>CM039504.1:8386192-8721192 GCA_022432975.1 Begonia masoniana
GCATTCAATTCGGAGAAAAGAATATACAGAGTATATAAGTCAAGCTCAAAACACGAAGGAAGAACTTTTGCGAATTTTCAATTGAACCCTACGCTGCAAAAGTTTTCATACTCTGTAATCACTGTACATCTCTCAAAACTCTACTTGAGACTTCTGCTGTGAGAGTGTAGTCTGTGATCTATTTTCACAAATACAAATCATTGTACAGGCAGGATTGAACGCCGCAAGTTCAATCCAGAATTGTAAAGGCAGTTGATCGGGCCCGGAATCCCGATCTAGTTATTCTCGTGAGGAGAAGGGTACGGATCTATCAAGGGTGAGGCCTTGCACTTTACGTAGGCATTGGCCGAACCACGAAAAATTACTGGTGTCCGAATTTCTCTCTCTCTCTCGTTACATTATTTGACATCTTGTGTTAATTTACGTTTAATCACAGAAGAGCAATTAGTTCTAAAATTATTAAAATCAAAAGTCCTAATTTCACCCCCCCCTCGGTCTCGCAATTACGGTCCTACACGTCTGGTCGAGCAACATTATGGAGTACTCCACAAGAGGATGAGTCCCACAGAGAAATAGACATATCATCCAGATTGATAGAGCTCCATAACTTTGTCCCCTACGATCTGGTGAGAGGTATGCCGATGGTGACGATATGTAGGTACTCTTGACCGGGGTGGAGATGACCAATGTTGTCCCGGGGCTGGAATACGACGCTGCCCAAGCTTAGGTATATTTGAACCTATTTTTTTCATTATTAAGTACATTTCACTCATCTATAACTAACTTTTCGTTTATTTACATGACCCAAGATGGGAACTACGCGGCGATGCACGAGAAAATTGTTTTGTAAACCTTTGATGATGTACTGTTTTGGATGATGAAAATTTTGAAGTACTGGTAGTTGGTATTCTTAATTTGATGTACTTATTATATTTATTTTTGTTGGATGCATTGATGTTTGAGGCAAAATACTGGAACTGTTTAGATATTCAAATATACAAGATGATACTAGCTGTGGGGGAGACTAAAACAAAGGAAACTCTGCCAAATTTTCTAATTTTTTTCTCACTTTAATATCAAGGACTAGAAAAGTGAATTTGGGCATTATAATACAATTTGGTGTCAAACTATAATAATACATCAATATGCTAATAAAGACTGAGTCGCTACTCCCACCATCTGTATGTCCTCCGTCTTCCACATTCCTCTCATGGTTTGTTTTCTTCAAAGGCTATGAGCCTTCAAGAAACCGGAGATGGTACCGTGTGCAAAAAGATATTGTCTTATCCCCGCGATCATTTTCTCGTGGAAGTTTCGGACAAAGATATCCATCATTCTCTCTCATGGCCGTTTCCTATTGCCTGAGTGATTCCTGCACGTTTGAGAGTTGATTAAGAACATAATAGCGACATTTTGTTTATGAGAATAATAGTAAAATGTACCTGTGTCCAGCCAACGGTTCGGACCCTAAATGTGTCACGCGAAGCAGAAGCACGTAATGGATCCCCTCTCATCACAGGTCGACTGTTATTCCCCTGACGTTCACATTACCGACACGTCCATCGGTAGACTTCTTCTTAGAAGTCAGACCACCGAACCACGAGAAGTGGTAGAAGCTCAATCGACATCGTGCGAATTCTTTTCTTCTTTGGCCTACCCGGTTGGCATTCCTCTGACCGGACTGATTGAGGTCCTATTCTCTGGTTCTGGCCACATTTTGTTTGCCCATTAATGGGCGAATGAAGTGCGAATAATCTCCAGAATATTTGTCCCGATGATAATATATATGACCATAATTGTCACGACCCTATACTGGTACCAGTTCCCGTCTATCATTTTCTTTTTTTTTTGTTTATACTTTTCCTTTTAACTAACTTAAGGCGAATCCTCAATCGAAATCGAAGTTCGTTGTAAATCGTTAAAATAAATACTACAATATTAAAACTTAAACAATTAAATCATTTAAACACTATTTACGAATTAAAATAAACTTAAATAAAATAAAACCAATTAAACATGGCGATCATTGCCACGCTCTTTGGATTTCTCCATAGAGCGGCGACCCACAATCTCCAGGGAGAGGCCGATTGATCACCTCGCAGAGGCGATCAATCGCCATGTTCTCTGGATTTTCTCCAGAGACACAGCTCCCTCCTCCTTCTTCTTTTTCTTCCTTTCTCCTTTCAATTTCTCTGCAAAACCACTTAAACTTCACCACTTTTCTTTCTTTTCATACCCTCTACCTTGGTCTATCCACTTCCAAACTTCAAGAAAACTAACTGCATGGATCGCTTTCAAACCGTGTGGATCCATACAGTTTAAATCACCTAAAACTCATCAAACCAAACCCAACCTAATTCTGCAGACAACATGCCACTTATAAATAAAATTTCCGTAACATCTACAGACAACCCGGCCAACCAAAATCATTCAAAACGACACAACCTTCGAACTCACTTCACTATACAATTCCCAAATCTCAAACTTTCCCCCACATAACCTAACATCTCTCACAGTTTTTAACATCAACAAGCTTACATTGATTACCCAAAAATCGCGGATCCCACCACCGTCACCGCACCTTGCCAAAACACACCCCGTCGCCACGAGCACCCTCCGTCGACCACCGCTTCCTTGTATCCGAGAGAACTCTCACCTTCCACCCCTGTCACCCTACATCATACCACCTAAAACATTAAGCCTAATGCTTATCAAGAAAATGCACTAGAGATGACGTATGCATGAAGCATGACATTTTCATAAAACATGTCATTTACCTGTTTCTTATTCTTTTTCATTTCGTTAACATTGGATTAAGTTGGGATCTTGTCAGGAGTGTAGCCAAGTGCGTGTTACATGTCCTTTCGGCCGTTTCTAGTCCATCGCGTGGAAGTGGACTTGGTTTTGTTGGTATGGCCATACATTCCACCCACACTAATCATTACTTTTCTTTTACATACATCTACATGAAACGTTTCTATGACATTTGAAAACATGATGCATGACGAAACTACGTATAACATAGTCCTAAACAATTCACAATTCATGACCATAAATTATTCTTAACGACTTCACAAACAACTAATAACTAACCTGCTAGGCCTACCCGCTGCAGTAAACCCCCAAGCAGAAAATCATCAATCAAAATACAAAACCTAACGTTGACACGATGTAGGGCCTAAGGCCGAAAACTATCACTCACTTACCTGGCGTCCGTTCGCAAGCCGAGCACCATCCAAACGAGTCGTCTCCACCTAAAACATTTCACAAATAGTGCATTAACACTCGATCCTAACTAACATTTCCCGAACTTACCTAAGCCCCCTAACTAGGAAATGTCCCTTTCCTACAACCTTCATTTTCGCCATTTCGGGCATTTTTGTAGACACGTTGTGCTCACCATTTTAAAACTCCATTAATGGATTTCTCAATTCTCCAACAACCCCCAAATTAAACTTAACAATGCCCCCAAGCACCATTAATCCATTCAATCTCCCTAAATAACAACAAATACAGCATCAAGGGCATTAATCATCTTTAACTATCATTTTCTAAACAAAACCTTGATTTCTCACACCCTACCTCAAATAACCCGTACTCGAATCACCTAAAAACAACACTAACTTGCCCAAAGTATAGGACTTTACCTGAGTATGGTTTGGGGAGAAAACTTCGAGGAAATCGCCGGAATTCGGAGGATTGATCGGCGTTGAAGGAAACGCGTGGATGAAAAATGTCTCAGGGGAGAGAGAGAGAGAAGTCTTCATTCAGTCACGATTCTGGAGAAGAGAAAATAGAGAAGGGGGGTATTTGTTTTAAATGAAATTGTGTTTCCTAATTAGCATTTTGCCGCTCGCTCAATCTTTTCTTAATGCCTTATTTCCTTCTATCAATTTGGTTTCTCCGAAATTTCTTAAACCTCTAAATATTCCAATTTATCCTAGGGTTTAAAACACTCCTCCGTTTGCGAACCGGACTTAATTTACTATTTTTAACTAATTAAAACACTATAGTCGGAAACCCCGTAACTCCGCGCGGCGTTACCTATCGTTTCAAATTTCTAAAATTTTACTTATTCTTCTAAAAATCCCCTAAGTTTCCTAGGGATCCAACCAAAATTGTGTCCGCTCATAATGACCCAATTTTCTTAGTACAAATACCCTTGGAGGCAAAAACCCGAAACTCGGGTGTTACTCTTCCATCGCATTTCTCATCAATTAATGCTGCAACACTTGAACACAAGGGATTCCGAAATCTCCCACCCTCGACACGCACTCGCCTTCATTGAAGTCACGATATATTGTTGCGTAACGCCGTTGCTAAACCTGAAACAGTGCATAAACAATTCAGTATGAAAAGTAGAACAAACTAAGAAGAACATACCAGTATTAACAATTGAACAAACCTGAAACATGCATTTCCCGATAAACTTACCCTCTCAATCGTACGCTGTCCCTTTCAGCCTCTCTAGCTTATTCCTATCTTAGGACACTTGTACACATAACATCCTTCCACCTTGAGCATCTCCTCGGTTTTTTTTGACAATGGCGTGTCATCAGGGTTTTTCCCGAATCATCTCGACATCTCAAAATCGGCATGTTTCTGGGCGGCAAAAGACTGCATTGAAAGACTCCCTAATTATTCAAGAGCCCCGTCACACTTGGAATGTCGAAAATGCATGACGGGCCCCAATCTAGGTGTTTTCTTCGAAGCCATGCCTGGGTCATCCTTATTTAGTCATATATTTTCCTCATTGCTAGCTCCAATATTCTCTCTGTGTGGTTGCCTTTGCTGCATTCCCACATCACATCTTATACGATAGACTCGAAAATTTTCCTTTGTATTTTGCATACATATGCCTCTGGCAGAAACGGTGTTCGCTAAACCAAATATCTCCGCTACAGCATCAACAATCCCTGCAATTTTAAAGAAAAACAGGCTCATGATTTAAAACAATAACCTTCTGCGATCCAATATAATAGTAATAACCATAATACCTTCTGTCGATCCGACACAAATTCCCATCCTCGCCTTCGTCAATCCCTAAGTCGTTTCACAGATCGCCAAAAACCACTTCACGAGACTTGCGATTCTGATTCCCCGTGGCACACATTATGGGATATATACAGTGGTTGCCATCAATACGCACGGCCCTGATTAATTGGCCGGGGCAGGCTCCCTTCAGATGACACCGCTAAACAACTAAGAGGGTCTGCCCCTAAGCCAACAAACAACTGCTTTGCAAGCGCCATACACATGTACATTTTTTTAAACCTCATCTTCTCATTTTCTATCCCTCACGACCAGGTCAACCACTTTACAGTGTGCTACTGGATTTGATCTAATGTTTCAGCTCCGGAAGAACGAAGTATCTTCAGTTGTTCTCGTTCCGCCCGAAATTATCTTCTTTTGCTTGGTTCTTCCTCTTCTCGCAAGGCTTTTGTGCTTAATGTTAACTCTTGTGTTCTCGCCTCATTGTTTCAATCTTCATAAGAGGCCAGTCAGTTGACTTTGAACTATCTGAGTAAGTTTTGCCAACCACTTGCTGTAGCGTTCGATTATCCAATACCCTTGACTCAATTGTGATCATTCCATTAGTGACTTTATTTTAAGGTGGCCTCATTTTGCATGACCGACGCATGCAGATGCCATTGACAATCCCTCTTTTAACATTTGGCCGTCATGCTGTTCCTCCCACTTTTAACAAGCTTGATACATATCCTTTTTTCAAAGAATAGTCCCTCGTATTTCATTTCTATCCTGGGCTCAAATATATCTCTTTTTTACTCAAGCAAAATCACATAATCTGCAACCTTGTTTGTCTGCTTTGCATCCTCGTCATCCTCAGAATTGATGGTGTTCGTAGCTCTCTTCTAAGGTTTTTGAAATTGAACACACTTGATTCTCTCCATCACGCCTCTAAGTGGTCAATACTTGAATATCACCGTACAGGTGAGGCGTCCTCTTCCATATATCAGTCCTATGTTCGCGATGCTCATTACATCATATCCAATCTCTCCAGCCATTTGCGACAATTATCTGTAAAAAAATCAAAATTTTATTCAATTCAAACAATATCCTAGAAATTGAATACAAATAGTTTTGACAATAAATAATTTCATATACACCAAATAATTAACAGAAAAATTAAAAGAAAAAAAAAAAAAACAAATTAAGTATATTTGGTTTCGGCGACGGACTCATTTTTTTACGCGTTCGTCCGGGTAAGGTCTCCCCGACGGACGCCTTTACGCGTCCGTCCGGGTTTTTTCAATGAAGGAACCCAGACGACTCTATTTTCCCTCCTTCGATTGCACAATTTTTCTCATTTCGATAGGTCTCGATTTTCGCGTTAGTTAGGTTAAAACTGCAGTAATACTCAGAATTGATAAAGAAATTACACAAGCCGCTTTTTTATCGTAAATCCTACAAAAATTTCAAAGTTTTCGAGTGAGAAGTCTAATTTGTCAGCCTTCTGTCGATGTTTTTGTCTCTTTAAAAATCCAAATTCCCTTTCACTGGTTTTCATATCGATTACCGGACGAACGTTAAAATTACCATCCTTCCGTCGAATTTTTTAAGTTAAACCGGACGGACCGGTGCTTTACACCGAATCCGAACTGGGTGGCGGGCTACGTGGCGACTACGGTCAGATTATGATTGAACGAAAAATTGGGACGTGGACCCGCTACTACTTTTAGCCGTCCCGTCCGGGTGGGGCCAAATTGTGGTCTGAACGGACGCATTCATGTCCTCCTTCCGAAGTGATTATATTTGAAGATTTTCCATACTGATGGCTTGAATTTTCTAGAAATTTTTGTTTGTGGTTGAATGCGGAAACACACTAGTTTGTGTTCGTTTTTTGGTAATTTCCCATTAATCATGACTTCTTCCAAACAACATATACGTACTTCATGCCTGAAATTTCTAATAGGAAGTCGACCCGTGTCCATCCCGACTTACGACAGTTTAAGGTTGGTGTTACCACCCAGTTAGTTATTCATGTGCAGCGACGGATTTTACAAATAAAACACCAGCTAAAAAGTTTATTCAATCTCTCCGATCGTCTTCTCTCTGGGTTCTCATTGTGTCAGCGTCCGCAGGGAGGACAGAGATCTGTATAGAGATATGGGGGGTGGGGGGGGGGGGGGAGAGTATCTGTAATAGTGACACAGTGGAAAACCTGGCCTAAAGGTGACACTGTGGAAGACCCCAAAAGTTTGTATCAAACGGTAGAATATACTAAAGCAGAAAGACAAGAGAAGAGGTAAACTAAGTCCATTTACATAAAAAATGTACTTGTAATTTAAGGGCATTCTACTTTCTATTTTCCTGTCTGGTTAATTTCTTATCTTTTTTGGTGTATCTAATAACCCAGGCAGTTTTAAAAACCACGGCCTAGAACGGGAGAGAGAGTGCTTTTCATCTAGAAAATAGAAAGTATTTCTTTTAGAAGAGAGAGAGAAAGAGAGAGAGAGATGGGAAGAGGAGAGTAGTGCTGAAGAGGATAGAGAAACAAAGTTACCGGCAGGTGACCTTGCCACGAGCGAAATGGTTGCGTCACGAAAGCTATGAACCTCTCTTTCTTTCGCTGCTGAAGTTGGGCTCATATCTTCTCTAACCGTGCCAGGCGTTATTATCAAATAGCAGCTCTAGGTTTGTTCTTTCTCTCTCTAAAACTGAGTGCATATAGAATAAATAATGTTTTATTGTTTCACACATACATATGCAGCATAGTTTTTTATTTTCACTTACAACTCCAATTGTTTTTTTACCTATTTTTTAAGTCTTTACATCAGAGCAAGATCTATGCGCTTCGAGTACTCTTTTCTGTTTTCTTTTTAAACACTAAACCAGTTTGGTTGTAGATAATAATAGAGAAAGAGCAAACCCCAAAATAAAGAGAAACATTGATAAAAAGGGGTTTTCCATTCGAACTTTTTAAAGATAGTGTTATCTGGTTCCACTCATCTTTTCAATCTATGTCCATGAGGATCTGTAAGTATTTCCTTCTAATTGAGAATCTTTTAATGGCTGCTCTGAGATATTGGATGGTTAAAAAATCTGTGGAGAGCTATAAGGCCAAACTAAGAAGCTTGAAGAGGCGCTGGGGTTAACCTCAATGACCAAGTTAACGTTTGTTTTCAAGGTCACTCAACCCAAAGTTCAAGTGGTATTCACTAATGAGTATTTTATGAAAAGAAGATACGCCTAAAGCTTTTATCGACATTTTCAAAACAAAAATCTAAAAGGTCAATTTCTTATCCTCATTTATATCAACATTATATGAAATTCCTTAGCTTTGAAACCAGATATTCCATGTTGGTAAGATGTTCTACATTAGATGCATGTTGTATGTGGATCTTAAACTTTAATTATGCAGTTCTAACTATCTGCTGCCAAGGGTAACTTAATTTACATATTCATTCAAAAAAAAAAGCCGTTTCATTTGAGATGACTACTAGATGTTAGTCAATGACTGATTTACTGTTATGATTTGGTTTCCAGGAAAGTATGCTTTAATCTGTAATTTCTGTGGGAGAGAGAGGAGAGGAGAGCTGCATTCTTAACAGAAGAGTACATACTGGTTGAGGTTTATTAGGTCTTGAGTTCTTAAAAGAATGTGGAAGCCGTGAGTGATTCATTTCATTTTTCACTGGTTTCCACAAAACATCATATATGATTACGGGGATCTCTTCATTTTTTTAAATATCAAAATAATAATTGACATTGAATTATTTTTATTTTCCCATTAATGCCTATATTCTCATATTAAATGTGTAACTGTAACGTTTTTTTTTGGCATTGCTTTTTGTACTTTAAATGTTTTCAAACTCGTTCCCCTCATTTTTTCACAAACAGGTAAATTCCAAGCTAATACTGAAATTTTTATGAAAATTAAGTTAAACTTTTTGAGTCATTTGTACTTTGCAGAGTTTCGTATGTTCTATTATCTATAGTCTGGGTTTTTAACATGGCTAAATTATGAATTCGTGCCTTAGATGTGTAGTTTGTAATAGAAAGCATACGGAAAGCTTACTTAAATTGCTTCTCAATCTATAGTTTAAAATTTTAGTCTTCGTGAATCAGCTTAAATAGCCTTTAACTTTGTTATTAATACTATAATTACCTAGTAATATTATAAGTGATCATCAAAGTGTAAGTCAACTTCTAATCATGTTAATACAAAAATTTACGTGTATAGATTAAAAATAATTAAAAAAATTGGGGTTTATTCTTCTCAATGACTCACAAATTCCTTGATTAATTTTCATTTTCTGATTAATGTATAATTTAAATATTACCTTTATTTCGTTGTATTTTATTTTTCAGCATGATGAAAACCTTGAGGATTCAAATTTGCATTTAGGTAGCAGAACAAGGTAGATGACACTCCTCTGAAAACCAGGTATGGTAATGTGCAATAAATGAACACATTTCAACACTTCTTTTGTCCACTAATTTACTTATGTTTTGGTCTAGAGGATAATTTGTAATTACAACACAGAGGGATCATTTCGATGACTGCCTTTTTATATTTCCGTTTCGTAAATACTAAAATCATCGACATGAAAATTTGAACCTTTGATGGATAATAAATTTCATGCATGACGTAGGACGAAAGAATTTTCTTTCTGGACACGTGCAAGATCACTGTTTGAATAATTCCTTGATCTTGTAATTGTCTTAGAGCTTATTGATCTAATTTATTGTTTAGCTTGCACGCATAACTACTAGTCATTAATGTTGTAGAATTCAAATTTGAGATAGGTTCAAGGATCTATTGGTTAACCATACATATGATTCGCCCATATGTTGACCTATGAACTCGAATCGATTATTTCCCATGATAACTCTTCAAACATTTTTCTTGGTAAACCAAACAAAAAATTCACACCCCCCTCTATTAAAAATTAATAGGTTTGTTATTATGTCATATTTTTATTGGCTTTTTGAAGGAGAACAGGGTGGAATGGACTTATTTGAACTTAAAAGCCTACTGTTGAGGTCCTACAGCGTGCTCAGAGGTATATCATCTAACTTATCTACGCTTTAATACATCTAGTATTCCCGCAATCATTAACTATGTGGATTATGACGTTAAAAATGATCACAGAACATTCTGGGGGAGATCTGGTCGATTGGTGAATAAGCCGAACTCAAGCAACTTGAGGGATCAATAGAAGTATCCTTGATGCGTGTCAGGTCCAAAAAGGTGATAGACGTTTTTTGCATACTCCTACGTATACATATATTCATTTCAGCTGTATATGGGTGTTGGTGCTTGAAATTGGGTTCATGTGAGGCATTCAATGGTATCATATATTTGACGTGGACATGCAACATGGTGCAGGTTTGGTATAACTAAGTTTTTTCATATATTTCAACTCGTTTCATGAGGGCGTGGATCAAGCTGGTTGACCGTCAAACAGGGTCTTTCTCATTTCGATTATTGGAATTACCAGGCTTATTTGCTGTTTGGGTTGTGCACTCCTCGAGGGATTGTAATCTTGGTGTTGTTTTGTGGTGCAGTGAACGGAGTCCTTGTTACAGCTAACAAGATTAATCAAGAAAGGTATGCTTATGGAAAGAGTGTGACTATGGTAGTATTCGTGCTTACCTGGAAAAATGGAATTTCAAATTTTAAAAACCGAGAGAATAGAGTAAGAGTCGAGTCGTGGCATCTTAGATAAGATAAGAACACCACAGGTGAGCTAATCTGTTGCACATAAAAAAACAGTGCAACATTGTAGTGGTTTGGGAATAATAGTAATTAAGAAGATACCCAATTAACGAATAATACAATAGGCGGTACAGAGCGCTAGTATACATAAATCTGGGGAAGGGATACATTCACTAATTCCTAACATCGAAGATTTGTGCAACCAAAACCGGAACCATGGATGCTCAATCTAACTGATCACTAACACAACACACAACTGGGGGGTGTCTAGAAGATGTTCAGCGCAAATGCCTCAATCTAGCAAATGCTGGAATAGAACTGGGGTAATAGGGGGTCAGGGAGGTCAATGGATGGGAGCTGGTTGAGAGAATTTTTGCAAACTTGGGGGTTGTCCTGTAAATGATCCGTTTTAAGCACTTAGCAGAACTCAATAGGGATAAGACTTTTTCGTCTGCCTAGGAAATCAATGTCATATATTCAAAAAATATATGTGTCGGGCGGTGTTCTTACGAGTTTGGAAGAGAGTAGTGGCCATCTTCATCGCTTAGCAACGAATACCGAGCTGTGGGGGAGACTAAAAACAAAGAAACTCTGCCAAATTTCTTCTAATTTTTTTCTCACTTTTAATGATAAAGGCATTATAAAGTTGAATTTGGGCATTATACAAGCCCTGTGTTGTACCAAACATAGATACATCAAATAATGCATAAAACGAACGATTGATTCGCTCACACCAATTCAACGTTATGTCCGTCTTCCATCATTCGATCTCGTCATGGTGTTGTATTCTTCACAGGCTATGAGCCTTCAAATAGAACAAGGGATTGATCAAATACAAAAAACAAAAAAAAAAAAAAAAAAAGAATATGGGAAGAGCAAAAAGATAGTTTCTGAGCGAATCATTTTCCTCGGTGAATTTCGGACAAAGATATCCATACATTCTCTCTCCTGGCCCCTGGCCGCTTTCCTCATATGCCTGTAAGTAGATTCCTCTGGCACGTTTGGTGGAGAGTTATTAGAACATCATAGCGAAATTTGGTTTTATGAAATAAATTAAAAATGTACCTGTTTCCGCCAACGGTTCGGATGCCCTAAAGTTGTGTCACGCGAAGCAGCAGCCTTGAAGTGATCCCCTCTCAACCATGTGCACTGTTTATGCCCCTGACGTTCACTGTACCACACGTCATCCGTCGTACTTCTTTCTAGAAGTCAGACACTCTCTAACCACGAAGTTGGTAGAAAGGCTCCATCGACATCCGCGAATTCTTCTTCTTTTTTGGGCCTACCAGGTTGAGGCCTTCTCTGACCTGGATGATTGAGGCCTATTTCTCTGGATTCTGGCCCACATTGTTGGCCTGGCTAATGGACAATGAGTCAATACATCCCAGATAGGTGTCCCTGGGATAATAGATGAACATAATTGTCTACAACCCGATACTGTACCCAGGTTCCCGTATAATCATTTGTTTCTTTTTTTTTTTTGTTTATACTTTGAATTTTAACTATACTGTAAGGCGAAATCTTCCCATCGAATCGAAGTGCTTTTTAGTATCGTTAAAATACACATACAAAATATTAAACTTAAACCTTGAAATCACTTTAAAACTATTTACTAGATTAAAATAAAACTTCAATAAAATAGCAAACAGGGGAATTACATGCGATCTTTGCCACCGCTCTCTGGATTTTCTCCAAGAGCCCCCCCCGCCGGCGACAACACTCGCCAGGGGAGATGCATTGATCACCTCCCAGAGGCGTCAATCGCCATTGTTCTCCAGTCTGAATTTCTCCAGAGAGCCCATCTCCCTCCTCCTTGTCTTTCTTTTTCTTTTCTTTCTTCCTTCTCCTTTCAATGTCCTGAAAACCACTTAAAACGTTCACCACTTTCTGTTCATTTTCATAACACTCTAACTGTGGTCGATACACTTCCAAACTTCAAGAAAACTAACTGCATGGATCGCTTTAAAACCGTGTGAATCCATACAGTTTAAATCACCTAAAAATCATCAAACAAAACCCAACCTAATTCTCAAGACAACATCAACATTATAAATAAAATTTCCTTAAAAACATCTACAAGACAAACACGTCACCAAATCATTCAAAACGACACAACTTCGAACCTACATTCACTATACAATTCCCAAAATATCAAACTTTCCCCCACATAACCTAAAATCTCTCACATTTTTAACATCAAACAAGCTTACATTGATTACCCAAATATCTCGGAGCCCACCACCGTCACCGAACCTTTGCCAAAACACACCCCGTCGCCACGAGCACCATCCGTCGACCACCTATTCCTTGTCATCGAGAGAACTCTCACCTTCACACCTGTCACCTACATCATACAACATAAACATTAAGCCTAATGCTTAGCAAGAGAATGCACTATAGATGACGTATGCATGAATGCATGACTTTTCATAAAACATGTTCATTTACTTGTTCTTATTCTTTTTCATTTTCGTTAACATGGATTAAGGTGGGGATCTTGTCAGGGAGTGTAGGCCAAGTGCGTGTACATAGTCCTTTCGGCCGTATTCATAGTCCATCGCGTGGAAGTGACATTGGTTTTGTTGTTATGGCCATACAGTCCCACCCACACTTAATCATTACTTTTCTTTTACATACATCATACATGAAACGTTTCATATGACATTTGAGAAAACATGATGCATGAGGAATCTACGTATAACATATCATCAAACAATTCACAATGTACATGGACATACATTATTCTTAACGAACTTCACAAACAACTAATAACTAACATTCTAGGCTACCCGACTCAGTAAACCCCACAATCAGAAAATCATCATCAAAATACAAAAGCCTAACGTTGACACGATGTAGGGCCTTAAGGGCCGGAAACCTAGCACTCACTTACCTGGCGTCCGTAGCAAGCCGAGCACCATCCAAAAGTCGTCTCCACCTAAAACATTTCACAAATAAGTGCATTAAAACCGATCCAAATAAACAATTCCGAACTTAAACTAAGCCCCCTAACTAAGGAAATTCTTCCTACAACTTTCATTTTCTCCATTCGGGCATTTTGTCGAGCACGTTGTGCTCACCATTTTAAAACTCCATTAATGGATTTCTCAATTCTCCAACAACCCCAAAATTAACTTAACAATCACCCAAGCACCATTAATCCATTCAATCTACCTAAATAACAACAAATACATCATCAAAGGGCATTAATATCTTTAAACTATCAATTTCTACCAAAACCTATGAGTTCTCAACCCTACTCAAATTAACCCTACTCGAAATCAAGCCTAAAACAACAACTAAACTTGCCCAAAGTATAGGACTTACCTGGAGTAGTGGTTTGGGGAAGAAAACTCGAAGAAAATCGCCGGAATCGGAGGAGTTGATCGGCGTTGAAGGAAACGGTCGTGGAGGAAGAAAATGTCGCAAGGGAGAGAGAGAGAGAGGCTTCACGATTCTGGAGAAGAGAAAAGAGAGAAGGGGGGTATTGTTTTAAATGAAATTTGATTTCCTAAATTATCATTTTGCCCTTAGCTCAATTCTTTTGCTTAATCCTTATTTCGTCTATCAATTTGGTTTTCTCCGAAATTTCCTTAAACCTCTAATATTCCAATTTAATCCTAGGGTTCTAACACAACTCTCCGTTTGCGAAACGGACTTAATTTACTATTTTTACGAATTAAAACACTATAGGCGGAAAACCGTAACTCGGCGTTACACTATCGATTTAAATTTCTAAAAATTTACTTATTCTTCTAAAAATCCCCATAAGTTCCTAGGATCCAAACAAAATTGTCCGCTCAGAAAATGGACCAATATTTCTTATTACAAAAATACCCTTGGAGCAAAAACCCGAAAAACTCGGGTGTTACATCTTCCATCGGCTTTCTCATCAAATTAATGCATGCAACGACGTGAACACAAGGGATTCCAGAAATCTCCCACCCTCGACATGCGCACTCGCCTTCATTGAAGTCAACGATATATTGTTCGTCGCCGTTGCTAACCTGAAACAGTGCATAAACAAATTCAGTATGAACAAGTAGAACAAACTAGAAGAACATATCAGTATGAACAAGTTGAACAAACCTGAAACAGTGCATTTCCCGCTAACTTAGCCCTCCAATCGTAAGCTGTCCCTTTCAGCCTCTCTAGCTTATTCCTAATCTTAGGACACATAACATCTTCCACCTTGAGCATCTCTCGTGTTTTTTTGACAATGCGTGTCATCAGGGTTTTTTCGAATCATCTCGAACATCGTCAAAATCGGCATGTTCTGGGCCGGCAAAAGAACTGAATGAAAGACTCACATAAATTATTCAAGCCCAAGTCACACTTGGGAATTGTCGAAAATGCATGACTGGCCCAAAATCTAGGTGGTGTTCGTCGAAGCCATGCATGGGCATCCTTATTGAGCTCATATATTTTCCTCATTGCTAGCTCAAAATATTCTCTTGTGGTTGCCTTTGCTGCATTCCACATCACATCTTTATACGATAGACTCGAAAATTTCCTTTGTAGTTTGCATACATATGCCTCTGGCAGAAACGGTGTTCGGCTAAACCAAATATCTCGTCTACAGCATTCAACAATCCCTGCAATTTTAAAGAAAACAGGCTCAGATTAAAACAATAACTTTCTGCCGATCCAAATAATAATAGTAATAACAATATATACCTTCTGTCGATCCGACACAAATGTCCATCCTCGGCCTTCGTCAATCCCTAAGTCGTTCACAATATCTCCAAAAAACCACTTCCACGAGACTTGAGATTCTGATTCCACGTTGCAACAGCTATGGGATATATACCATTGTTGCCATCAATACTCACGGCCCTGAGTAATTGGCCGGGGCAGGCTCCCTTCAGATGACATCCATCTAACAAATAAGAGGTCTGCCCATATCCAACAAACCTGCTTTGCAAGCAGCCATACACATGTACATTTTTTTAAACATCATCTTCTCATTTCTATCCTCAACGACCAGGTCACCATCTATTACCAGTGTGCTACCTGGATTTGATCTTAATATTTCAGCTCCGTAAGAACGAAGTATCTTCAGTTGTTCTTCGTTCCTCCCGAAATTAGCTTCTTTTGCTTGGGTTCTTCCTCTTCTCGCAAGGCTTGGCTTAATGTTAACTTTGTGTTCTCGCCTCATTGTTTCAATAATATCATGAATAGGCCAGTCAGGTTGACTTTTGAACCTATCTGAATAAGTTGTTGCCAACCACTTTGCTGTAGCGTGTCGATTATCCAATACCCTTACGCAATTGTGATCATTACAGTATGACTTTATTTGGAAGGTGGCCTCATTTTGCATGACCGACGCATGCAGATGCCATTGACAATCTACTCTTTTACATTTTGCCGTCAATCTGTTCCTCCCACTTTTAACAATCTTGATATCATATCCTTTTTTCAAAGAATAGTCTCGTATTTCATTTCTAATGGTCTGCAAAGATATATATTTTTTACTCAAAGCAAAATCACCAGAATCTGCAACCCTTGTTTGTCTGCTTTGCACCTCGTCATCCTCAGAATTGAATGGTGTTCGTAGCTCATCGTCTAAGGTTTTTGAAATTGAACACACTTGTATTTCTCCATCACCCTCTAAGTGGTCAAATACTTGAATATCACCGTACATGGGAGCGTCCTCTTCCATATATCAGTCTATGTTCGCAGGCTCATTTACATCATCCAATCTCTCAGCCATTTGCGACAATTATCTGTAAAAAAATCAAAATTTTATTCAAGTCAAACAATATCCTATAAATTGAATACAAAATAGTTTTGACAATAATATAATTTCATATACACCAAATAAATTAACAGAAAAATTAAAAAAGAAAAAAAAAACAAATTAAGTATATTTGGTTTCGGCCGGACGGACTCATTTTTACGCGTTCGTCCGGGTATAGGTCCCCGGACGGACGCCTTTTTACGCGTCCGTCCGGGTTTTATTCAATGAAGGAACCCAGACGGACTCTATATTTTCCCGTCCGTCCGATTGCCACATTTTTCTCATTTTCGAATTAGGGCTCGGATTGTCGCGTTATTTAGGTTAAAACTGGAAGTAAATAAATCAGAATTGATAAAGAAATTACCACAGACGCTTTTTTATCGTAAATCTACGAAAAATTTCAAAGTTTCGAGTGAAAAGTCTAATTTCGTCGCCTTCTGTCGATGTTTTTGTCTCCGGTGAAAAATCCAAATTCCCTTTTTCACTGGTTTTCATATCGATTAACCGGACGAACGGGAAAATATACCATCCGTCCGAGAAATTTTTAAGTTAACCCGGACGGACGGTGCTTTACAGAATCCGAACGGGCTACGTGGCGACTACGTGGCAGATTATGATTGAACGAAAAATTGGGGACGGACGCTACTTTTAGCCGTCCGTCCGGGTTGGGGCCAAATTTGGTCTGGACGGACGCAATTCAGGTCCGTCCGTCCGACGTGATTATATTTGGCAGATTTTCAATACGTGATGGCTTGAATTGTTAGAAATTTTGTTTGTGGTTGAATTCGGAAAACACACGTAGTTTGTGGTCGTTTTTTGTAATTTCCCATTAATCAATGACTTCTTCCAAAACAACAAATATACGTACTTCATGCCTGAAAGTTTCCTAATAGGAAGTCGACACGTGTCCAGTCAGAACTTACGACAGGTTTAAGGTTGGTGTTAACACCCAGTAGTTATTCATGTGCAGCAAGGATTTTACAAATAAAACAACAGCTAAAAAGTTTATCAATCTCATCCGATCGTCTTCTCTCTGGGTTCTCATT
Organism: Begonia masoniana; assembly: GCA_022432975.1. Taxonomy (NCBI): domain Eukaryota; kingdom Viridiplantae; phylum Streptophyta; class Magnoliopsida; order Cucurbitales; family Begoniaceae; genus Begonia; species Begonia masoniana. Next base: position 8,403,663 of record CM039504.1, read on the forward strand.
AGTGTCAGCGTCAGTCAGGGAGGACAGAGATCTGTAGAGAGAGAGTGAGAGTATCTGAATAGTGACACAGTGGAAAACCTGGCCTAAAAGGTGAAACTGTGGAAGACCCAAAAATTTGTATCAACGGTAGAATATAATAAAGCAGAAGTACAAGAAGAAAGAGGTAAACTAAGCCATTACAGAAAAAATGTAACTTTAATTTAAGGGCATTCTACTTTCTATTTTCCTGTCTGGTTAATTTCTTATCTTTTTTGGTGTATCCTAATAACCACAGGCTAGTTTAACCACGTCTAGAAAGGGAGAGAGAGTGCGTTATCTAGAAAGAGAAAGTATGTTCTTTTAGAGAGAGAGAGAAAGAGAGAGAGAGATGGGAAGAGGGAGAGTAGTGCTGAAGAGGATAGAGAACAAAGTTAACCGGCAGGTGACATTTGCCAAGAGAAGAAATGGGTTGCTCAAGAAAGCTTATGAACTCTCAGTTCTTTGCGATGCTGAAGTTGGTCTCATCATCTTCTCTAACCGTGGCAAGCTTTATGAGTTCAATAGCAGCTCTAGGTTTTTTTCTTTCTCTCTCTAAACTGAGTGCATATAGAATAAATAATGTTTATTGTTTTCACATACATATGCAAGCATAGGTTTTTATTTTCAATTAACTCAATTTTTTTTACCTATTTTTAAGTCTTTACATCAGAGCAAGATCTATGCTCTTCGAGTACTCTTTTCTGTTCTTTTTTAAAAACTAACCAGTTTGGTTGTAGATAATAATAGAAGAAAGAGCAAACCCAAAAGAAAGAGAAAACATTTGATAAAAAGGGGTTTTCATTCGAAGTTTAAAGATAAGTGTTATCTGTTTCCACTAATCTTTTTCAAATCTATGTTCCAATGATGATCTGGAAGTATTTCCTGTCTAATTGACGAAGCTTTTAATGGCTGCTCTGAGATATTTGATGGTGAAAAAAAATCTGTGGAGAGCTATAGTCCAAACTAAGAAAGCTTGAAGATGAGCTGGGGTTAACCTCAATGACAAGTTAACAGTTTGTTTCAAAGGTCACTAAACCCAAATTTCAATTGGTATTCACTAATGGAGTATTTTATGAAAAAGAAGATACTCCTAAAGCTTTATCGACATTTCAAAACAGAAAATCTAAAAGTCAATTTCTTATCCTCATTTATATCAAAATTAGATGAAATTCTTAGCTTTGAAACAAGATATTACATGTTGGGTAAGATGTTCTACAGTAGATGCATGTTGTATGTGGATCTGAACTTTATTATGCATTGCTAACTATCTTCTGCCAGAGTGTACTTAAGTTACATATTCATCAAAAGCCGTTTTCCTTTGAGATGACTACTAGATGTTCAGTCAATGACTGATTTACTGTTATGATTTGGTGTCCAGAGAAAGTATGCTTTAATCTGTAAGTTTCTGTGGGGAGAGAGAGAGAGAGAGAGAGCTGCATTCTTACAGAAGAAGTACATAATGGTTGAGGTTGATTAGAGTCTTGAGTTCTTAAAAGAATGGAAGAATGCAGTGTGATTCATTTCATTTTTCACTGTTTCCAACAAAACAATCATATATTATTACGGGGATCTCTTCATTTTTTTAAATAATCAAAATAATAAATTGACATTGAATAGTTTTATTTCCCATTAATGCAACTATATTCTCATATTAAATGTGTAAATGTAACGTTTTTTTTTGCATTGCTTTTTGTACTTTAAATGTTCAAACTCGTTTCCTCATTTTTTTAAAGGTAAATTCAAGCTAATAATGAAATTTTTTGAAAAATTAAGTTAAACTTTTTGAGTCATTTGTAAATTTGCAGAGTTTCGTATGTATCTATATTCTATAGTCTGTGTTTTTAACATGCTAAATTATGAAATTCAGTGCACGTAAGATGTGTATGTTTGTAAATAGAAGAGCATGGAAAGCTTACTTAAATGGCTTCTCAATCTATAGTTTAAATTGTTAGTCTTACTTGATCAGCTTAAATAGCCTTTAACTTTTGTTATTAATACTATATATTACCTAGTAATAATTATAAGTGATCATCAAAAGTGTAAAAGTCACTTCTAATCATTTAATAAATAAAATTACGTGTATAGATTAAAAATATTAAAAAATTATTGGGGTTTATTCTTCTCAAATAGGACTCACAAATTCCTTGATTAATTTTCATTTTAAATTAATGTATAATTAAAATATTACACTTTTATTTCGTTGTATTTTATTTTGTCAGCATGATGAAAACACTTGAGAGATATCAAAGTTGCATTTATGGTAGCAGACAAGGTAGAGGATCACTCTATGAAAACCAGGTATGTATGTGCATAATGAACACATTTTCAACACTTCTTTTGTCCACTAATTTACTTATGTTTTTCTAATAATTGGTAATTACAACAAAGAGGGAGCATTCGATGACTGCCTTTTTATTCGTTTCGTGAAATACTAAATCATCGAAATGAAAATTTGAATTTGATTAATAAATTCATGCATGACGTAGGACGAAAGAATTTTCTTTCTGGACACGTGCACGAATCACTGTTTAGATAAATTCTTGATCTTGTAAGTGTCGTTAGAGCTTATTGATCTAATTTATTGTTTAGCTTGCATCGAAATAACTACTAGTCATTAATGTTGTAGAATCAAATTATGAGATAGGTTCAAGGATCTATTGTTACCATACAATATGATTCAGCCCATATGTGGACCTATGACTCGAAATCGATATATTTCCCATGATAACTCTTCAAAACAATTTTTCTGGTAAACCAAAACAAAAAATTCAACTCTATGAAAATTAATAGGTTTTTTTATTTTATTTTATTGGCTTTTTGAAGGAGAACAGTGTGGATGGATATTTGAACTTAAAAGCTACGGTTGAGGTCCTACAGCGTGCTCAGAGGTATATACATATAACTTATCTACATTTAATCTATAGTATTAAAGCAATCATTTTAACTATGTGGAATTTATGACGTTTTAAAAATGATCACAGAAACATTCTGGGGGAAGATCTGGTCGATTTGAATAAGACCGAACTCAAGCAACTTGAGGATCAATTAGAGGTATCCTTGATGCGTGTCAGGTCCAAAAAGGTGATACGTTTTTGCATACTCACATACGTATACATATATTCATGTCAGCTGGTATATGGGTGTTGGTGATTGAAATTAGGGTTCATTCAGTTCAAGGGTATAATATTATTTGACGTGACATGCAAATGGTAACATTTGTATTAACTAATTTTTTTCATATAATTTCAGACTCAGTTCATGACTGATCAGCTGGTTGAACTTCAAAACAGGGTCTTTCTCATTTCTATTATTGAATTATCCAAGCCTTAATTTGCTGTTTATTTTATCACTACAATGGTTGGTTTGTTTGGGTGCAGGAACGAGTCCTTGTTCAGGCTAACAAAGAATTAAGAAGAAAGGTAATCTTAGTGGAAGAGTTATATGGATCAATGCTCGTGACCTAAAATAGAATTTCAAATTTTAAAAACCGAGATAATTATTATAGAGTCTCAAGTTCTTATAGTACAATACTATCTGTTTCGGGCTGAAACTTGCACAGTTTTATTTTTGGAATTAGTTTAAAATACGTTGTACTAAGTAGATAAATAAACTCTATTTATAAATCATTCACTTTTCACTTTCCTAACGATATAAAATTGTGCACCCCCATTAATATGAGTTGAACTCTCACTATCAACAGAATTTTCTAGAAATGTCATACTCAAAGTCTCAGTCTATCAAAATCTGAATCGAACATGGTGGTTAATAGGGTTTCAGTTTATGTCAAATGGATTTTATGCTTGAGTTGAGAGAATTTTGCATATAACTTTTTTTTTGTTTTCCTTAAAAATTGATCAATTTTAAGCTACTTAAGCAGAACTCAATATGTGATGAATAATTTTTTCTTCTTTCCTATGAAATCAATGTCATATTTCAAAAATTGATGTTCTGGCTTTGTTCTTAATAGTTGGAAGAGATTAGTGGACATCTTCATGCTCTACTACCATGGGAAGGCGGTGCCGGCAACCATACCACTCCTCACAGCCGCCTTCCTCAGCCATCTGAAGGGTTTTTCCACCCTTTAGGAAGCAGTCCCGCTGTTCACATTGGGTAAGCAACAAACCTTTGTTTTTATTACGATTTATCTGTCGTAATACCTATAAAAATGAATAAATAACACTTATACGACATATTTGAGCATAAGTTTAGAATGTTCATAAATTGTTCTCCAACTCATACCTTTTGTTCTCCCCTATTTTCAGATACAATCTAGAGGGCTCAAATGAGGGGAACAATGGAGGTCCATTTCACAATATCAATGGCTTCTTTGCTGGTTGGATGACTTAAATCTGACCTCTCTTTTTCGATAATTGACGAACAATTTCAATTTGCACTTCAAGAGCTAACATTCAGACTCCTTTGATGGTTAATTATTTCTCTTTTAGTCCAACTTGTAATTATAAATACTTTGCACTTAATAAGCACACATATAATCTCTGTTTTGATTGACAAACCTAATAATATGTAAGTATATGTTGTGTGTGACAATATCTCCATATTTTTCTTTTCTATTTGTTTTATAATTGTGGATTTATATTAAAAAAAGAAGGAAAAAAAAAAGATTAGTTGAAAATCAGACGCAAAACGGAAAAAGTAAACACGCAAAAAACAATGACACCATTATTTACATGGAAAACTCATTTAAAAAAAACTATTGACGGAAAATCAGGAACAATGAGATTCACTATGATTAGAATCAAGATAGAGCGAGTTTTGCTACTTAAGCAACAACACATGGAGTTACATAAAGACTCTAATATTGAATGTGAGTCCACTTTGAAGTTTGACCCAACTAGAATTCAGATTAAACCGAACTCTAATCTTATTTGGTTAGTATATCTTATTTCGATATGGCAGATATCTTAGGGGGTCATGATATTTTTTTATATTCGTACTTGGTTTTTTTTGTCACGATATTAATATTATCTTTTCTAAAAAAAATTAATATAATTATTTAGCATTACTAATATTAATATCAGTTGCCAAATATAATAAAAGGATGGAGGGGGAGTGGATAGAGTAAAATGTAAACAAGGGGTGATGATTGGATATAGCATACACAATTGGGCCAGTTAAATATTCCAATTTAAACCCAGTTTGAGAGAGAGAGATCATTGATTGACTTCAAAGTTGACCCTAATAAAGACTTCCATAATATTTTTTAGGGAAATTACCAATTTGGACCACAAAGTATCGGTTTTTTTCGTTTCAAACCGTAAACTAATTTTTTTAACAATTCAATCCACAAAGTATCAAATATATGCCAAAAAGGACCACGCCGGACGGACGCAAAAAAACAACGTCCGTCCGGGTACTGTTCACGGTTACTGTTCACGTGAACAATAACCGTTTACGTTTTATTTTCGTTGTTTTATAAATTAATTTTTAAAAAATACTAAACGATATTGGATTTACTTAAAATTTTTATCACATATTCACCACGTTATGAGAAGATAATCTGAAAATTTTCGTGATTTTACAATACTTACATGATTTATTATAAATTTTTTACCTATGTTTTATAAAATAATTCACTAAAATTACAATAAATCGTACAAGAGTTAGAAAATCACGAAACTTTTAAGATTATCTTTTCATAACGTGGTGAATATTTGATAAAAATTTTAAGTAAATCCAATATCGTTTAGTAATTTTTAAAAATTAATTTATAAAACAGAGAAAAAAAAACATAATCCGGGTACTGTTCACGTGAACAGTAACCCGGCTGGACGCTAAAAAACAGCGTCCATCCGGACTATTTACCGGACGGACGCTGTTTTTTAGCGTCCAGCCGGGTTACTGTTCACGTGAACAGTACCCGGATTATGTTTTTTTTTTCTCTTTTTTATAAATTAATTTTTAAAAATTACTAAACGATATTGGATTTACTTAAAATTTTTATCAAATATTCACCACGTTATGAGAAGATAATCTGAAAAGTTTCGTGATTTTCTAACTCTTGTACGATTTATTGTAATTTTAGTGAATTATTTTATAAAACATAGGTAAAAAATTTATAATAAATCATGTAAGTATTGTAAAATCACGAAAATTTTCAGATTATCTTCTCATAACGTGGTGAATATGTGATAAAAATTTTAAATAAATCCAATATCGTTTAGTATTTTTTAAAAATTAATTTATAAAACAGCGAAAATAAAACGTAAACGGTTACTGTTCACGTGAACAGTACCCGGACGGACGCTGTTTTTTTGCGTCCGTCCGGCGTGGTCCTTTTTGGCATATATTTGATACTTTGTGGATTGAATTGTTAAAAAAATTAGTTTGTGGTTTGAAACGAAAAAAACCCATACTTCGTGGTCCGAATTGGTAATTTCCCTATTTTTTATATAACAATTAATCATGATAGATCATTGATTGACTTCAAAGTTGACCCAAATAAAGACTTCCATAATATTTTTTATATAACAGTTAATCATGGATTAAGAGAAGAACAACGAAAGCACTAAAATTTTGCGTAAAATTTTTTAAAAATAAAAAAGGTTTCAACAGAGAATAAAAATTCAGTATGTCAAAACGAAGTGCAATATGAATTTTGTGACCGAAACATGATATAATTTGCACAAGACATTGATGTCGGTTCAACGAGGTTGACCTTTTTGTAAACTAAAAATAGAGTTTGAAAATTAAAAAAAGAGAGCATTTTTATTAGCTAAAGTAGGAAACCAGACCATAAAAGAGCCAATAGCGAAGCCAACGGCTAGTTGCAGAGCTTAGACTCGAGCCATATCTAGAAAAAAACCATCTTCGTCCTTTTTCACCATCTTCCCTCCACTAATAGTAATTACAACGTCGTGACTTTTCTCCAAAAAGTCATGTCCGTACCTTTCTTCAGCCTGAGTCTCAAGCTTCCTTCTCTGAGCTATATGGCTTCTGAGCCATGTATTTCTTGTATATTTCTTCACAAGGGACAAGGAAATCCACTACCACAGAGCTCCCTCCAATGAAAAATCGACAACGTTTTTGACGAAACCGCTCTGGTTTTGTAAACCCACCGATCTATATCCACTTTCTATTGCCTATATATTTCACAGAAACTTGGGTATTTAGACGCTCATTTCCATTTTCCAGTTTCATGCGAAAGGAAGTATCTTTTGATCTTACAAAACCGAACAAGATTCTACTTTTCGTTTTCCTTTCTCTAAGAGGGTGGGAATTGCTGTGGGTTTAATTTAGGTGGGAGAAATGGGGAGGGGAAGAGTGCAGTTGAAGAGGATCGAGAACAAGATCAATCGACAAGTGACCTTTTCGAAGAGAAGGTCTGGGTTGCTGAAGAAAGCCCATGAAATTTCTGTTTTGTGCGACTCGGAGGTTGCTCTGATCGTCTTTTCGACCAAGGGAAAGTTGTTCGAGTACTCCACTAATTCCCGGTACTGGTTCCATTTATTTTTCTGCTGGGTTATCCTCCATTTTTGCGTTTGTTCTTTTTTTGGACCCTATTACGATGTTGTTTTCTCGTTTATTCTAGTTTGGATAGATGGAGACTGAGCTTAAACTGTGATTTGAGTTGTTTTTCTCCCCCTTTTTTGGCAATAAGAACGCATTGGGTTTATGTGTTTTCATCGGATTGGATTCAGGCTTCATTTTTTTGGAAAATAATTCTATTGAGTAGCTTACGTATATTTGCGTCTAGAAACAAACGGTGCTTGTTTGTTGACAAAGAAAGTAGCATTGACTGAAATTCAGAGAGATAGAAATGTCGGAGAGTACCACAGAGAAAGAGAGTACAATATAGAGGTAGAGAGAGAAAGATGCAGTGGAGGATAGCCTGGGCTGTGATACTGTAGATACTTTTTCATAAGCTTGAATTCTCGCATCATCAACTTAATTGTTAACAATTTATCGTGATATTATCTTATTGTCATTGTCATGTCGTGTCATTTGATGGATATTTCAATCACATAAATCAAATAGTAATGTTCTATATCCATGCTTCGTATCAGGTCGTATATTAATATCGTTAAAAAAGAAACTTTTAAAATATAAGAAAGGTAAAATAATAATAAATTAAAAAATATTAAATTTCTTTTGCTGAAATCCAATTTAAACTCTAAAATATGAGTTTAATTTAAAATAATTCTTAAACTAAAAATTTTAACAATTAAAACCTTAAACTATCCAAAATATAACAAATCAAATCCTGACGGGAGCCGATCACCTCCCGTTCTCAATTTACGCCGAGATCGGGAGGTCAATCTAAATTGAACGACCCCCGATCTGTCCAGTGCTTACGTGACACTAGGCATATAGGGTCGGAGGATCGATAGGGGGTGGAGACCTCCTGTTCAACGTGCACCGCACGTGATTTGAGAACGGGGTCATCGTCCTGTATCGGCCCTCTGTTCTTTGCCTCTCCCTTTTTGAGGTTCTCGGGAACGAGAGGTCACCGTTCTGGATCGACCTCCCGCTGTTTGTCCTAATTTTTTTGGTAAGATCGAGAATGGGGGGTCGTCGCCAGAAACGGTTCCTTGATCTCAATTATTTTACCCAAGAACGAGGGGCCGTTCTCAGGAACCGGGGTCGATCTCCGACACTATATAAGGAAACACCCTCAGTTCTCATTCCCTGCTAGCAAAAAAACACCCTCAAACCTTTACTCTTTCTTGCTTCGGCGAATTTTCTCTATAGTAGCGACGTTAATGGATTCTGATTCGAGTAAATCGGTTGATTTTAGATGAGACAACAACTTCTGATGCCAATATGGATTGGTATTCGTACTCCACGCTCATATATGGTGATCTTCGGGCATTCGATCACCTTGAATGTTTCATTATTTTCTGCTTCGCAAGACATATTTATGAGTTTCCACACATTTGACGGGACACATGTATATTTCAACACATTTCGCTCATATGCACACTTTCATTATTTTCTAATATAGTTTTCATTATGTACAGGATTCTTCTATACACAGGAGATGCAGAAAAGTATGACTATTCGGCTGTAATTTCTGTAAAAATAAATTAAACTAATTGGATTTTGACTTCACGAACCCAACAATGTTAGAATTGCGATGAATTTTTCTAAGGAACTCTAGTCTCTTGGCCGATCTGAAAAAATCACAATCTCGGGAGGCATGATAGTATCTCTCCACATCATTCCCTTCTCCGATAAACCCGAACAATTCATTTATTGATTCTAGTGGTATAACAATCTTTGTACTAAGAATGTACATCTTCAAACATCTTACCATCCCGGTAGAGGTCAAGTTCGCATAAAACAAGCTAACAATTCGGTCGTAGCTATCGTCTCTCAATCCGTACACCCCGTGTAGAGTGATCCTGTCTAAAATCTCTTTGATCTCCAACAACTCTCAACTAAATGTCTTCGAATAAATAACCGAGCGGTTTGACATATCTCGCTCAAACTGCTCTTGACATATCTGATTTAAAATTCAATCGAAACATACCCAGTTGGCGGTAGGGGTGTGCAAACCGAACCGGAACCGATGAACCGAACTGGAACCGGTGAAATAGGTTTGGTTCGGATCGGTTTTGACCATTTGAAAACCGATCTTTGGTTTCATTTTGTAGGAACCGCTTAATTAGGTTCGGTTTTCGGTTTGGATCGGTCAAAACCGATACAAACCGAACCGAACCGGTTTTGCACAAAATAATTTTAATTATTAAAAAAATAATAATAAAAAATAAAGAATTTTTTTAATAATTAAAATTACTTTTGTTATGATATTACTTTTATTTCCTATAAGGATTTATTGTAATTTTGATTTTATTTTTTGTTTTTTATTTTTCTAATACATTTTTTTTTTATATTTGACTATATATCTAATTGTTTTTTATCTCCTCTAATTTAAATTTACATTATTTAAATTTTTGAAAAATAAGTTGTAGAACCGAAATCGAACCGGAACCGAACCAAAAGTTTCGGTTCGGTTTTGGTATGTTAAAAGACCGGTTTCGGTTTGGTAAATTCGAAATCGAAACCGATCGGTTCGGTTCGGTTCCTCCCCAAAATCGAATCGAAACCAGTTTTGCACACCCCTAGTTGGCGGTCGTCGCGCTTGAGTCGGAGCACCTTGTGATGACGGTGTCTGGTTTGTCGGACCCCCTTGAGATGATACTCCTTATGAAAACGATGGGAAATTTGACGAAGTGTGTTCGGTCGGTTCACCTTGTGACGAATCTCCTTGTGATGGGGCAGTCTTTCGTTTAATCACCAACTTGGGAGTCATTTTAGGAAAAATTGGGGATTTAGGTTGAACTTGGGATTTGGGAATTTGGGCGATTTAGGGCTCGAATTATTGGAATTTTTTGGATGATATTTAAAGAAAACGATTAGGGGGCCGTGAAATGATCAGATTTTGGGTTGGAATCGCAAGGGCCGTGAGAAAATCTAGTTTTTCGGCAGCAGAGGTGAGAATAGGAGGTCAATTCCTCAAATAGAGTCGGGGATCGGCCCCTTGATTTGTGGCAGTGACCCTCGTTCTCAGCCTTAATTTGACAATGGGGGGTTGCTGCCTCAGATTGGCCCCCGGTATTCAAACTCAATGTTTGAGAAAGAGAGGCTGCGCTGGGGCAGCAACCCCCCGTTCTCATACCTCATTTTGAGAACAGGGGGTTGATCTGGGGCGGTGATCCCCCGTTTTCGAAAACCTTGAAAATAGAGAGGCATGGAACGAGGGGACGATTCGGTACGGTGTCCCCTGATCTTGAATCACGTGCGGTGCACGTTGAATGGAGTCTCCACCCCCACATCGACCCAATATGTCTAGTGTTACAAGCACTAGACAGATCGGGGGCAGTTCAATTTAGATCGGTCCCCCGATCAGAACTGGGGGTGATCGGCCCCCTGTCAGGGTTTGATTTGTTACATTTTGGATAGTTTAAGGTTTTAGTTGTTAAAAGTTTTAGTTTAAGTGTAATTTCAAATTAAACTCATACTTTGAGGTTCAAGTTGGTTTTAACTCGATTTCTTACGTATCAAATTTTTGAACTTTCTTGAATTTTAGTGAGAATTTATAGAGTGAATTTAGAAGGTGATGACGATGCTAGTTAGGTTAAAGTATGAAACGTGCATGTTAAGTATTTGTTAATCTATGTTACAAAATTTATTGTTTTATTCCTATATTGTCACATTCGTTGCCCACGAAATGGGGGCCGAGGCGACATAAGTGATAGAATTCAAATAGCATAGCAATATAATTAAGCCAAAAGCACTCTTTTGCTTTGGTTTTAAGTCTTTTTCTGCAAAAATGTAAGTCATGCCTTGGATCGGGTGTTCAGATTCTCTTCTAGAATCAGATTGTTCTTCTTGGCATTTTGTTGTTGTCCCTTTTTAAGTCGTAAAACATATAGCGTTTATTGCTTTAAATTTTTCAAAGGATCTAAGAAATTCAATATACATTTTCAATTGACTAGCTCTTTAAAGTGTATGATAATTAGTTAAAAGAATTGAATTTCAGTAAGTTACTCCCTAGTAAGTGATCTTCATTTATGATAAAATGCTCTTCACTTATGATTTAAACCTTGTGCAAACGCTTGCATATTGGACTTTTTGATATTATATTTTTCATATAATACAATGTTTCCAAGGTCTCACCACAGTACTTGCTCTGAGTTGACAAAGTGCTGTTCATTGTAAGATCCATTTTAGAATTTGTCTTCATTTGAAGTATTCCAACCCGAATCGAAACAAATGTGATCAAAACATCTGTTCTATTCCTCCAGATTGAAAGTTTTAATAGAGTTGTAGATCTATATCAATTCAATTATTTTCATTTTGAATTTGAAATTGAAAAGTGGTACAGAAGAATTTAAAGATTTATTTATATTGGAAGCTTTAGCCAACTATGGTATTAATCATAGATCTCTTGCATTGATTTTCAACAGCATGGAAAAGATCATCGAACGGTACGAGAGGTGTACATTCAGAGAACCTCAGGTTCATGCCATAACTATGAAGAAATGTGTAATCCGTATTCCGTTGTCGATTGGGTTTGATAGTAGAAACTAAACGATCTACTGCTAATGTGCAGGAAAATTTGACGATGCAACAAGTAAAACATAGAGATAAGCTGGAGATTCTGCAAAGAACTCAAAGGTAATGACTAGAACAATGGAACTGAACATATTTTGCACATTTATTGGAAAAATATGGAGGTTCTTTACAGGAAATTTATGGGAGAAAATCTCGAATCATCAAGCATCAAAGAGCTTCAAAACTTGGAGCAACAGATTGATTCTGCTCTGAGACACATAAGAAGAAGAAAGGTAGAATCCTGAATTTGTCTCTTGTTTCGAGTCTAGCTTGTGATTGTTGATTAAGCTTAATCTCGTTTCTTGCAGAACCAACTCATGCTAGACTGTATATCACAGCTTCAGAAAAAGGTAAAGTCTTTATTCCATTTTCTGGGAATCAAAGAAGAAATTCAAAGTCATTTGACGTGATAATCTTTGGATTTCAGTTAACAGATGATTAGTGATGTATTGAGATAACGTGCGTTTCATTGACAGGATAAGGCACTGGAGGAGCAAAATAACTCTCTGGTGAAGAAGGTGATGGCTTCCATTTCTTGTCATATTCATCTATATATTGTATTGTATTGAATATATTAAAAATGTATTTCGTTTGCATTGAGTTAAAAGGTTAAGGAGAAGGAGATATCACTTCGCGAACAGACACAGAATCACGGGATGAACTCTTCCGTCGATCTTCCTCAGCTATTTCATTTCGTAGGTCTCGGGTTAGTCTTCTTGCTAACTTCTATGCATCGCTCACCACACGATCATTCAACATAAAGATACCGGACTAAATATGCAGTGGATGTAACAATGGAGGTGAAGGAGGAGCGAACCGACAAATATCGAACACGGCCCTGCCTCCATGGATGCTTCCTCTTCCCAAAGAGTAAGCAAATGTATGTCATCTTCCTCAACTGCAGTTTTTGTTGCACCTTACAGATGATGCAGAGATTTGCAGTTTTGGATGATAGAGGAAGTGTTTTATGGTGTTTTGTCAGTAATTTTCGTTTGGGGTGTGGAAAATAAGAACATTGGACTTGTAAATTGTACAAAAAAGGAAATAATCCCCTGTTTTGTGCTAAATAAACATATGAAATATGTAAAGCCTGGTTGTGTTCATGTGTTTTGTACTCTGTCTCGTGTAGAGTTTATCCAACTGGTTGAGGCCGGTTATGGTTTCCTCAACCTGGGAAGCCCACCGGTTTGCCCGACATTGCTTGGCTTGCAAGGTTCTGTGTCGAGTTGAGCAGTGCTCAACGGTGTACTAATTCATGTCTTGTTGAGTAAAGTGAACTTGACTCTCTATAAGTTGTCCTTACTGAGGTCAATGTTGGTCAGTGGCATTGTTGTAACTTTTTTAGTAATCATTCTAGTTTTGCTTTTAAAATAAATTATTTATGAAAAAAAAAAAACAATTTATTAAATTAACTTTTTAAAAGTGATTTTTTAGTTTTAGTTATTTGACCAATTATAATATTCAATTATTAAAGTACATGAAAAAACAATAAAAAAAAGAGAGAGAAAAGGAAGGATAAAAATAAATTTAATTTGTAATTTTTTTTTTAAATATTTAGAAAATGGGTGCAGCTTCCTTTGATTGTGGGGCCTTTAGTCATTTTTGGTACAGGAGTCATAAAAAAAATGTGCCTTTTTTTCTATATTTGTGGCCAACTTTTGGTACTTAAATTCTAGAATCACAATCATACACAGTGGTATCAAAATTAGGCATCAATCCACTTCATTTAAGGTCCTTTATTTGCATTTTTTTATTGTAAAAAACGTGATATATTATTTTAATTATAGATCAAAGTTCCTTAACTTTTATAATTAATTTTAATCGAGCAAGGACACTACCATTTTTATAAGTTGAAAGTTATTATGGATATATAATTAAGGGTAAAGTGTAATTTGGCCCCTATAATTAGGTGAAAAAGACAATTTACACCGTAAACTTGGATAATAGACAAAAATAACCTTAATGTATTGATAATGGATAATTAATCTCTTATTGTCTTATTTTCCGCTAAAATATCACCTTTTTTTTTTTTCACTAGGCAATTTTTTTTTCTCAAAATACCCCTCCCCTACCAACACTCTTCTTCTCCAGCTGACTTTTCTTCTCCAGTTCAATCCGCCATTTACATCCCTGCTCTAGTTCAATCCACACCACTGGACAATATTTAGGAACCACAAACCGAACACCTAAAGATTATAAAAACAGGCGACACAGTTCACTCTCGATCCAAGATTCGTTTGATTTGCTGGGTAATTTAGTATGATCGAAGAAGAAAATTATCGACTTCACACACCCGAATGATCTCTATTACGTTCGATCATGATAAAGCTTCTAATGGAAATTTGGATATGGTGAAGAGCTTAGATTAATAATGTGCATTAATGGAGGAGAGTGACAAGTTAGAAGTGTGTTCTGGGGTGGATAGAACAGATGAAGCTGCGGATCTTTTGGAGGACTTTTGGTTTTTCGATAATCTTTTCAGCAGAAAATCAAGCATTTTGAGGTCTGATTTTGAGATTTTCCAAGCAAATTTGAGCAGAGAAATGTCTGAGAAGAGTGCAGGTAGTGAAAGTTATTCATCAACGTTGAATCCACCGTCTTCTCCGCCTAGTCAATGGGGAGATGAAGAAGTTACAGAAAAAGAAAGATGTTTAGGAGAGGGAGAATTGATGGTAACACCAGCTCAAGCACCTTCCATGGAAGACAAAGGTGGAGCTCAAACCAATGAAATCTCCTGTACAGGAAAGCGGGAAAACAGGCGGCGAAAATTGCTAAGAACACCGTCGTTACCGCCGTATTTTGGAAGAGAAGATCAAAACCAATTTGTACAAAAAGAAACAGAATTCAGATCGAGAAATTCGTCTCGGAAGAACGATTTTCAGTCCATCCCGAAGAAACACAAGGTATTATGACATTCAAGAACCACAAACCGAACACCTAAAACTAAAATGAAAAGTTTTCCGTCTGTAATTCACGATTTCGATGTCTTAAAATGCAGGGAAATGCGCAGATTTCTAGGGTTCCTAAATGTCGTCTCCCTGATTCAATGAAATCGAGGAAAAGCCTGAGCAATCTCGAATCTGCGTTTGCGCTGAAGGTGACGGGAGGAGCTTCCATTGTCCAGTGGTGTGGATTGAACTGGAGCAGGGACGTAAATGGCGGATTGAACTCGAGAAGAAAAGTCAGCTGGAGAAGAAGAGTGTTGGTAGGGAAGGGGTATTTTGGGAAAAACAAATTGTCACGGGAAAAAACTTGATATTTTAACGGAAAACAGAACGGTAGGGGTTAAATTGCCCATTATTAATACATTAAGGTTGTTTTTACCCATTATCCGAGTTTATGGTGTAAATTACCTTTTTCACCTAGTTGTTGGGGCAAAATTGTACTTTACCATATAATTAAATATGAAATGACCTTATCCTTGACAGGAATATGGCATGAATGAATATACTTACCTAAAACAACTATTTATCAAACTTATACGAGACTGCAACCTAATGACTCGAATTTGATCATGCGTGTCTCGTATTTAACATATTAAAGTGTAGCTTAATATTCGATAAATTTTGCGTTAGCATAAGATTAACTAAATTCAATGAATTAATAAAGGAATCAATCAAACATATAAATCCAACTCAAATTAATGGTTGACTACATTAAGGAATAATCCATGTCCTCATATTCATGTCAAGCACGTTGAGTAAGTGCCTTACAAGTCTTGGAAAAACGCAAGAAAATTATTTCAATAATGGCCTAACATCTTTGAAAAAAAGAGTATATATGAGTTGGACTTGTTCCTTATTTTCTCCAAAAAAATGGGTAGACATGTTAAATTGCAGAGATTGAGTTTGGATGTTGTCTCGGGTTGCTTTGGGTTCGGTTCAATTCATGGTCGGGCGGATCCCGGATCGAGGTCGACTAGGATTGTTCAGAAAACCGAGCTCTTGGGGGGTAATGGTGGGGATGATTTGAGCTCAGAAAGTGGAAGATCTGAGCCTGAAATTGGAAATAGAGTAATGGTTGTTGTGGATTCTAGCCTTGAGGCTAAAGGAGCTCTTGAATGGACTCTTTCTCATGCTGTTCAAGGCCAGGATTCCATCCTTCTTCTTCGTATTTTCCAGCCATCCAAACAAGGTTTGAGAAATGAGAGATATTCAGTCTTTCTTTCTTCTTTCTTTTATTTGATTTTTGGATTGAAATGAAATGACCCATTTGAATGTTCAACTTTTGCAGGTGCGGAGTTTGATGACAAAGCTTATGATCTTCTTCTTTCTTTGAAGAGTACTTGCCAATTGAGAAGGCCCGAGGTGAGTGAAAAGATCATGACTTTCCAGAAATTTATTGTCAAATCGAAAATACCCAGCAATGGTGGATAGAAAAGTTGCCTGATTTGGCAAGAAATTAGAAATAATGATAATTTGCTTTCTGAGAATATTTCTTAGCAAATATTCAAACTGTTCATCCAGAAATGATAAATGGCTAAGTCATCAGTTTTTTCTTAGAACTTGAGGAAAAACCAGAATTTGGTGTAAAAGAAGCCGAGGAAAATTGTCAATAATTTATGAATAGTATACAAGAAGATTCCTTATTTCGTGTTCTTCGTAGAAATTAAGGGCCATCACACATTCTAGTATTGAATAGTTCAACTGGGTATTAAATTTCTCACCAATCATTTAAGTCAACTCTTTCTCTCTCTCTCTCTAGGTGCAAGTTGAGATTATAATGGTGGAAGGGAAGGAAAAGGGTCCTGTCATTGTGGAAGAAGCAAAGAGAAACAAGGCATCTCTTCTAGTTCTTGGACAGAGAAAGAGGTCATCGTTTTGGAGAATACTGAGCAGGATGATGAGCGTTAATGGTGGCACTGTAGAATACTGCATTCAGTTTTCTTCCTGCATGGCGATTGCAGTCAGAAGGAAAAGCCAAAAACTTGGTGGGTTTTTAATCACTACTAAAACCCATAAGAACTTCTGGCTTTTAGCTTAACTTGTGAAGAATATAGTTGTGTAATTTTAATCCTAGGTTCTTGGAAAACAAACAAATAGTATTAAGTTAATTGCTGCCCAAAAACCATTCCATCTCTCTAAAGTTCTGGGGAGAGAGAGAGAAGCTCCAACTCATCGACTTATTTCAATAAACATCAATCAAGGCCGAGTTTGGCGATAGATTATGGAAAAATGGTTTAAAAACACGCGATTAAATGTGTTTTCAGAAGCTGTTCTAGTTCTCTGATATAACTCCAACTTCTCAGTATCATATACATCACTAAACCAGAATGAAGATATGAAAATAGTGTGGAGTCCCTCCATAAAGAAGACAATTTCAATTTTACTTCTGCACGTCATAAATAAAATGGAGAAGAAAAATTGAAACTTTCTTCTCCGTGATGTGTGATGTTTTGTCCTCTTATGAGAAATTTTCTTTATAAATGGAGAGTTTCTGATGAAA
Source organism: Begonia masoniana (assembly GCA_022432975.1). Taxonomy (NCBI): domain Eukaryota; kingdom Viridiplantae; phylum Streptophyta; class Magnoliopsida; order Cucurbitales; family Begoniaceae; genus Begonia; species Begonia masoniana. Next base: position 8,421,204 of record CM039504.1, read on the forward strand.
GAAAAATCATCTGAAAGAAAAATCATCTGAAGCAAGAAGAAAAAGTTTCAGTGAAGAGGAAGAGAAAAATAGAGTGAGGATTATTGGAGGGAGAGAAAGAAATGTGTGAAAGAAAAATAGGAGTGGTGCTTTTGTGCACAGTGAGAATTCTAAGAGTGGTGATTTCTCTTAGTGAATATTTTATAGGATATTCGATATCTAGAAAAATATTGTAAATCCTATTTTTCATAGTGAGATCTTTTTGGACTCGGTCCCCATGGTTTTTTCCGATTTGGGTTTTCACGTAAAATTCTCGGTGTTCATTTTTTCTATTATTTTTCTTACTTATTGGCCGTTATAATTTTACGACAGTGAGAATATATTCCTGGTATTTTTCAGATCGCATCTGCTATCGTTTCTCGTGTCGCTTATTTAAGTGGGGTTCCCATCGGATTTCGTTGTTATTTTTCCCAACAAGTGATATCAGAGCTCGGTGACTTCTTTAAATCTAGTATGTTATGTGGTTGCAGTTTTTAAACTGATCCTCCATATCAGGAAATTTTTTAGAAGTTATTATAGCGGAAAAGATTGAAATCAAAAAATTCAACGGAAATAATTTCTCTCTGTGGAAATTAAAAATGAAGGTGCTATTGCGGAAAGATGGTTATGCTGTGGCCATGGGCGACAGGCCTACGAACGTTGAAGACGAGAAATGGAACAAAGTTGATAAGGATACAATGGCCATTTTGCATCTCACTCTAGCAGATGGAATTTTGTCAAGTATCTCAGAAATGGTAACGGCAAAACAGATCTGGGATACGCTGACAAAATTGTACGAGAAGAAGTCGTGGTATAATAAAATTTTCATGAAAAGAAAATTATATACCCTTTGGATGTTAGAATCTACAACAGTGGCAGACCACGTCAATACTCTGAATACACTATTTTCTCAACTTGCAGCAATTGAGCACAAATGTAACACCCGATTTTATAGGTTTTTGATTTTTCGCTACATAATGACATTTTTGTAAATATAGCAAATTAAACCCGTTTTGCGAACGGAGAATTTTATTAGAACCTTATGAATAAATTGGAATATTTTGAGCAATAAAAGAATTTTTGGAGATGTAACACCCGATGTTACAGGTTTTGAGATTTTACGTTATAAATGGGTATTTTTGTAAATATAGCAAATTAAGCCCGTTTTACGAATGGAAAGTTTTATTATAACTGTAACACCCAGAAAGTTCCTATAACGTACTTAGCCCTTAGATTACACGATTAAGAGAGTTTAAAGTTAGTCTTAACATTTTCCTAGCAAGTTGAGTTAGAAAGTATAATTGGAAGAGAAATTTGAGAGAAAATCCTAAAGTTGGAATTGGTAGTGATGGTTGTGATTTAATTTAATGTAAATTAATTAAAAAGGGAAAGAAAGGATTTGGAAGAGGAGTTTCATGTTGGATTAGCGGAGGAGAAAGAGGAGAGGGTTGTTTTAGAAATTTAAAAAATTTTGTGGTAAGTTTTAAAAGTGGAAAAGTGGATTATGTTAAAAATGAAAGAATGGCTCTTCTTCTTCCTCACTTCCACGAGAACTTCCAGCAGCCATTGAAGCTTCTTCCTCTCATTTCCTTCAAGATTTCTCAAGGTGTTAAGGTAAGTTTTTAGTGGGTTTTGAGTTTGATACCTTTTAGTGATGATTTTTTGTGTTTTAGGGGTGTTTTAAGTGAATTTGGTTAGGGCTTGGGAAACCCTAATGGAGGAGTCCAAATTTTTGGTTTAATTTGCTAGTTTTCTTCTTAAATTTAGTGGTTTAGATATTAGATGTATTAGTTTAGATTGTTTTTAGGGATAGATTAAAATGTTTTAACCCGACCTTTTCCGACACGTTTGTCACGTATTTTACACACATTTTCTCACCGTTTTCAAATGTTCGAAAAACTCGAAAATCGAGTCAAAATTTTATCGAAAATTATTTTAAACATTGTTTTAATTGGGGGTATTAGTTAGCAAAGTAGTGCACCGAGTCGGGATGGATTTGGGGGCGTTACAATAACCCTAGTAATATATTGAAATATTTGGTGAAATAAGAAATTTCGAAAAATCCAAATCGATAGGTGAAATGACGAATTAGGTGGATATCATGACGAGTGACAAACTTGTAATTATGAAAATCATTTTTTTATAATAAAACACAACCGTCTTCCTTCTCTTCTTCATTCCCACGCAAAACACCAGAAAAGGTTTTCTTCCTTCTCCATTTTGGCGATCCTTCATGCCTCCTTCACGGTTTCTCCTTTCGGCGATCGATTCGTCCTCCGAACATTCGGTTTTCTCCTCTGATTTCTCCTACAATCAAACCCTAGGAGTGTTTCGAACATTATACCCGAGTTGTTTTGCCGATTTTGGGTTGGATTTTGCTAGGGTTCGAATTAGGGTTTTGAGAAAATTTCTGATTTATGTTAGAAATCGATAAGTTTATCGTATTTATGTCTATTGATGATGTATTGATGATTATTAATGGTTGGTGTTAGGAAATTTGTGGTCGAAATGTTAAATTTCTATTAATGTTAGGTTATAGAATTTGCAAGCGTGAATTGCTCGATGAAATGTCCGAATGAAGTAGATTGAGATTTTAGGAAAATTGCTTTAACTAGGAGTTTCGTTTAATTTCGGAGTTCGATTGCTTAGGCTAGGTTTTAATGACGTGTGTTGTGAAATGTTCCAGGTGACGAAGCTCAAAACGAGACACTCGGATTGCGAATGACACAATGTAAGTCTTCGTGACTCGTTTGACCGATTTGGCTTACACCATAAGAATGTATGTCGATTGAGGAATCGATGATTTAGGGTGTTTTGGGTGTAAATAGGCTGGGTAGTTAGGTTTTGTTGAGTTATTGATGTTGTGTCGTTTAATGTTAGTTTTAATGCCTTTGATACTGTTATAGCATTGTACATGTCCATACATCACATTTTTTGAAATAGCACAAAAAATGAACTTTCGCATGTGTTTTCATGAAAAGAAAATGACAAATGAAAATGTATGAATGCACGTAATCATGGTCACGATGGGGAGGTGGTTTAGACATGGCTGTCCTAAAGGTGAAGAATGTTTTTTCCCTCTGGGTAGATGAAAGGGGCTGTCCAACCGCCGGATGAGCCGTTTTCATCTACTGAGAGCGCACCCTCGGTGACATCCTATATGAAATGTAACGAATTAAACGAATGCATGATTTTTATGAACTGCATATGCATAGTGTCACGGTCCTACTTTCAAGGGGCGTAAACGAGACCGTGCGGCACCTAATATCTCACTTATACTGAGTCAGCCAATGAGCGTGCCAACGGCACCGAGTGCCCACTTCGTTAGAGCGAGCTTTGTGTCTAACGAGTAAGCAACGAGCGAGCGAGATTAACCGAAAAGAACATCATTGAGTATAAAGTATGCATAAAGAGTGTGTGTAAAAAGCCTTTTCATTGAATAGCAGCAAATTACAACGTTGGGTAGGGGGGTCTACGTGCAGTCATGCCTCTCCCCCTAAAGAGCAATCTGGACCATCTCCACTACGGCAGTAGTATACATGCTATGGTGGCGAGGAGTCACTTTTGTCAAAAATAGAAAGAAAAGAGTACAATAGAATTACTTAAAAAGGAAATAAATCTAACTAACAGCAAGGGTGGCCATAGGCAACATGCCTTGGACAAGCCCGGACCTTGACATTCTCCCCTATTTGAGCTGTTGACGTCCTCGTCAACTCTGCTTCTGCTTGAAGTCTTCGATCATCTTTGTTGCGTCTTCCAAGTCTTCCTGCCTCTCCCAAGATACCTCGTCGTCTCCAAGTCCCTTCCATCTAATCAGATACTCCTGGTACTGTCATCGACCTACTTTGACGTTTCGATCGGCTAGCACTTTTTCAACTTCTTTCTTCTTTTTGTTGTTGACGGCGATATTTGGTCTGGTGATGTCGTTCCTCTCTTCATCTTCATCGTCTGCGTGATAGGGCTTCAGATTGTTGACATGGATGACAGGGCGAATTTTGAGCCATGTTGGAAGGTTAACTCTGTAGGAGGCTCTTCCAACTTTCTCCATGACTTCAATTGGACCTTCGTATTTTCTAACGAGTCGCTGGTCCTTCTTTCCCCGAAAGCGAAGTTGTTCAGGTAACAACTTAACTAGTACAAAGTCTCCAGCCTTGAACTCCATTGGTCGCCGCTTCTTATCCGCTTACTTCTTCATATGTTTAGAGACACGTTCTAGGTAGGCGCGAGCTATCTCCGTATTTTGCTTCCATTCTTTGGAGAAGTTGTAAGCTTTTGGACTCTTCCCCAAATATGGCTGTTCCAGCGTGTGGGGCATGATGGGTTGTCTCCCGCAGACTATTTCAAACGGACTCATCCTCGTCGAAGAACTCTTCTGACAGTTGAAACAGAATTGTGCTACGTCGAGTAGACTGGGCCAATTCTTTTGATTTGTATTGATGAAGTGGCGCAGATATTCCTCAAGTAAGCTGTTGAAGCGTTCCGTCTGGCCATTTGTTTGAGGATTGTAACTGGAGGATATATTGAGACTTGATCCGAGCAAATGGAACAATTCGACCCAAAAAGATCCAGTGAATCGTGGATCTCGATCACTGACAATGCTTTGAGGAATTCCCCACAATTTCATTATATGTTTAAAGAAGAGTTGGGCAGTCGTCTCTGCGGGGCAGTGCTTCGGAGCTGCAATGAATGTGGCATACTTAGAGAACCTGTCGACGATCACCAGTATCACTTCAAAGTCGTTGACAGACGGCAAGTTGGTGATGAAATCCAAGGAAACACTCTCCCAAGGTACTTTCGGTACAGGCAGTGGTTCTAATAGGCCAGCAATCTTGTTTCTTTCAACTTTATCTTGTTGGCAAATAAGACAAGTTTTAGTATACTGCATAACGTCAACCTTCATTTGCGGCCAGTAATATCCCTTTTTCAAGAGAGCATAGGTTCGCTGCCACCCAGCATGACCGGCCCACAACGTATCATGGCATTCTCGCAAAAAAGTACGCCACAAATTATTGCTTCGAGGCACATACAAACGGTTTCCCTTGGTGAAGAGTAAGTCATCTTCAATAATTGTCGAGTCTTCCTTTCTTTCACCAGCTGCATTACTGCTCGGGCTGCGGGGTCGTCTTGTAAACTGTCTCGGATGCGATCTTTCAACGATCCATTAACTTTACTCGCTTGAAGTTGAGATAGATAACAAAGGCTAGCGCACTCTGCCTTCCGACTCAGGGCATCAGCCACTCTATTGCTCTGGCTTGTCTTGTGTTCGAAGTTAAAATCAAACTCTGAAATCAACTCGTGCCAACGTGCTTGCTTGGTCGAGAGTTTTGGCTGTTCAAAGAAGTGACAGATTGAACTGTTATCTGTTTTCACGACAAACTTCGACCCAAGTAGATACTGTCTCCACATGCGCAGACAATGTACTACGGCCAACATTTCTTTCTCAGAAGCAACGTATTTCTTCTCTGCTTCCTTTAACTTACGACTTTCGAAGGCAACAGGATGCCCATTCTGCATAAGGACTCCTCCTAAAGCAAAATCTGAGGCATCGGTTTCCACTTCAAATGGCTGAGTGACATCTGCTAGCGCAAGTACGGGCTCTTGTATCATGGCTTCTTTCAAGTCAGCAAAAGATTTTTGACATTCAGAGTTCCACTCCCAAGGCACTCCTTTCTTTAAGAGTTCTGTTAGGGGTGCAGCTTTCTTCGAAAACCCTTCTACAAAGCGTCTGTAATAATTGGCCAGCCCGAGGAAGGAACGCAATTCAGTGACAGATGTCGGGATCTTCCAGCTTTTGACAGCACTTATCTTACCCTGGTCCATGCGAAGACGACCTTGTTCAACAATATGGCCGAGGAATTCGATGCTCTCCTGAGCAAAAGAGCATTTTTCTTTCTTCACATATAGTTGGTTTTCTCTTAGCTTCTCGAAAACCAAACGGAGATGCGCCTTGTGCTCTTCTAGCGTCTCGCTGTATACCACGATGTCATCAAGGTACACCACCACAAACTTGTCAAGGAATTCATGAAATACTCGATTCATGAAGGTACAGAATGTTGCAGGAGCGTTTGTGAGTCTGAAGGGCATCACCAAGAACTCAATGGCTCCATACCTTGTTACACACGTCGTCTTGGGTTCATCTCCTTCAGCAATCCTCACTTGATAATAACCTGATCGCAGATCAAGCTTGGTGAAGTACTTGGCTTTATACATTTGATCAAAAAGGTCAGTGATAAACAGAATGAGATACTTGTTGCGCACTGTGACTTTGTTGAGTGCCCGATAATCAATGCACATTCGTAGACTTCCATCTTTTTTCTTTTGAAACAACACTGGTGCTCCAAAAGGTACTTTAGCGGGTCTGACGAATTCGGCCTCAAGTAGCTCATCTAATTGTTTTCTTAGTTCCGCTAGTTCTGGTGGAACCATTCTATACGGTGCTTTTGCAGGAGGTTTAGATCTGGGATTTAGTTCAATTTGATGGTCGATGTCTCTTCTTGGGGGTAGCGTCTTGGGTAAACACTCAGGCATGGTACTCCTGAACTCCTCTAGGACTTTTGAGATTTCAGGATGTATTACTTCCTCCTTTTTTGTGCTTACCTCCAATGGAACGACTATATAAGTTGGATCATCATGTTTCAACCCTTTATTGAATTGCATAGCAGAGAGCATCTTTGTGTTGGTGACATTTGGTTGTTTAAGAATTGCAGGAACAACAGTTGGGTTGTTACTGGTGATTACTAAACATTTCGATAAGGGCATTGAGATGACTTTATGTTCCATCAGGAACTCCATCCCCAAGATAGTGTCAAAGTCATCCATCTGTGCTACGACGAAGTCAATGAGGCCTGTCCATGAGCTGAGTTTTAACTGGGCTCTTCTTATAATCCCGAGAACTGGCATCGCTTTGCCATTCACTGTTTTCATCCTGCCATTATTCTTTTCTAGTTTCAAACCAAGCCGGCGAGCTTCTTTCTCTGTAATGAAGTTATAAGTAGCTCCCGAGTCTATAATCGTACTGTTAGTAGGTCTATCATTGATGAATGACTCCACATACATGAGACCTTTGTCTGGGATCTTCCTCAATTCTTCTATTTGTTGTTGTATAGCCGCCAAGAAAGTCATAGTCCCAACTTCAGCAAGCTCAGTGGCTTCTTCTTCAACCACTTCCTTAACTGAGTTGTCATCTCGAATCGAAGCTTGTAAGGCAGTTAAGGCTGTTCTATGCGGACATTCGGCTACTCGGTGAGGTCCCTTGCATAGAAAATAGGACATAGGCCTATTTGTTTGCCGTTGGTTGTTAGCATTTCTGGGTGCTTCGTACCCTTCTCTTGGGATAAATAGCTTTCTTTCAACAGTTCCAGTGTTCGGTTTCTGGGGCTTGGTTGAGTTTGAGCTAGTGGGAGCATTCTTCTTTGCCCCAGGGATCTCAATATTATAATCAAACAATCGCTCTGCAGCTGCAAGTGCACTTGAAAGGCTTTGCACTCTTTGTTCATACAATTTTGTTCTGGTCCATGGTTTAAGACCTTCGATGAAAGTGAAGATCTTGTCTTTTTCTGACACATCTCTAATATTAAGTATGAGACCCGAAAATTGTTTGACATATTCCCGAATACTGACAGTCTGCTTTAGGTCTCGAAGAAGTCTACGAGTGTTGAACTCAACATTTTCTAGAAAGAATTGATCCTTCAATTGTCCTTTTAGTTCTTCCCATGTATCAATCGTACATTCGCCAACACTGATTTCATGATATTTGGATCTCCACCAAAGTTTTGCATCGCCAGTAAGATGCATTGTGGCCAAGGTCACTTTCAAATCATCATCCGTTTTAGTGGCCTTGAAGTACTGTTCCATGTCGAAGATGAAGTTCTCTATTTCTTTAGCATCCCGTGCTCCCCCAAAGGGCTTTGGCTCATGGATTTTTACTCGACTGAATTCAGCAGCAGTAGTAGTCTGGGTTTGGCTCCCCATGGCCCTCATAGTCAGGTTCAGCTTAATGTTGATCTCGGCAATATCGGCCCTGAGAGAATCAAACATTGTTCTGAAGTCCTCGGTCACTTGAGAAACAATTTCTGACAATCGAGTATGAGCTAGCTCGACTTCATCGACACGCTCCAGGACCCCGATTATTGCACCTGTGGAACTTTCTCCTGTGTCAACTCCCTTTCCCTTTTCTTGTCGGGATTCGAGAGTTTCCACCCGATCCAACAACTCTGGGATCAGTATGGAGTCTATTCGGTTGTGAATAGCCGCTATCTCAGCAGGAAATTCAGCCTTCATCCGTTCTTTTAAGAATCGAATGTTGTCCGGTATGTCTTGCAAATATCGTATTTCTTCTTCCAACCCGACGAGGCGCTCGAGTTGATCCGATGGTGCACTAGGCCTTTCCATCGTGTTCTTCTTCGGCATAATTTCTCACGATTTTAAGCCAACCTGACTCTAATACCAACTGTCACGGTCCTACTTTCAAGGGGTGTAAACGAGACCGTGCGGCACCCAATATCTCACTTATACTGGGTCAGCCAACGAGCGTGCCAACGGCACCGAGTGCCCACTTCGTTAGAGCGAGCTTTGTGTCTAACGAGTAAGCAACGAGCAAGCGAGATTAACCGAAAAGAGCATCATTGAGTATAAAATATGCATAAAGAGTGTGTGTAAAAAGTTTTTTCATTGAATAGCAGCAAATTACAACGTTGGGTAGGGGGGTCTACGTGCAGTCATGTCTCTCCCCCTAAAGAGCAATCTGAACCATCTCCACTACGGCAGTAGTATACATGCTATGGTGGCGAGGAGTCACTCTTGCCAAAAATAGAAAGAAAAGAGTACAATAGAATTACTTAAAAAGGAAATAAATCTAGCTAACAGCAAAGGCGACCATAGGTAACATGTCTTGGACAAGCCCGGACCTTGACACATAGCATGCATTCTCATTTACGTAGATTTACTGAACCTTTAGCTCATAAAATGTCTCTATGGTGTAGGTGATCTCGAGAAAAGTGAGGATGACCCTCCTTTGCAAGATGAACGTATGAGTTGATGGAGAATTCCCGTGGGAGTGCACTGGCGCAGTCGGTACGATTTTGACCCGTGGAGACCGCTGTATAGGTATTTTGAGTATGTTAGGTAGAGAATGTATAGATAGTGTTTTGGGTTGATTAGAAAAACTAGTTCGATAATATTCTGTTAATAACGTTTTCCAGATAGTTCTATGGTATAATGTATGCAAGGATAAGTTGTTTGATGTGAATATCAGGATCTTAGAATGTAAAGGAAGTAAAGTTTTTAATTTAGAAATATACTGGAACTGCTTGAATATTTTTAAACTCGTAGGGATATGTATAGTTTTCAAACCGATCAACGCAGTTTGTTTTCATAAAATTTTACTACGTTTTCGGGTACGTTTCGAGTCGTATTTTGGTGATAGGGGATTGTGAAGTGTAAGTGGGTAGTAGTGTTTTGTTACGAGGAATTGTAATTGGATGTAGTAGGAAGAAAGGAGGAGAGTAAAATTTGTGTGATGGGTAAAGGTAGAAAATGGGAATGCAGGGGAGGCAGCTCTCTGGAACGGGGTCCAGAGAGCTTGTCGATCGATCGCCAGGGAGGGCGATCGATCGGCCCCTGCTGGCTACATTCTGGAAGAAATTACAGAGCGGTAGCCGATCAATCGCCAGAAATGGGCGATCGATCGGCTAGCAGAACGCTGGCCAAGCGTTCTAGAATTTTCAGAATGCTGACCAATCGATCGGCTAAAATGGCCGATCGATCGGCCGTTGTAAATTTTGGTTATGGGCATTTTTGCCCTCGGCGAAAACAAATGCTTCTAATTTAGGGTATGGCAGTATACTAAAACAAATTAATCCTACTATTAATTAAGAAGAACTTATCAGATATACTTCAGGTGTTTGGAAACCTGTACAACAAAATTATTCAACAGTTAAAAAAGAAATATTAGCTATTGTTAAATGTATTTCTAAATTTCAAGATGATTTATTAAATCAAGAATGTTTACCGCGTTGATTTTTCTTCTGCTAAGTATATTTTATCTCAGGATGTCAAAAATTTAGTATCCAATCAAATATTTGCTAGATGGTAATCTGAATTATCTGTATTTAATTTCACTATTGAATATATTAAAGGAGAAAATAATTTTCTTCCTGATTTTCTAACTAGAGAATTTCTACATAATGGATAGACCCCTAGGGGGTGGAGGCCGTCATAGTACTGGTCGTGGCCGTGGTCGTGGTAGAAAAATTATCTACAATTATTAACAGTTTCCTTTATTAGGAGCTAGTTCTACTGCTCCTCCCATTCAGCAGAAAACTGCTAAAGAAGTATTAGAATCAGACACTCAATATCTAAAAAAGAGTTGCTGTACATCTATTTTTCCTTTTTATGAAAAGGACTTATTACTTCATCAGAAAGATGCCTGGTATTTGAAAGAGCGATATCTTGGCTCTCATAATTATTTATTAACTGATGGAAAACATCGGTTATATTATGAAATGATTCTTATTGAAACTGACTCAGTTCAGTTAGTTCATCATTATAATGGTGAATATGGGAAATCTGCTATTACTCATTCTAAATGTTATATTATCTCAGTTATCCATCCTCAAGAATTGGGACTTAATGTCTTTGCTATAAGAACTCTGAAGAATAATATGAACTATAATTATTGAGATTATGTTCAAGCTTGGACTTATTCATTCTACTATCAAACTCCTACAAGAACTTATTTGTGGTTCTTTACTATTAATCCTGAAATTATGAAGACTGAAGATAAGTTTCACCCTTGGTTTTATATTTGGTAACAGGAACACTCTCCGGAGTTATCTTTATTTCCTGATAGTATTAAAGAGGAATTTCCTATTTGGTTAAAATATCATCATGTTTTATCCCATAGGAAAATGATTATTAAAGATCAAGATCTTTTATGGTTTTGTTCTAAATTCCAGATAAACTGGATATGGCAATGGAGTTTAGAGATTGATAAAGACCTTCATGGTCTATATGAATTACAAAGAAATTTTTATGTTAAGTGGTAGGCTCGATATGAGACTGATAGATGTGTGTCTGCTATAAAGACAATTATTATCTCTTATAAAGAGAAAGTGAAACCATCTTCTGAAAAGGAAGATATCGATCAAAAGACAAATTATATCAAACAAATATATAATATGATTAAAATGAATCCGTATAATCTTGCTCCGTGGAATATTGGTTATTATCCTAGAGATATTAATCGTTATGAACAAAGAAGAAGATGGCATGATTATCGTCGTCAGACTATACAGTGGCCTATTTCAAAACGAAATAAAAGAATTGTATTCAATCGACCTACTTGGTTACCTAGAGAGCTGCAAAATTATATTAAAAGTCGTTATCTTGCAGCTATGGAGAAAGTTCTTGAAGGATATTCGACAAAAACAGAGTTCTTAAACACTTTATTGAATAGATTTGAAGACCATATACAGTCTGAAGCCCAAAATATAAATATGAAGCTTGAGGATACTGCTGAGGACAAAGCGGACAAAGTTGACACTATTGCACGTACTAATAAAGAATTTCTTCAAGATTATCTTCAATTTGGCATTGCGTATAAAGGCATCTGGCAGTTTTAGCTCGTTGAAGACAAGGTGGTCCCTACCACCATTATGAAGGGAATCTTCGTACTCTATTATTAGAGTACTTTTGTTTGTTTGTGTTTGGTTGTTTGTAAGCTCCTATCTCTATATAAAGGAGTCTTCATTTCTTGTGCTTGCTAAGTTTTTTAGAGTTTGTCTTCTCTCCTGTAAAAACTCTTGATCCTTGTTTGCTCCTTTCTTGTAAGTTTTCTACTTCTTCTAGTGAATAAAATTTTGTTTGATTCTTCTACTTTTTCTACTTCGCTACTTCGTTCGTTCTTGTGACGATCCTTCCCCTATTGGGTATCAGAGCCAATTAACAGTTATGACAGGCTAAGTATTTATTAGTTTATGGGTGAATAAACGAAAGGGTTTTAAGGATAATCTTTATAATGTAAGTTAAAATACGTAACCCAAACCAATAAAATTTTCAAATTATGCCAATACAAATAGTTGATTAATCAATACGATTCTTTAAGATTGTTCTGTGTGTGGTTAAGTTGAGAAGAGGTCTTAATGATTTAATAATATTTTCAAGTTGAATCTTCGTACATCACGTAGGGGTGTTTGCCGTTGTGCCAAGGATGATTGTAGGCTATGTTGCCCAATAACATTGTAGAAGATATTGACTTCAAAATATTATGGAATTAGTTTCTCTTGAAACAGAACACTTTATCTTATAAATCTTATCTACATAGAATGATTGAAAAGATCAATACGATGACATCAATAATTTAATACGGCCTGATTTGGTGATCAATAAGGTTTGGTTATCTATTTTCACTTATAGTTTAAAGATTAGTCTTAAAAAGGTTTATTCGTTTATTCATACATAAATTGACATTTTGCATCAATGAATCTATCTAGCTTTATTAATTCTGATATTTCTGTTAAAAATGAAGAAATTATAGAATTATCTCAAGAACAAGAATTAAATCAATGGACTATTCCTGAAGTGGAAAGTAAAACTATTTATCAACTAGGTACTTTTGAAAGTTTATTTAATCGAATTATCAAAACTTCAGAGCAAACTATTTGCTTAGATTCTAACGAAAAAACTATTAAACTTTTATATTTAAAAGATATTCAAAAAAATTTAAAGAAATATAAATACATTCATATCAGAGAATTAATACAAGTAGCTTTTAAACCCTTAACAATTCTAGGATTAAAGGCAACTATTTTAGCCCGTCTACGAGATGGTAGATGTCAAAATTGGAAAGACTCTATGAGAGTTATTCAAACTAGTTTATGTCATGGTCCTATTTATTTTAATGTATTTCCTAATCTTATTTTATCATTGACTGATAAAAATTTATATGAATCAGTATCTTTAAATATTCAAACTCAAGGTTATGAATTTTTATATGGTTCCGAGACAATTGCAGTAATCTATCATATAAGTTATAAAGTAATGAATACATTATGTCCTAATGCTATCATTAGAAGTAATTCAGGAAAAACTATGCTTATTGAAAGTAATTTATTAACTACTAAAGTAGCTATTCCTAGATTAATTGATAGAGAAGAAATTATATTTCCTACTCATTGGACAATTCCTCAAGCTGTAGAACCCCAGCCTATCATTGCTAATCATATAGATCAAATTATTCAAACCCCTGACGGAGAAATTGAAATATCTTTTACACCTAATAATACAAAAAGAATATCTTTATCTAGAAATTTATCATCTAGAAATTTATCGTCTAAATTAGATCTTCCTTCTTCTAGGTATTCTGTATCCAAAAAACCTGTATCTGAAAATAATTTTGAAGAATCTATTATTGAAGGACTTAAAATTTCTGAACAACTAATTCCTCATGGAATATATACGTAATTTCCTAATTCTAAATATGAATCAGGAGAATCCTCTCAAAACTACAAAAGAGAGTCACCTACCGTATCTGAAATGAATTTTAAATTATAATGGATTTTGATTATAAGACAATTGGATCCCCTATTAGAAAATTATGTAATGAAGAATTTCATTGTGAAAAATATGATATGTTTAGAGCTTGGTTTCGTAAAAAATATAAACGAAAAGATGTCATTATCCTTAGAGATAATTATTATTCTAAGTTTGAAGATAAACAAACTATCATACCTTTTGTAAAGTGGTATTGGTCTAAACATTCTGATCCTATTATTCATTTAAATATAATCGAAGAATATAAAGTTCATCAAAAAAATTGGATAACTAAAGACGACAATAATATTAAATCTACTCATCCGTCATTAGAACCAATTATATTAAAAAATGAAACAACTTCTATAGAAGCTATTCCTTTGGTAAATACAGATCAATTACTGGAAGCAAAAGATATCAATACTAATATTATAAAACAAAATAATTTTACCAATTTAAATATGCAAACTATTGGTAATCAACTAATTAGAATTGAAAATCAAGTTATGCAATTTCAAAAGGAAGAAAAATTTATTATTAAACATAATCTTCCAATTACTTCTACTAATATTGCTTCCTCTTCCAATATTAAGAAAGACATCGGAAAAGAAAAAATATCAATTCCTAATCTCAAAACTCCTTTACCTATATCAACATTCAATTTTTCTCATCCTAAGAAACATGATGAATTTATCGAATTATTAGCCAAACGTATGAAAAGTTTAAATATTAATATTATTAATGACCATGAAGAACATACTTCAACTTCTGATTATAATTCCGAAATCGCTTATGATACTATTGGGTTAAATGATATGGAACATTTTCTAAGTGAAATCCAAAAAGATAATAATTCCTATAATAACTCATTAAATATTAATAGAGTTCGATATGATAAAGGTCCAGGTGGAGATAGAGTTCGTAGAACCTATTATAAAGACCAACACCTCAAGATATGTTATGGGAAAATTTTTTTATATAGAACCTCCCTCTTATAGTGCTAAAACCATTTATGAATAGAATTTAGATGGTTTTACTAAATATCAAATTTATGATATGCTTCATAAAAGAAAAAATATTTGCTAGATGGCAATCTGAATTATCTGTATTTAATTTCACTATTGAATATATTAAATGAAAAAATAATTCTCTTCATGATTTTCTAACTAGAGAATTTCTATAGAATGGATAGACCCCTAGGGGGTGGAGGCCGTCATAGTACTGGCCGTGGCCGTGGTAGAAAAATTATCTACAATTATCAACAGTTTCCTTTATTAGGAGCTAGTTCTACTGCTCATCCTATTTAGCAGAAAACTGCTAAAGAAGTATTAGAATCAGACACTCAATATCTGAAAAAGAGTTGTTGTGCATCTATTTTTCCTTTTTATGAAAATGATTTATTACTTCATCAGAAAGATGTCTGGTATTTGAAAGAGCGATATCTTGGCTCTCATAATTATTTATTAACTGATAAAAAGCATCGGTTATATTATGAAATGATTCTTATTGAAACTGACTCGGTTCAGTTAGTTCATCATTATAATGGTGAATATGGAAAATCTGCTATTACTCATTCTAAATGTTATATTATCCGAGTTATCCATCCTCAAGAATGGGGACTTAATGTCTTTGCTATAAGAGCTTTGAAGAATAATATGAACTATAATTATTGGGATTATGTTCAAGCTTGGACTTATTCATTCTACTATCAAACTCCTACAAGAACTCATTCGTGGTTCTTTACTATTAATCCTGAAATTATGAAGACAGAAGATAAGTTTCATCCTTGGTTTTATGTTTGGTGGCAGAAACACTATCCGGAGTTATCTTTATTTCCTGATAGTATTAAAGAGGAATTTCCTATTTGGTTAAAATTTCATCATGTTTTATCCCACAGGAAAATGATTATTAAAAATCAAGATATTTTATGATTTTGTTCTGAATTCCAGATAAACTGGATATGGCAGTGGAGTTTAGAGATTGATAAAGACCCTCTTGGTCTATATGAATTACAAAGAAATTTTTATGTTAAGTGGTAGGCTTAATATGAGACTGATAGATGTGTCTGCTATAAAGACAATTACTATCTCTTATAAAGAGAAAGTAAAACCATCTTCTGAAAAGGAAGATATCGTTCAAAAGACGAATTATATCAAACCAATATATAATATGATTAAAAAAGACTATCCCGATACGAGTAAAAAGGATCGAGATCTCAAATTATTTGAGATTATGCAAGAACAATTATTCTCTATCGATGAAACTATTATTGATAGTGACATTTCTATGAATTCTGATACAGAAGGTATGAGTGCGGGTTCTTATGCTATTCTTGCTGGCGAATCTCAGGAACCTGAAGATATTGAGTATACTACGCAAGATTTATTTGACTCTATAGTTGATGTTTATCAGAAGAAAAAAGGAAAAAGAAAGTTAAAGATCAAATGAATCCGTATAATCTTGCTCCGTGGAATATTGGTTATTATCCTAAAGATATTAATCGTTATGAACAAAGAAGAAGATGACATGATTATCGTCGTCAGACTATACAGTGGCCTATTTAAAAAAGAAATAAAAGAATTGTATTTAATCGACCTACTTGGTTACCTAGAGAGATGCAAAATTATAATAAAAGTCGTTATCTTGCAGCTATGGAGAAAGTTTTTGAAGGATATTCGACAAAAACAGAGTTCTTAAACACTTTATTGAATAGATTTGAAGACCGTATGCAGTCTGAAGCCTAAAATATAAATATGAAGCCTGAGGATATTGCTGAGGACAAAGCTGACAAAGTTGACAAAGTTGACACTATTGCACGTACTAATAAAGAATTTCTTCAAGATTATCTTCAATTTGGCATTGCGTATAAAGGCATCTGGCAGCTTTAGCTCGTTGAAGACAAAGTGGACCCTACCATTATGAAGGGAATCTTCGTACTCTATTATGAGAGTACTTTTGTTTGTTTGTGTTTGGTTGTTTGTAAGCTCCTATCTTTATATAAAGGAGTCTTTGTTTCTTGTGCTTGCTAAGTTTTTTAGATTTTACCTTCTCTCTTGTAAAAACTCTTTATCCTTGTTTGCTCCTTTCTTGTAAGTTTCCTACTTCTTCTAGTGAATAAAATTTTGTTTGATTCTTCTACTTTTTCTACTTCGCTACTTCGTTTGTTCTTGTGACGATCCTTCCCCTATATATATATATATATATTCTTTAAGTGGATTTTAAATGACTAAATAGCTTTAACCTCGTTTAAATGTTTTATTTGAAGTCAACGTCATCAAGTCTTGTGACGGCTCGAAAAAAAAAAAAAAGGGGGGGGGGGGGTGTGGGGAAACGAGTTTGGGTCGTTACAACAAAATCGATGAAAATGAAAGAGCTGAACTTTTACTTCAAAGTTTGCTGGATTCATACGATTACCTCATCATAAATCTACTCAATGGTAGTACAAAAACTACGTTGATGTTCAATGATATTGCAGCCGCCGTTCTTGACGAAGAAAGTAGGTGAAAAAACAAGGAGCAATCATCTGTGGAGGTTTTATCAGTAACGAGATGGAGATCAATGGAACGTGGGGCCTCTAGAGCCAGCACATCAGGAAGATCTAAATCGAGAAGTAAAAAGGGTGTCAAGTGCTATCATTGTGGCAAGACGGGCCACATGAAAAAAGATTGCTAGAAACTGAAGAAAGAACAAGGCCCAGGAGGTGCTAAAGAAGAAATGAAGAGTACGACTGAAGCTGTCTCTGAGGGTGAAGATGTGATTGTATGCGAAGATGCTGTCAACCTTACGATGAATGAATCATGTTGGGTGTGTGACTTTGGAGCATCTTTCCATGTTACTTCGAAAATAGAGTATTTTTAATCTTACACCGGTGGTGATTTTGGCATTGTCAAAAATGGGGAACAGTCACATTTCTAAAATAATTGAAAAAGGAGACATCTATATCCAGACCAACACAGGATGTGAGTTGGTGCTTAAAGATGTCAGGCATGTTCCAGATATTAGACTGAATTTAATATCAGTCGGTGCTCTTGATGAGGCTGGTTTCAAGAGTAAATTTGCTGGCGGAAAATGGGAACTCAGCAAAAGTTCGCTAATTATAGCAAAAAGAATCAAAGAGTCTAGCTTGTATGTGACACAAGTGACTGTGAAGGAAGCATCAGTAAATGTTGTACAAGATGACTCATCCATTGAGTTATGACACAAACGGCTTGATCACATGAGCGAAAAGGGACTTCAATTGCGCAGCAGAAGAGGTTGTTTGTCACATCTCAGAAATGAACCTCTGTCAAGTTGTGTTCATTGTTTGGCGGGAAAACAACACAGAGTTTCCTTTCAGAAGAATTCTGCATCAAGGAAACTAGAAGTGTTAGAAGTTGTCTACTCAGATGTCTGCGGTCCCATGTCCACGAAGACGTTAGGCGGTGCCTAATATATGGTGACATTCATTGATGATCACTCCAAAAAGTGTGGGCTTATGCACTCAAATTCAAAGATGAGGTGTTTAACATTTTCAAACAGTTTCATGCCTTCACAGAGCGAGAAACTGGAAAGAAGCTAAAATGCATTCACATTGACAATGGTGGTGAATATATGGGATCATTTGATGATTACAGCAAATTGAACGGGATCAGGCACGAAAGATCTGTTCCAAAAACTCCTCAACAAAATGGCGTTGCAGAAAGAATGAACCGAACTATCGTGGAGAAGATAAGGTGCATGTTATCACATTCAAAGCTTCCCAAAACATTCTGGGGAGAAGCGATGAATACCGCAGTAAATGTCATTAACTTGTCTCCGTCAACACCTTTGAGTGGAGAAGTGCCAAACAGATTATGGACAGGGAAGGACGTCTCATATCAATATCTAAAGGTGTTTGGATGCAAAGCGTTCGTCTATATTCCCAAAGATGAGAGGTCCAAACTAGACAGCAAAGCTAAAGAATGCATATTTCTCGGATACAGAAGTGATGCATTCGGATATAGGCTTTGGGATCCGGTTGACAAGAATATTGTCAGAAGCCGAGATGTTGTCTTCTTTAAAGATCAAACCATTGAAGATAAGCATAAAGATTTGGAGATCACTAAGGGCATCTGGTAAGAGTTGGTCTGGAAAAATCAATTTTTGATGGGGGAGATGGTGAAGAATCTAGTGATCATATAGCTGATGATGTTGACCAAAGAGAAACAGAGACTTCTCCTGAATCATTTGCAAAACCAGAGTTAAGGAGGTCAACAAGAGATCGTCGACCATCGAGGAAATACTCTGTGAACGAGTATGTGATGATAACTGACGGCGATGAACCTAAGTGCTACAAGCTATAAAGCATCAACAAAAGAAGAACTGGTTGGATGAGATGCAAGATGAGATGAGATCATTGCATGAGAACCATACTTATGAGTTGGTTCAGCTTCCAAAAGGGAGAAAGACACCTAAGAACAAATGGGTATACAGACTCAAAGACGAAAATTCACAACCAAAGTATAAGGCACGACTGGTCGTAAAAGGCTTTGAACAGAATAAGAGGATTGACTTTGAGAAAAAATTTTCACTAGTAGTGAAAATATCATCCATACGAGTGGTACTTGGATTAGCCTCAAGTCTTGATTTGGAGATTGAGCAACTCGATGTGAAGACTACCTTCTTGCATGGTGAATTAGAAGAAGAGATTTACATGGAACAACCAGAATGGTTCGTTGTCAAGGGAAAGGAACATCTGGTGTGTAAATTGAAGAAGAGTCTGTATGGATTAAAGCAAGCCCCAAGACAATAGTATAAGAAGTTTGATTTCTTTATGGGAAATCAAAGATACAAGAAAACTTCATCAGACCATTGTGTGTTCGTGAAAAAGTTCACGAATGGTACATTTATAATTTTCCTACTTTATGTTGACGACATGCTGATTGTGAGCCCAGATAAAGAAAAGATTGTTAAGTTAAATAATGAATTTAACAAGTCTTTTGCCATAAAGACTTAGGACTGGCGAAACAGATGCTTGGGATGAAAATCACTCGTGATAGGAAGAATGAAAAATTATGGCTATCACAGGAGAAATACATCCAGAAAGTTCTCAGCCGATTCTATATGGATAAGGCGAAGCCGGTCAGTACCCATCTTGTTAAACATTTCAAACTTACTTCCAAACAAAGTTCTTCCACTGAAGAAGAAAAAGCAGAAATGCAGAGAATTCCATATACCTCAGCATTTGGCAGCTTGATGTATGTCATGGTTTGTACGAGACCTGATATTTCACATTCTATTGTAGTCAGCCAATTTCTAACAAATCCGGGCAAAGAGCATTGGAATGCACTGAAGTGGATTCTTAGATATCTTAAAGGTACTTCTTAATTCAATTTGTGTTTTGGAAGTAAGAAGCCTTTGCTGGTAGGCTATACTGATGCAGACATGGCTGGAGACATTGACTCTAGAAGATCAACATCAGGGTATTTGGTTACATTTGAAGGGGGAGCTGTGTCATGGCAGTCTAAAAGGCAAAGATCAGTTACATTGTCTACGACAGAAGCTGAGTTTATGGCGGCTACAGAAGCCTGTAAAGAAATTTTGTGGATGCAAAAATTTCTGACAGAATTGGAACATAAACAAGATAAGTATATCTTATATTGCGACAGTCAAAGTGCTATTCATTTGAGCAAGAACCCGAGCTTTCATTCGAAGTCGAAACACATAGATATCATGTATCATTGGATACGAGAAGTGCTAGACACCAAACAATATATCTTGAAAAGATTCACACAGATGATAATGGCTCAGACATGATGACGAAGATCTTGCAGAAAAACATAGGCTTAGTAGGATTGGAGAAACCTTATTATAAGTCGGAAGGAGGAGTTTGTGAGATCCCTCCTTAATGATGAGGGGCCCACATCATTTAATAAAGAAGACAATTTCAATTTTACTTCTGCACGTCATAAATGAAATGTAAAAGAAAAATTGAAACTTTCTTCTCCGTGATGTGTGATGTTTTGTTTCTTATGAGAAATTTTCTCTATAAATAGAGAGTTTCTAATGAAAGACTAATCATCCGAAGTAAGAAGAAAAAACTTCAGTGAAGAGAAAGAGAAGAATAGAGTGAGGATTTTTGGAGAGAGAGAAAAGAAAGGTGTGAGAGAAGAATAGAGTGAGGATTTTTGTGCATAGTGAGAATTCTAAGAGTGGTGATTTCTCTTAGTGAATATTTTCTAGGATATTTGATATCTAAAAAAATATTGTAAATCCTATTTTTCATAATGAGATCTTTCTGGACTCGGTCCCCGTGATTTTTCCTAATTTGAGTTTCCACGTAAAATTCTCGGTGTTCATTTTTGTTATTATTTCTCTTACTTCTTGGCCGTTATAATTTTACAGCAGTGAGAACATATTCCTGGTATTTTTCAGATCGCATCTGCTATCGTTTCTCGTGCCGCTTATTTAAGTGAGGTTCCTGTCGGATTTCGTCGTTATTTTTTCCCAACAAATAGTTTCCTCTAATGGTTGAAACAGATCAAAACTATAATCCGAAAGACGAAAAGAACCGGAAAGTTCGAATGTGTGTCATAATTTTTCCAGGAAGATAACAGAACATGGTGAATCCCAAGTAGGGAAGTATCATATGTTGGCCGGATTACCTCGCCGGAGAGAAAAAATGGCCCTCTTCTCTCAAGTGTTCTTTTGAAACCATCGTGAATGCCAATATGTGGTCTACTGATTTGTCCTCATTTTATCCTTTCTCCATGATTTTGCAGTGCATTAGTGCAAGCTTCACCCACTAGATTTGTGCTGCCATTGCTTCATTCTCTCTCTCTAGAAAGTAGCCAGAGGAAGGAAGAACTAATCATTCTTATGAAGATAATGTCAATAATGTATAAAACGAATAGATGCTACCTAGATGAAATTAAAACTAGTTCCTACTATCGAAATAATCAAGTAAATCATCGTTTTCTTTTTTTTTAACAAGGGGAGAAGAAAGAAATATGCTAACTAAATACAATGATGTTTTAATTCCTGACGAAGAAAACATTTTGTAGTGGGCATACTCTCCTGGGATAAATCCACGAACTTTCTAGAATAACAACACCTTCTAAGACTTTGTAGGAGCCATTTTAGAGGTAGTGCAGCGATTAAAAAGTTTATCAAACAATAAGTATGAACTTATTTAGGGCTATTGAACAGATTTTCTACCAAAAGCAACTCCTTTGAATAGCCATTCCTCTCTGGTGGTCAAGCATTTGAAGGAAAAGAAAAGAAACCACCTTGCAGGACCCAGAAAAATAATGATAACAATATCATATATTTATGGATACAGATTAAAGTCATGTATGAATCGAAGCTCTTGCCAGCAAACTGTCCATAAAAAGCTCTACAGCCCATCCAATTTTCAGGGTAGTTTCCAGTCAATACAATCTCCAGTAAACGAAGAAGCATTCTTTTAGTTTACCTGCATTATTATGATGACTTTAGCTCGTCTAAACGAAAGCATCTAGACGACCTATTCCTACGCTTGGTTTCCCAGGAAAAAAAAAAGAAGCAAAAAGATGGAAATTTTTGGGGATTTCAGCAACCATCTTCCAGCATTTGGCAGGACATCAACCAAAACAAACCAACATAAGCTCAAAATGTTAAACAGTTCAAGAAATTGAGGTTTAGACAATTCCAACTGAGAAAAGAAAAAGCTGGGGAATGGAAACAGAAAATAAAGATCTGAAACACCAACCTCCCGGAGCTAAAAATCTTGACGCAGGAGAGAGAGAGAGAGACAGAGCTTGCATTGTCATTTCATAAAAAAAGGATTTTTCTTCCTTTTAACTTCAACCAATAATACTGAGTAAAATATAGGGAAAAATGTTTTGGAAATCTGCAAAAAAAATAAATAAATAAATAAATAAAAATAAAAATAAAAATAAAAAGGTTTGAAAAATAGGAAAAAAAAAAAAAATTGACTGTTTTTTGTTTTCGGACCAGCCGGCCTCTCCTTTGTTTTGATTAAAATAAACTAGGGGCCGGCCGGTCCAAATCCAATCGGACCAGCCGGCCTCTCGCCGTGCCAAAAATAAAAAACCGTCAATTTTCTTTTTTTTACCTATTTTCCAAACTTGTTTTCTTGTTTTGCCTAAAATCAAAGTTGTTTCCTTTTTTTTTTTGCAGATTTCTAAAACATCTTTGTCTTTTGTGCATTTTTCCCTAAAATATATTATGTAAATAAAGTTTTAGAAGAGAAAATTCAAAATATTAGTTAAATGAAATATTAATACGGAGTAAAATATATTCCAAAGCGGAGTAGCCAGACCAACTAGATCATTTTAGATCGGTTAAAATTGAACTCGAAAGCCTAGATCATAAATTTGATCATGCATGTTTCATTGGAACAAGTCAATTTGGTGAGTCGAGTTAGCTCGGTTCTTTCGTAAACACATTAGATTTAGGGAGCTAATACTCGTAAGGAACATGGAGTGAAGAGAAAACAATGATACATGTAAAATAAAAACAAGACTTCAAGAGACCATATTTATGGTGACTTAGTTCATAAAAGTTAAATGTCATTGATTTAATTGAGGAGTTTTTTGTGTTCTTTAAGGATTATAGAAACAAAATGGTTGTTGGGTAAGTACAAAAGATGGTCCCTAGTTGGGAATCTAGCAAATCTAGATCACATCTTTAAATTATAAGTACACAATCATTAAAAATGTCACTGATTTTAGACTTCCTTAATCTGATGACCAAGGTGGAATTGTAATTAGTGTAAGAACAAAAATGGAAATTGGTTAAGCAAGATTAGGAAAATCCAAATCGCACCCATTTCTTGTTGTTTTGGGCGAAGAACAAATCTTTGGGGTTTGAAGAGATTGTTTGTACGTAAATTCACTAATTTGGCTTCCTGTTCTCAAGGCATATGCCAAACCACATCACATGCTTTCATGTGCTTTGGCTTTCTCGCAATTTATAATAACGCTCTTCACCTTCGACGGCGATCTTTCGTGGCGATTTTTTTCCTTCTTTGACTAAATGAGCTCGATTCTGCTTCTGGGTTTCGATTCTCTTCCTCTTTCGTTTCTTTAATCCAATCAAGGAGGGGTTTTGGTCTGTATTTTATTTTTATCTTGGCAGAAGGGGGTGGGCAAATTCGTCGCTTTTGAGCCGGCTCTGGGCGTGATATACAAAGCGAGCTACTTCATCTACTCGTTATGCTATAATTTGACTGATTTCGTTGATTGAATCCGAAACACGGGTTAGCTTAAATTCTTGATTTGGAAGTTTTATTGTGGAAGATATTGGCGAAGATGGGGCGGCGGGCGGCCGAATATCGGCGCCCAGTTCGGAGTAGCATTTTCAACTGGATCTTGGCTTTACTTGGGTTATTCTCGATTGCAGGGCTAATTTTATTTGTAATTCATCATTATCATAGGGAAGATGACGTTCAACCGCGAGTACTGGTAAGAACTAACGTGATCTTGTATGTTTTTCTTTCTGAATTTGATTGTATAATCTGCCAATCTGATTACTTTCTGCTTAGTTATAGCTAGAACCAAACTTGAAAGTTGGGTAAAGGCCTATATCTCAATTACTCAATCCAATACTCAACTGAGAATTTCAACTAGTTATAGGAAACCAGATTGACATGTAAAACTAATAGATTCCAATCGAAACAAACAAGTAGATTGTATCGACAGAATTAAAACACTTGACTTTTACGTCGAAAGCCTTCAAAATTTCAAGTCGCTCGATTTCCGACTATGATAATAGATTGGGTAAGAACATAGAGTTCTTCTCTAGCACCAAAACTACTCTTTTTTGATGTATATTTAAATGTTATAGCTCTTGCATCAATGCTCTTATAGAAGTTATATCTTTTCTTACTGAGGAATAGATAGAAAAATGAAAATTTGTGTGAATTATTTGAAGTATTTATAGATTACGTGATCAAACACTACTGTTCGTCATTTTTGTAGATTAACACACCTTTTTTACTATGCCAATGTCATTGATTAAGCTATTCTTTCATTTTATGAGTTATCTCATATCGCCATACAATTTAGGAAATGTATGTTCATTCCCTGTATTAATCCATGGAAGCATTTCCAGGAGAAAAAATCGAGCATTGAAGTGGAAGCCGATGAGGGTTCAAACTTTACAGAAGAAGTATCGATTGCTAGCTCGTTTTCCCGACAATTAGTCGAGCAAATGACACTAGCAAAGGCTTATGTGATCATTGCTAAAGAGAAGAATAACCTGAATCTTGCATGGGAGCTGAGCTCAAATATTCAAAGTTGCCAGCTCTTACTTTCAAAAGCTGCCATGAGAGGAGAACCCATCACTCAAGCTGAAGCAGAGCCGATAATTACAAGCCTATCCCGTCTCATATATAAGGCCCATGAATCACATTTCGACGTATCAACCACATTGATGACCATGAAATCTCATATTCAAGCACTCGAAGAACAAGCAAATGCAGCAACGGTACAAAGTACGTTTTTCGGCCAACTGGCAGCAGAATCATTACCCAGGAGTCTCCACTGCATAAATGTTAAACTCTTGTCGGATTGGTTGAAAAATCCAGACCTTCAAGAACTGGTCAATGAGAAGAGGAACTCTCTTCAACTCGTAGATAATAGTCTCTACCATTTTTGCATATTTTCGATAATGTGTTGGCCACCTCTGTGGTTGTCAACTCTACAGTGTCTAATTCGGAATATCCAAAGCAACTGGTCTTTCACATTGTCACGAATGAAGTCAACTATGGAGCAATGCAGGCTTGGTTTCTAAGTAATGACTTAAAGGGGTCCACCATAGAAATACAGAGCATTGAGGAGTTATCTTGGTGGAATTCCAGTTATGCTGCTGTTGTTAAAAAACTTTTCGATCCGGATTGGAAGAACTATTATTTTGGGGGATATGAAGATTCGAATATCAATCCAAAGTTGAGAAACCCGAAGTACGTGTCTTTGTTGAATCATCTTCGTTTTTACATCCCGGAGATTTATCCGCAGCTCGAGAAAGTTGTTTTTCTAGACGACGATGTAGTTGTTCAGAAAGATTTGACGCCATTATTTTCTCTCGATTTGCACGGAAATGTCAATGGAGCGGTAGAAACATGTCTCGAAGCATTTCATCGTTTTTATAAGTATCTCAACTTCTCAAACTCGATCATCAGCTCGAACTTTGATCCTCAGGCATGCGGATGGGCATTCGGAATGAACGTTTTCGATTTAGTTGCTTGGAAAAAAGTTAATGTCACGGCTCGATATCATTACTGGGAGGAACAGAACGCAGGTGGGACCCTTTGGAATCTAGGGACTCTTCCTCCTGGCCTACTAGCTTTTTACGGTCTGACAGAGCCGCTTGATCGAAGATGGCATGTGTTGGGTTTGGGTTATGATCTGAACATCGATAGCCGTTTGATAGAGAGTGCAGCAGTTATTCACTTCAATGGAAACATGAAGCCATGGCTGAAGCTAGCCATTGCCAAATACAAGCCTTTGTGGGAAAGGTATGTAAATCAAAAACACCCATATTTGCAAGATTGCATCGCAAGCTGAAAGTCCGCTACTTTTTTATCCACATAGTCTCCGACATCTTCAACAGTTTTTACGGTTGAGGCGGGATCATATCATTATAGACTATAAAGTAGGAAAATCAAAAAAAAAATTTTGACTTGTGATATTTTATTCTTTTGTCATAGACTCTTAAAACAAAGAGATTGAATTTACACATTAGCAGAAGTTCGGTTTTTTTTTTTTTATCTTATCGAAGAAAACATTTTTCTCGGTACCGGGTGAAGAAGCATTCAAAGTCATCTTTCTGGTCTGAAAGTTAGAATTATCTATCTATGGTTGATTAGAATTTTGGCTGAATTATTGTGCAACTGTTATTCTATAGAGCTCAAAAATTGAGCGAAAGGTGTGACGATGGGTTTATTCGGTTTTCGAATTGCATATGCAGGTTAGTTCCATGTTTATGTTATAGTTTTTAATTATGAATATTATTATAGAATCCATGGCATTTCTCTTGGATTCATAGAACAATTAGAAAGGTTGATCTGATGTGCATGATAATGGTCACTTTCCTGGAGTGGTAAGGTGGACAATGTCTAGTTTTTATGTGGATAATGAACTATTTTGCAGGTGTTGAAGGAACAGGTTGAACCCGACCGAACCAAACCAGTAAATAGTATTCTGATTTGGTGATGTTTGATTCGGTTCCTAAGTTAAGAAAGAATAAGTATGAGAATGTCTTTCATATCTTTCAAGGGAGTCGAGTCGAGCACTCGAGCTCGGCCATTCAGTTATACATACAATTGAGACAAGTTAAACTAGCTCGTTGAGCCTGATTCTTTGCCGATGTTAATGTAATTGGTTAAATTCTTCGTTTATTATCTGAAAATAAAGTTAAAAATGAAATTAAAATTCAGAGAGTTAGGAATTGTAATTGTTCAATTTGTGTATACCGAAATTTAGAATGTGCCCAAAAATATTCAATTTGAAGTGAAAATATTATTCAAAATTATGTGTTTAATGCATGTGGCATGCACGTTTTGGGTATTTGCGACAACTAGAATTTATTAATTTAAATTCAAATCTCTATAATTTTCTCTACTTTTTACCTTGTTTGTCAACGTAACTGACTCCAAATCATTATGGTTTTACTCAATAACTCCTCGTCTCATGCACCCTCTTTTCAAATTCAAAGGCCTCTCTCTCTCTCTCTCTCTCTCTCTAGACTGAAAATACAGAAGCATAACCAGTCAGTAGAGTAAGAAAATGAGTTTAACACGGAGAGGGAGAGGGAGAGGGAGAGAGACTGAGATGGCTCGCAAATGCAGATTTCATTTAGGTAAATATTGTTCATAATATTAAGTCAAACTGCGTAGGAGTAATCACAATTTTTCCAAGATCATGCTTTGCTTAGCTTAGCTCTTTGGAAGTTTGGCAGATAGCTTTTTGTTTTTTTTACTTGTGATTTAAAAAATCAATTTCAATCATCAGCATGATTGAATCGTTGAAAGAATATGATATCCTTGATTAAAATAATATTAAAAACAGAATTTTGTTCGTTGGATTCTGCCATTGTTTAATTGCTTTGAAACGTTCTTTTTCAACTTCGTTGTAATGACATCTGATTTTCTGGTGCAGATGAGGAGGCATCCAGCTATTGTTCTTCCAGGCAAACCCAATTAGCTGTCAAAAACATGGGGATTGACCCAAGCGATGATTATGGAATTAAAAGGATCGAAAAGGTGAGAGAATGCAGGAGAGGAAGAAAGCTGAAAACAGAAGCTGATGATTCAAACTATCCACACTTTGCAGAAGAAGATTACATCGTCTTCTGTTTCAGAGAAGACGGAGCTTTTGATGTTGTTAAAGATGGAAAATCAGAATCGCCAAACTCCATTGATTTCGTTTCTTCGTCTGCCAGGCTTGTAAATAGAAAGGTGTCTGCAACAGTTCCTTCTTGAATTTCTGTTTATGAAAGATGATCAGAGATAGAGCTTTGATGGGTGTTTCTGTTTTTTGTTTTTCCGAAATTGGTTTTTGAAAAAACAGCTCATCTATGGCGAGAAAGCCAGAAGTTTCAGCATTGAGGAGACGTTAAATGGCCATAAATGTGCTTTCTGTTACACAAATGATGGAGATTTTGCTATGCCTTGTCATCAAAAGGTGATACACTCTAATTATTGTAGTTTATGTAAGAAATTCTAATAGACAACAGATGGGTCTGTTTAACAAATTTCAAATTTCAAATTCATTCAGCTGGAAGAGGAAGAAAACGACGAAGATTCTGTGGATTTGGAATCGCATATTGAGGAAGTAATAAGGAAAATCCATGGTCAAAAACAAGATGATCAATCGAGCGACTCGAGTCGATCGAACAGAAGCAGTGGCTCATTTGCATTTCCTGTGTAAGCTCAAATCTTGAACTCTAATCTCGTATAATTCACGATATTTACCCGATTTGTGATGTTCGTAACGATATCGATTATATCGAGATTAAGATTAGTGGAATTGAAATGCAGGCTGGGGTGGGAGTGGAGTGGGAGTCCAGTGAAAATGCCTAAACCAGGACTGCAATTGAGAAAGCACAAATCTATTGACAAGGCTCTTCTTTGTGTAGCCTTCCAATGTTGTAGATTCTGAAAGCTCAAACCTCTCTCTCTCTCTCTCTCTCTCTCTCTCTCTCTCTCTCTCTCTCTCTCTCTCTTTATTTCCACCCAAAGATTGGATCCAATGAGGGAACATTATAAGGTTCATCCTCTACAGAATTAATAACGAATAATTTTTCTCGTAGTTTACTAGTTTCATCATTGCTGCGAATTTTGAAACTATAGTAATGCATTATAAATTAATCATTTTTCCACTTACACTATGAAATTCCTAAATATTTCCAGATGATTTGGTATAATGACAGAACATTTAAGCCATCTGAAAAGATGGCTGAAAAATTCGATGTTCTTCCATAAATATTTCGAGCTAGCGTGGAGAACTAACGATAAATACAAACGAAAATACAGGGAAGAGAGTGAAAAACGAACATTTCCCATGCCGAGGCTTCATGTATGTTTCTTCTAATGCACATCTGCAATGTTGTTTCCCAAGACAAACGACTGGAGATGTAATCTCGCGGCAGTGGCAGCAGCAATGGATTCTTCATCTTGCTTTTCCTTTGCAACAGCAAGAGCTGCTATATAAGCTTTTGTTGCTTCTTCAATTTTCTCTATCTCCATTTCATCCAAATTGTCCTGTTTGATTGAATCAAAATACCAATTTTCAACTTCAGAATATAAAAAGCAATGGGTTGAACAACATTTGTAATCTCGCCAACCAAATTCTTTCATAATTTTCTAGTTTTTGTTTTTTGCTTTTTCCTTCTGGCCTAGCGTAACTCGAGGGGTTAGATAGAATGTATTAATTTTGTTATGTTCTAGACATAAATATGTACAAAAGCAGGGGGAAAAAGATGAAGCAAATAAATTATGATCTGATAATTTATTGGGGTTGTATACTTACAATGCTGGGATCATTTTCTAACTGGCATACTGCGAAGTCATAATCATTGACAAGTACATTTGAATTGTTCTTTGCCAAGGATTCAAGTAACAGCATGAAAGATGATATATCACCATGCATGGTCTTTAATTCTTCCTCAAGCTTCGCTACTTTCCTGTTAGATGTCATTGCTTCCCACTGTATCTTTTCTAAGGCAGCCTGCCTATCTGCAAGCTTAATCTGGGTGGAAAATATTGCCCACAAAACAGAAATAAGAACAAGTAAAAGTAGTATCTCATCATTACACCAACTACGAAAATTTTTCAAATAAAACATCATTAGTATCAAATAGAAACCTTTTGGGAAAGATGTTAAAATGAAAGACGTCAAAATCTAATGAATTATGTTTGGATGTGCTGTATTTAATAATGTGTCAAAGCTGATTTCAGAAGAAAATGCCAACCACTTTCCTAATTTGTCATCACTCCAAAGTTCCGGTAATTGACAGCCATAGATAGGCATGACCTTAAACTGATAAGCTTAAAAATATTTATAGGTATGTTGAAAATTAAACGCCTTATATAGATGCAAAAGCTACCATGACGTGAGGAGGTACCAAACAAATTTCTTACGAGGAAGCAATCGATGTGAGTCTCCACCAACCTTCGTCTCAGATAGTTGGCTATGGGTCGACTTCATTATAGCATCCTTTTCTGCAGACTGGACTTTTAACGCATCAAGCTTTGCAGAAATAGTAGTCATCTGTCTCTTCGTGTTCTCTGCTGATTTCAGAAGTTCATCTTTCTCAAGTAAGTGCTTTTGCAAATCCTCCAATTGTTCTCTCAACAAAACCAACTCTTCTTTCTCTTTTTCTGATGAAAATGACTTTGCAGAAAATAATGAGAAGCTGTCAGCATCTGAAGGGTTGACACTCTTACCTTGCTCCTTCTCTCCATGCTCCCTCTTCTTATTTGTGGGAATGGATTGAGCAATGCTCCTTCCCTTGGGATCAATCTTGAACAGGAAAAACAAAGAATCAAACTTAACATTCCAAATATAATCCAGTTAAGAGTAGCTCTTGTCTAAACTTAACTCGTCTTTCCAATTAACGATTAATACTTCATCATTTCTAACAAAATGATCAACTTATGATGGGAGAATCAGGAGTGGGAGTGTTGAGTGGAGGAAATTATAGAAGTTTTTACTATCTATATCCTCATTAGAATGTAAAAGCAACTAAAACTCCTACTTAAAATCCGTCTGATTGTCCAAAAGACCAATAACTAGTAAGATCTTAATCAATGCATATGCAAGCAAACAAATCAAGAAAACCCCAAAGGTGAGAAAATTTGCAAATTATCATAATATTAAAAGTAAATCAGAAATGCTTACTCTTCTAGATAATGAGTCTCTTGAAGGAGTCTTCGTATACACCACCGAACCACGCCTTGTAAACGAACTGCTTGCTTTCCGCTCCTAAATCAAAAAATCACACACAAAACTTCGAACGTTCAATACACTAAACACAATAAATGAAAACGCCAGCAGAAATACATAAATGCACCCACTTTGGCAGCTTACATTTTCAATTATTCAAACTTAATCACCAATCCTAAAAATGAAAGCCTGAAATGTTTCGGTAAGGAGGAAAGAAGCCCCAGTTAAATTGAGGTTATCATGACAAAAGAACTCTGAATTTCTCCTCCTTCCCTAATCCCGCACTCCATTTATTTCCACTTAACCGGATTCCATGAATGCTTAAAAAATAGTGTCAAAACTTAAATTAGGAACGAGGAACTCCATTTAAATTAAGCTGATAGCACAAAAGAAGTCTAATTCCCGCTCTTTCGATTCCCTCTCTCCAAATTTTTCATGTAAACCGAAACATCTGAAGGAAATACAAGAAAATTCGAGAGAACGAGAGAGATTACGATGAGGGATTGAACGAGGGGCACGATCTCGACGAGGTCATTATAGAGGTTGCGATCCAGATTTGCGTTAGGACCGGCTGCAGCAGAGGAGTTGGCAATGGAAGTGTTAAGCATTGAAGAATGAGTTGGGGACGAGCCATCCTGTCCGGACAGCCAAGATTTCGGGTCTCCAAAACCTGAGCTGTCGGGCAAATCCACGAAATGCTGCGACTGAAACATCTCGCTCAAGATCTCACTTCCAA
Organism: Begonia masoniana; assembly: GCA_022432975.1. Lineage (NCBI taxonomy): Eukaryota > Viridiplantae > Streptophyta > Magnoliopsida > Cucurbitales > Begoniaceae > Begonia > Begonia masoniana. Next base: position 8,452,896 of record CM039504.1, read on the forward strand.
TACACCATTAGAAAATCGGAAGAAGGTAAAAAAAGAAGACGATGAGTGACAGAGAATCCAAAGCAGGTGAGAGAGAGAGAGAGAGAGAGAGAAGCTTTTGAATCGTTCGAACGTAGTCTGCCGTAAATTAGGGACGTAGTAACAGTGCGGAGTTGACTAAACTAACCCTACTCTCTCACATAATTTACGTCAATACCACATTTCAGCCACTTGACAAAACTCTTTAATTTTGTATATATATATATATTATTTGTAAATACTCAAATTAATAATTAATTACAGTGATGATCAAGCCACGAGTGAGTAATTAAGTATTTGTTGAAATAAAAATGTTGTCCCTAACATTGGTCATATGAAAATTGGCTCCGATGGCATCGTAAATGTTTCTTAATTATTACATTACCCAAAATAAAACGTACGTAATCTGTTGAAAACGAGGTGTTTGCACAAAGAAGTATGCTGTATTAGACCCGAATTAGGGTTCCCACCATGATTAGCTTAAGAACATTGTCCCCTTAAAATCGTGTTACATTTGAAATTTACATTTGAAATTTACGTCAATAATTACGAGAAGAAGAGAGCGGTTAACAAAACTTATGGGCAAAAAAATAAAAATGGGTACAAAAGGTAATATAAATGAAGATTTGTACAAAGGCAGCAATGCAAGTTATAAAGTAGTCATTTTTGTTGAATAATGAAAGAAAAGGATGACATTTTAAAGTAATCTTATTAATTAATTTGTTAATTGTTAGAAAAAAGGTAGTTAGAGTGAGTGCTTACAGGGGGCAGGGACCCGAGTGGGTCATTCCAGTAATTTCCTTCAATGGCGCCTGGAAAATCAATAAAATCTAGCCGTCCAATTTCTAGGTGATTGAACGATCCAAATTCCATGTTCGGTCTACTTTGCAAAGGGAGTAGATCAGCCTCCACCGTCTGATCAAGAAATCCGGCTCGGATCTCAGGCATGCTTGGTTCATCATCATCACCAATTTCAATAAAACTCCAAGGATTCCATAGGTCATGCTGAGCCTGATGATCGTTTTGATCGCGATGAGGACCTTGTGAACTAACACCGGAGAAATTACTGCATCCGATCGGGAATTCCTCCGAGAAGCTTCCGTTGTAAGAGAAAAGCTCGCCGTCTGAGGATTTATCCAGTAATTGAGCTGACTGGAGAGGCGAATTTTGCGTCTGGGAAGAAAATGGATACCAATCGCGGGCCCTGATCAAATTAGGAGGCGAAGTTAAAGTCGGAGTAAAAAATGTCTCAGCAGCCTTTGCGACGGTGATGGCAGTAAGGCTAGAACTCTCGCAATCACTGTTAGAATGAGAGTCAGAATTTCGCTTAATGATCACTGATTCCGGTGTTTCAGATGAGTGTTTCGGTTTGGAACGCTTAGTTTTCCGGCAACCGCCGCCTACAGGGACGCTTCGGAGGACACCGCCTTTGGTCCAGTATCGGCGGCAGCTCTTGCAGAAGTGACGAGGCTGAGAGAGATTGTAGTTGTTGTAGTAACAGAATTTGGTGTTGATGGAATCACATCTCGGGCATTTCAAAAGCTGGCGGTTCAGATTCTGCTGACTTCGCTTCATTGTCCAGTCCCCGGCGTCGTCTCCGATCAACTCGCTTCTTCCACCTATTCCCTGAATTTCTTGCATCTTTGCAGGTAAAACGCAACAGAAATAGTGCCCTTTTTTCTTCTCGAAGGAAAACCTTTCACAGTCGGTGACCGAATCTGAATTTGCAGGAAACGATGTGAGAGCTCGAAAGGAGAGGACGGGAAAAAATATCTTTTCACTGCATAGCAAGTTACGAAAGACCCCCTACATGCATTGACGTTTGAAGCCCCCTGTAAGAGGTCTGACATGGAATTTCACTAGCTTTAGGCTGCTGTGACTTGTGAGTGAGATCAACTGGAGAGGGACTGGTTGCGAAAATATCCTATCTAATACGTTAAAAAGAAAAAAGAAAAGAAATAAATAATAACGCTATGTGACACGTCAATTAATACAATAAATAAATTATTTATAATTTATTATATTAATTATATTAATTTACAGGGATAGAAGTTGAGGCTTGGGAGGGGACATGCAGTTATAGAATTTAAGACGGTAATTAAAGGTTTGAATGGTAAGAAACCAAAATGAAAATGAAAATTAAAAACATGGCCGTTGACGTTGATTGCTAGTTGGAACAGATCATCTTGATGCTACCATCTCTACGTAGGACGGTGATTTAGGTCTTGTCTCTCTCTCTCTCTCTCTCTAAAATTAGGGAAACTTAGGGTGTATTTTCTTGGCAACATGTTCACGAGCAGAGATTTTAAAAAGATATTAGGCGTGTTGTTCTTGTCCTTAAATGAATGTCTTTGTGTCCTCGAGTGATTGTCGTTAAAAGGGTCTATTATAGGATGAAAACGAACACTAGGGTAGATTTTTTAACGAAATTAAACGTTCTCTAACATTACTCGAAAACTAAGTTACATTTGAAGGTCGAGAGCGTGGCTAAGTTTTTCTAGCATTTATTTGGTCAAAACGACCAAATTAAATATGTCCACGTGCTCAATAAAGTTAACGGGTCCGATCATATCTAAACTCAAATATCTGACTATTCATTCATGCATACGTATTAAATAGTGTTATTCGAATGAATAATAAAATAGCCTGTCAATAGAGTGCTAGATTGATATGAAGCATGCTACTAAAATATAAGATAAATGTCAAGAAATCATATTTCAAGAAGCACAAGGAAGTTCTTCCTTCTTTTCTCCGAAAAACTAGTATTTGTGACGGTAAGTTATTGGGGGAAAATCATCATCAAATACCTCTTATTAATATTCATTTACGCGTCATATTTCTTTACGTAGAAACAATGAAAATGTAACTATCTAGATACTCTTTAATGAAGTTATATGTGCGAACAACTTGTCCCCAATTGCAATCGTCTTGTTCAAGCAAAATTTTGTACAATATTTTTCTATAAAGGTTCTATGAAGTCTGATCTCAATAGTTTTTTCTTCAATTTTTCTTCATGAATGTCTGCAACTGATTCTGAAAGCCCCTCCCGAGCCTAACCTTCTATTTATTCACACTTTCAACATGTTTTGATACCAAAAACATATGCAAAGCCCTCTAGGACGGTAATTACAATATACAGTCCTCCAATTAATTATGTTAATTCTATTTTAACCATCTAAAATGTATAACATGATTTCATAATCAATTTCATGCTTTTAATAAATCATTAAAAAACCTTATTTCCCATACAATATAAACTCAAGACAACACTGAATTTTATCATCTACTTTAATTATTCAAGCTTGTTTATCACCTCTTTTTATGACGGTCAAAATTTAGGTAATCTACACTTTAATACTTATATCTATCAAATATCTCAATTCCATGCTTCTTTTATACATTTAGCTCAAATCAAATTATCAACATCACAAATTTTACACATTCGATCTCTGAATTTGGCATGAATTTTTCCATATGTACAATCTCTTTCACCTAAACTATGTAATATAACATAGTTGAAGGAAATAACCAAGAGAGGATTATTACCACTTTGATCTTTTTCTCGTCTCACCTTCGAGACTTTATTTTTTGGCTCAAACAAACCCTCTTGGGGATTATTGTCAACTTCCTCTCTCTTTCTTCTAATTCTCTTTCTTCATCTTGAAAACATGAAAAATCTCTCTCTTTAGACTCTTCTCTCTTGTTTTTAATTGCTGAAGAGTTACTTAAGGATAAACTTGAGGAGACCTACCATTTTATCCATTTTGTCTCTCAAATTTTACCCTTTTAACCCATCATCCATGAATATTATCGAAAATACCATGATTTATTACGTTTAAACATACTTAGACTAAAATAATTAATTTAAATTAGTATTAAGTTAATCTCTAAGATTAATAATATTAATCATGATTAATTAACTTTAATTACTTTCTATTTACATATTCGTGACATTATGCCGTTGGTTGTTCCATTTTATCACATGGCTGGCTGCTGATGCTTCCTTCTCAAGTAGAAGAAAAACTATTCTTAGAACTTCCATATAGCTTCTGTTAATTACCGTCACAAAAAAAGTAGATTCCATTTTTAACCACGACTTCATTACGTGCTTCGATGGCTCCACACCTGGTGCAAAAAATAAGGGTTTGTCGGCCAAATTCGAAAACAGATCAATGGTATGCGTGTTTTGTCTTTTTCTTCAAGCTGATAACTTCAGCCGGTCAAGATGATCCTGACGTAAGATAAAAAGATGTATGAACCCTAATCTTACCTGCTAGTTTCTCCTTTCAATTTGCTTCGACAAGTTCACTTCTTTCCCAAATATTCTTACCTGCTAGTTTCTCATTTCAATTTGCTTCGACAAGTTCACTTCTTTCCCAAATATTCTACATTTCATCCGACCTGCAACAATCTTATTATTTGGCTGAGAACTATTAAAGGAAAGCAATGGAAACGAAGGAGAATGACTCGCCTATTTAGTTGACAAAGAAAGTCATCTCTGCCTTAAAAAAATGTCCTTCTTTCAACCGGGGTTGTTCCCCAACTCAGGACCTCAAATTGTCAATATCATGAATTATGATGGAGCTAGAAAGAAACCTGGAAAGAAAAGTGGAAAAGGCAAGAAAGGACTATCATCGATAAATCAATTCTCTTTCCAAATCCACAAAAAGGAACAACAGAAAGATAAATGTCATTTCTGTGGAAAGCAAGGACACTATTAGAAAGATTGCCTGAAACATAAGACATGGTTCGAAAAGAAAGGTAAGCGTAGTGCTTTCGTATGTTTCGAATCATTCGCAGAAACATTAAGCTCAGTTTGTTTGATCTTTCCCAAGCTTTATAGGAAGATCTCTGATCAGCACTGCTAGTTGCCGTAAGAGCAGCTGGTTTCTCAATTAAAAGTGTCAAATCAAGATCCAGAATACCAAAGTGAAACTGAACTTGTTCGCATTATTAAGAGAAATTTAGACCAGAAAACTTTACAACAGACGTGGCTTGCAAATGAAAAGCAACATGAATAAATACTGCAAAATATAAACCATGCTCATACTTTAATGCTTTGAGTCATAAGGCAATCAAACAAGCATAAATGTATTGAAGTTCTCCTTTGGGTGACACAACAATAGATATCATAAACATAATTGATGTTCAACTTAATTTCACATAATTAGTAATTAACATACTCGATATAGACATGTTTGTTATCTTTTGATATACTAAACACGTCTAATTCAAGCATATCAATTATCACAATCATATTCATAATAATAAAATAATCAATCTACTTTTAGGCGATTCAACATATTTTATAATCATGAAAATTAATATACTCATGTCAAAATCATAATCATCATCATGTCATTTCATTAGCGGCATCACGTAAAACATGAGTAATTGACTTTAGTTCATCTGATATATGAGAAAACCTTTATAATTCGGCCACTTTGGTGACTAACGAATTAAACATAATTCAGATATCAAATTAAATAAGGATGAAACAAATAATATCTTGATCCAAACAACATCATCCAAAAATCAAGAATTATTTCATTATGTTCAACGTGAACAATAACCTTGAGATGTACAGTAATTGATTAACAGTTCTAAGCATGATTTCTTTGATTTCAAGTTATTATTCTTATGTTGACAAATAAAGCAATCAGCGGATAAACATGCGTTGGAAAATTAATTGTTCTAAAACATATGCTATTATACCACATGTTTGTTAATTTTCTCTTTTCGTCCAAGAGAAACAACAGGATCGTGAACTATTGGATTTTCACAACAACTTTAATTGACAGGGAAAGAGACTTACCTTTCTCCATGATAACAGAAATTGATTTTTCTCCCTTAACCCCTTAAGTTTCTTCAGTGATGATTTTGATGGAGAATCCGTCGTAAGTTTTGGTTGGAGAGAGGACCAGTTTTTTTTTTTTTTTTTTTAGAAAGTTACGTTCAGGAGAAAAAGTTTCTTTGTAATTAATGCTATCATTCTAAGTATAATCTTTGGCAATGAGTCTGACTTTATTTCGTTTGATATTGCCATTAGAGTCGCGTTTAATCTTAAAGACCCAATTACACCCAACTCTTTTACAACATATAGGCAATTTGAGGAGTTCCCAAACTTCATTTTGTTCCATTGATGTTAACTCATCTTTCATGCATTTAACCATTTCTCAGAATTTTCACTTTCCATGGCTTATGAAAACAAAACTGGATCATCATCAAGTCCTAAATCACATTCGGACTCATGCAAATAAACCACATAATCATGAGCGGTGATCGATCGGCGATGCCTTTGCCATCAACCGAAATTGCGTAAAGGGAGGAGCGATCGATCGCAGCTAACCAACATTGTGTTATAAGTCTGGGCAGGGCAATTACTTGCCCCTAAGTTTGGGCAGGGCGATTAATCGCCCTTGTCGGACGCTGCATCGCCTATCCCTCTATTTTGGAGGGACGAAAGTTGCTTCTATGGGGCGCTAAATCGCCCTAGTAATGTTGGTTAGCTGCGATCGATCGCCTCTCCCTTTATGTAATTTTGTTTGATGGCAGAGGTATCGCCGATCGATCGCCGCTCATGGGCGATCGATCGACTCTACCACTGCTCTACGAACGAAAGCATCCTAAATATTCCAAAATTTTGATACCCAAACGTCAATGTTAACAACCCACGTGATGTGGCTCATATGTGTTCAAATCTTATTGGTTACGTTTTAATAGCTTCAACTAGAACTTTTACCCGATTGCCAATAAAAATGTACTTTTCATTTGGACTTATGGTTTGGGTCGTAAGGAATCTCTGTATCGTATTAGAAACTTGAGTGGTACAACCAGAATCAATCCACAAGTATTACAAGGAACTTCAGTTAAACAAACACTTCAAGAGTATTTAGTGATTGAGATTTTTTATTCAGTAGATAGATATATCCATAACGTGAAAAATCATCAATAAAGGTGATAAAATATCTTTCTCCACCAAAGGATGGAACATCAAACGGACCACATATATCGGTGTGTATAATTTCAAGGAGCTGTTTCCTTCATGTGGCTACTTTCTTACTTGTGTTTCTTGTTTGTTTTCCTTTAATACAATCAACACAAATCTTTAAATCAGTAAAATCCAAATGTGAAAGGATTGTATGCTTTACCAATCTTTCCATTCTTTCTTTGGATATATGACCCAATCGTTTATTGTTAGTGATTTTACACCTTTACACGCAAGTGCACGTGTCGCTAACGAAGTAATAGAATAAGTAAAGTATCGATCCCACGAGAATATTGTTAATTGAATTAATTGCTATAAAATTCTTATAAAAATATTGAGATTTTAAATGAAAATAAATATAAATAAATTCAGAATTGTGATGAAAGAAAATAAATCAGAGTAAATGAGATAAATACGATAAAAGAAGGCCTTGGCTAGGATCGATTTCTTCGTTACGATGATTTTACTACTGATGCTCTGGTAATGCTCTGCAGCATTATCTAAAAAACAGCAAGAATAAAAATTGATTCTAGGATTCTTTCGAATTGCCTAGGTAAATTCAAATCAGAATTTCTTTCTACCTTGAAAGAATGTAACTACTATTGAATTTTCGATATGTGCTATTCTTATCGCCAATCAAATTAATGTTAACTACGTTGTAACAATTTAATCCGATTAATTATTCGTGCATCTAAAAATTTATATCTATCTGTCGATACAATATAAACATGAATCGTCAACCTATCTATCGATATGATCTGACTTAAACAAGGAACATCACAAATAATTGTTCAATAAACAATTGCATAAACAAAACCGAGATCGTAGCAAAATACCGTAACGAATACTATCGTCCTAACCAAGATTAAAGAGTTTAGCTACTAGACATAATTAAAAATAAACTAACAATAACTGTGTTCATAGAAAAATAATGCAAATAAAAATAATAGAGGAGAAGAAGAAAAATCCAAAGAAAGCCGTCGTAGGTCCGGTTCTCCTCCTCTGTTCTAGAATTTCCTCTTCAGCAAGTAGTCACCACCTGCCTCGCCAGAATAATCCCCTTTTTGTTTTGCATTTTCTCTTCCTAAATTCCAGCAGCAAAATCTTCAATTCCTCCCTCCAAATTTTATTTGTTTTTATTGTTTCACCTTTATTCAAAATAGCTTTCTCTCTCATTGGCTTCTTGTTCCACGTGTTTCCATAATGCCCAGATCTTCTTCTTCCAATTAGTTTAGATTTATTTTCTTTTTGTCCTTTTCTGCATGCCACCTCCAGTTTTGTCATCTAGTGCTGCCCATTCATCACGTCTTCCGCTGCCCTTACTATTTCTTTTCTTTCAGCATCTTCCGCTGCCCAGCTGCCCAGCTTCCTTCTTTAAATCATCTGCTGCCCTGTTTTTGTCTTTCAGCTTCTACCGTTGGATTTGTCTTCTAGTGCTGCCCTATTTTCTTTACATCTGCCGATGCCTTATTTTCTTTACATCAGCCGATGCCCAGCTTTTGCCATCATCTGAATGCTGCCCTTATTAACATTGATTTCTGCCATATTTTCTTTACATCTACCGCTGCCCAGAATACCTTATTCCGCTGCCCAGCTTTTCAGGATCTCTTTATTTTCTCCACAAAATCTTCAACCTATTTGATCTTCCTTAATTGTAGTAGTCTCCTCTCTCTTTTCTTCGTATTCTGTATCAATTTTACAACCAAAATAAATCCTCTATTTTAGATAACCATAATTTTCTCTAAAATATTCAACTTTTGAACTTGATTTTTCCCGCTATTATTTTGGCATTCAAATATGAAAGTATAAAATTTAAATTGAAGATACAAAATCTGCTCAAAATAGAAAATGTGCATAGAATATATTAAATTAAACCAAAGTATAGATTTTACAGCATATTATAGCAATTGAAGTAAATTTTATCAATTTCTTCTTAAATTCACTCAAATCATACAAGTTTTATCAATTAAATATAGTATAAAATAACTCTAATTTAAGAGTTATCATTTATGCCACAAATCAGCAGAACATTCATTCTTTAAACCACGTATGCTTTCAACATTATGATGCAAGGTTAAAAGAGCCTCAGCAAAACGATTATTAAGCTTTAATTTGTACAAACCATCATAAAGAATACTAGTACCAATGAGAAAATTATCTTTATAAAAACCGAAACATTCATTCCCAAACATAAAGGAATATCCAGTCGTATCAAGTTTGGACAATGATACCAAATTACGAGAAACAGATGGAACATAAACAATTTGAAAAAGATCTAATTGATGTCCAGTGTCTAACATTAAACGATAAGTTCCAATAGTTTCAACTGGAACTTTTACTCGATTGCCCATAAAGATGTACTTTTTGTTTGGGCTCATGGTTTGGGTCGTAAAGAATCCTTGCAGCATGCTTATTAATTTAATATTTGAATTATGTCTACGTCGTTAGTCACCAAATTGCCGAATTATAAATGCTTTCTCAGATATAAAATTTACTAAAGTCAATTACTCATGTTTTATGTGATGCTCACTACTGAAATGACATGATGATAATTATGATTTAGACATGAGTATATTGATTTTTATTATTATAAAATATGTTGAATCGCCCAAAGATGGATTGGTTATTTTATAATGATGAATATGATTGTGGTCAATTGATATGCTTTGGTTAGACGTGTTTAGTATATCCAAAGATGACAAACATGTCTATTTCAAGTATGTTAGTTGCCAATTATATGAAATTAAGTTTAGCATCAATTATATTTATAATTATATATTGTTGTGTCACCCAAATAAGAACTTCAATATATATTTATTATTGTTTGATTGCTTTATGAACAATAACCGTGAGATGAACAGTTTTAATCATGATTTCTTTGATTTCAGGTTATTATTCTTATGTTGACAAAAAATCAATCAGCGCATGAACATGCGTTGGAAAATTAATTGTTATAAAACACATGCTCTGATACCACATGTTTGTTAATTTTCTTAATTTTCTCTTTTTGTCCAAAAGAAACAATAGGATTGTGAACTATTTGATTTTCACAACAACTTTAATTGACAAGGAAAGAGACTTACCTTTCTCCATGATAACAGAAATTGATTTCTTCCCCTTAACCGCTTAAGTTTCTTCAGTGATGATTTTGATGGAGAATCCGTCATAAGTTTTGGGTGGAGAGAGGACCAGTTTCTTTTTTCAGAAAGGTGAAAATGATTAGATCAGATAGATGTGGTGAATATTATAGAAGTTATTATGAAAATGGACAACATCCAGGTCCATTTGCTAAATTCTTTGAAAGTCATGGTATTTGTGCGCAATACACAATGCCAGGAACACCAGAACAGAATGGTGTTACAGAAAGGCACAATCGTACTTTAATGGATATGGTTAGGAGTATGTTAAGTACTTCATCTTTACCCTTATCATTGTGGATGTATGCTTTAAAGACTGCTGTGTATTTATGAAACATGGTTCCTAGTAATGCAGTTTCAAATACTCCATTTGAACTGTGGACAAGAAGGAAACCTAGTTTAAGGCACCTGCATGTTTGAGGTTGCCCCAGCAAAAGTAAGAATTTATAATCCACATGAAAAGAAATTAGTTTCAATGACCACCAGTGGTTTTTTCATTGGTTATCTAGAAAAATGAGAAGGGTATAGATTTTACTGTCCTAGCCATAATATGAGAACCGTTAAAACTAGAAATGCTAGGTTCATTGAAAATGGTGAAATTAGTGGGAGTTTGGAACCCCGTAAAGTGAAAATTCAAGAAGAAAATGTGCAAGTTTCAATACCTATAACTTCTTCTCAAGTTGTTGTTCCAACAGTTGTTGATCCTTTCAATGACTTACACGAACAACAAATTAATGATCAAACTCCACATGATGAGATTGTTACTTATGAACCTATAAGAGATAAACCATTAGAAATACCATTAAGAAGATCTGTAAGAGAAAGAAGATCTGTCATTTCTAATGATTATGTGGTTTATTTGCACGAGTCCAAATGTGATTTAGGACTTGATGATGATCCAGTTTCGTTTTCGCAAGCCATGGAAAGTGAAAATTCTGAGAAATGGTTAAATGCCATGAAAGATGAGTTAACATCAATGAGACAAAATAAAGTTTGGGAACTCGTCAAATTGCCTGCCTTTTAATTGAGAAACCAGCTGCTCTTTCGGCAACTAGCAGTGCTAATCAGAGATCTTCCAATAAGGCTTGGGAAAGATCAAACAGACTGAGCCTAATATTTCTGTGAATGACTATAGCAAACAACATCAAGTCCAGATTTCTTAAAACTGAAAGTGCTAAGAAATTTATGAAATTTGTGGAAGAATGTTCTCAGTTTGAATCGGCTGATAAGTCACTTGCTGGGACACTAATGGGTACTTTGACCACTATTAAGTTTGATGGTTTTCGTACCATACATGAGCATGTCGTCGAAATGACGAACATGGCAGCAAGACTAAAAACCATGAGAATGAAAGTAAATGAGAACTTCCTTGTGACCTTTATCCTGAATTTTTTGTCTCCTCAATATGGCTCATTTCATATGAGCTATAATACTATAAGGGATAAATGAAATGTGCATGGATTGTAAAGTATGCTCATTCAGGAAGAAGCAAGACTTAAGAAACTAGGACTTCAAACTGTCAATCTCATGAATTATGATGGAGCTAGAAAGAAACCAGGAAAGAAAAGTGAAAAAATCAAGAAAGGACTATCATCGATAAATCAGTCCTCTTTCCAAATCCACAAAAGGGAACAACAGAAAGATAATGATTGATATTTTTCATTCAGTAGATAGATATATCCATAACGTGAAAAATCATCAATAAATGTGATAAAATACCATTCTCCATCAGCACTGCTAGTTGCCGTAAGAGCAGCTGGTTTCTCAATTAAAAGTGTCAAATCAAGATCCAGAACACCAAGGTGAAACTAAACTTGTTCGCACCATTCAGAGAAATTTAGACCAGAAAACTTTACAACAGACGTGGCTTGAGAATGAAAAGCAACAGGAATAGATGCTGCAAAATATAAACCACGCTCATACTTTAATGCTTTGAGTCATTTGTAAAAGAGTTGGATGTATATGGGTCTTTAAGACTAAACACGACTTTAATGGCAATATCGAACGAAATAAAGCTAGACTCGTTGCCAAAGGTTATACTTAGAAAGATGATATTGATTACAAAGAAATCTTTTCTCCTGTCTTGAAAAAAAATTCTCTCAAAATTATTATATCATTGGTAGCTCATTACGATTTAGAGCTCCATCAAATGGATGTGAAAATCACCTTTTTGAATGAGAATTTAGATGAAGAAGTTTATATGGACTAACCTGAAGGTTTTATCGTTAAAAGAAAGGAACACATAGTGTGTAAACTTAAGAAATCAATATATGGACTTAAACAAGCTTCTCGACAATGGTATCTTAAGTTTAACGATATCAGCACTTCCTTTGGATTTACGGAAAATATCGTTGATCGGTGTATATATCTAAAGCTCAGTGGGATTAAGTTTATATTTCTAGTTGTGTATGTTGCTGATATCTTGCTTGCCACTAATGATCTTGGTTTATTGTATGAAACCAAGAAATATCTCACTATGAACTTTGATATGAAAAATATGGGAGATGCATCTTTTGTGATTAGAATTGAATTCATCAGTATAAAATAACCAATCCACCTTTGGGCGATTCAACATATTTTATAATCATGAAAATCAATATACTCATGTCTAAATCATAATTATCGTCATGTCATTTCATTAGTGAGCATCACATAAAACATGAGTAATTGACTTTAGTAAATTTGATATCTGAGAAAACACTTTATAATTCGGCCACTTTGTTGACTACGATTATGATTTACCTGCTTATAGATCATATTGAGTATAACAATGAATATTGTGATACATGGAAGAGACTGTGTCGTTATAATTGACATACGAACGCTATGATCCATATTAGTTGTATACTTGATAGCGATATTATATAAATACACAACAGTTTTTAAAGCATACATTCACAATGATAAAGGTATAGATGAAGTACTTAATATACTTCTTCTAACCATATCTATTAAAGTACGATTGCGCATTTCTGCAACACCATTATGTTATGGTATTCCTGGCATTGTGTATTGCATATAAATATCACGTCTTTCAAGAAATTTAGCAAATGGACCTGGATGTTGTCTATTTTCATCATAACTTCCATAATATTCACCACATCTATCCGATCTAATCATTTTTACTTTCTATCTACTTGTCTTTCAATCTCATTAACAAACAATTCAAGAGTATTTATTTATTGAGATTTTTCATTTAGTAGATAAATATATCCATAACGTAAAAAATCATCAATAAAAGTGATAAAATATCTTTCACCACCAAAGGATGGAACATCAAATAGACCACATATATCGGTATCTTTATTCAAACTGAAACATTCATTCCCAAACATAAAGGAATATCCAGCTATATCAAGTTTGGAATTTTGTCCCTCGAAAACAGAGGGATAGGTGATGCAGCGCCAGACATGGGCAATTAATCTCCCTGCCTAAACTTAGGGGCGAGTAATCGCTCTGCCCAGACTTATAACACAGGGGCGATTACTCGCCTTCCCAGACTCATCTAACACAAAAACAGAATTCAGACCTTTCATTAGAGTCTCAAAATCAAGGCACAAAAAAATGGAACAAGAAAAAAAAAAGAATATCCACTTAAAGAAACAAAGGGGTTTCGCCCCCTCTTTTCCTTGATTTCTGGTTTTTAATTCATCCAACTCTGTTAGAGGGTCGGGGGGTTTACCCCTTTTACAAGTTGGACCTCTTTTGGTCATGACACCTTTTCAATTATTTCAGAAACTCAAGTTTCAATTTTTTTTTTTTTTTGGTAATTACCGGTTTGAACCATAAAATATGAGATTAATTTGAAATACCCCCTAAATTAAAAATTCTAACAACTAAAATATTAAACTATCTAAAATATAACAAATCAAACCCTAACGAGGGGCTGATCACCCTACGTTCTCAATTTACACCGAGAACGAGGGGTTGATCATCCCCCGTTATGTCTAGTGATTACGTGATACTGGACATATTGAGTCAGGGGTAGAGACCCCCTTGTTCAACGTGCACTGTATGTGATTCGATAACCGGAGATCCCCTCCCCGGAACGGTCCCTCATTCCTTGCACTCCAATTTTAGGGGTGCTCGTGTAACGACTCGTAGACCGTCACAAAACTTGACATAACGTTTAGACATTCACGTAAATTTTTTTTTTTAAATTAAAAACGACCGAACTTGGACTTTAAGCTCCTTTTAAAATGAGTGGAAAATATTTATGAATTAATTTGGAAGGAATCATTTGAAGTTGGTTTGAAAAAAAAAATCACAAAACATACCGAGTGGCGCGCGCGATTCGCTCGCCCGGATGCGAACCCTGCACCAACCAGGTTGCACGCACGGGAGCCGATCGATTGCCTTGTGCGCAATTTATTGGCGCCCTCTTGGGTACCAATCACCTTTACCATCAAGCAGCCGATCGATCGCGCCAGATCGATTGGCGGGGCGCTGCGTGCTTCAGCAGCGCGCGCACACCTCCACCTCATGGGCGCACAGCGCTTCTCCGCGCCCACCACTTGCGCCCATTCTCCACTTTTCTTCTTTTTCTTCATTTCACACCTAATTACACTCCATACCCAAACCTCAACCAACCTCCCTTAACCTATAAAACATTTCAAAACCTTCATCTCTCAACATCTTTAATCATTCCACACATTCCTTCAAATCACTTCAACATTATCAAACCTAATGACATTTAACTTCATCAAAACACACTTCAACATTGTCATTCAAACACTTACATCCATCGGTACAATCACCTAAATAATACCATCCAACATCCTTCAAAACACACCTCTTTAAGTCAACAAATTTTCCCATCACATAATTCACAACATCGAGTTATATTCAAAACATCCGTTCAAAACACATTAATTTCCCAAGAAATCCCAACATTCATCAAAACATGAAATTTTTTCTACTTAACTTTCAAATTCATGAACATATACTAAAATTTTCTTGGAGCTTCACCCACGGGTCAAAATCCCATTGTCAGCCACAATCCCCCGCCATGAACACTATCCAACAACCGAACCTAAACATTATCTTGAGGTTTGACATCCTCACCTTCATGTTCGTCACCTACATCACGATGTTTAAACTATAAGTCTAATGCTTAGTAAGCGGTGTAGTAATGCATATAAATGCTCATGAATGCATGATTCCATAATTACATGTTCTTTGACATTACATTTACGTTACATAATATGAGTTAAGGAGGATTTTATGTTGGGAGTAGGCACATAACATAGCATAGACCAGGACGAACATGGACCACCGAAGTGGACGAACATGGACCACCGAAGTGGCCGAACATAGCCATACTCAACCACACCCGCAACTTAACCATTACATTCATTACATATTCTTGTTTCTTTTTACATGAAACATACACGTAAAACGTTTTATATGTCCCATTAGGAAAACATGATGCATGTGGAATGATGCACATAAACATAGATGTTGCGAAAAACTACACGCAAGTGCACGTGTCGCAAAAATAGTAAAGTGTGTGCAAGCACGAGTGTCGATCCCATGAGGAATAAATATTTTAATTATTGAATGTCTAAATTTTAGCTTAATTTGAAAAGAAACAATATGTTGATGATTTATGATTTTAAACTAAAATAATTCAAATAAAATAAATCAAATAATTTAAATAACAGATTCGAATGTAAAAAGTTAAGATTATATGATGAGAAAATTTTCAGGGTTCCGATTTCAGTTAGCTAATCTTATTTAATATCGTAATTCAAGTAATTAATTTCTATTCTCTCGTGTTGATGGTTATTTCGCTATGTTGTTAATTAAACTCTCTCGAGTATTAATAAACTTACTCAATTGATGTGTTATTACCTCTCGGTTTCTAACCCTACAATCAATTGAACACATTAAGAACAAGAAATTGAATTACCACTCAAACGCCCTAACTATCTCTAGTCTAGAGTCTTTTTTGAGGCAAAATATTCAATGCACAGTTAAATTCTCCGCTCTCGCATCCCGAATTAACCCTAAAATTCGTAGTTTTGGTCATCAAGCAAACCTAAGTATTAAGTTCAGAATAGATTACTCAACACATAAAAGGAATAGAAAACTGAAATTGGAATTAAGAAAAATAAATAGTCATAACAAAGTTACGTCGAAACCCTAGAATCGAAAGTTTAGTTCATGATAAAGTTAAAGACAACTACAGAGAAAATAAAATAGTTCATAATAGAAGAAAAGAAGAGAAGAAAGAAAACATTGTGAAGTTTCCGTCGAATTCGCCCGTTCCTCGCCAATTGCTTCGATCCGGCCTCCGATGTCTCCGTAGGGTTTTTCTCAATATCTCGTTATCTCCCTTACTTGCCTCCTCCTCAGACTTTGATCTTTTCTCAACTTAGGCCCGCGGTCCATCAATCAACGGCCGAGATCAACTCGATCAATCAATTGAAAAATCAGATTTTAATATTTTCCCGCAATCACGATCGATCACAATATTATCACGATCGATCGATCACAATATTATCACGATCGATCGCGATCGCGCGACGCTTAGGCATGATATCTCTGCTGGTCACGATCGATCGAGGTTCAAAGCCTGATCGATCGGGCCGCCTCTGGATTTTTGGTGAAATTTAGTTTGCATCACGATCGATCGAGGTTCAAAACCCGATCGATCGGGCCGGCTCTGGAATTCTGATGAAAATTTCTCTTGATCATGATCGATCGAGGTTCAAAGCCCGATCGATAGGGCCGGCTCTGGAATTCTGAGAGAAAATATCCTCGGATCACGATCGATCGCAGTATGAGCACAATCGATCGTGATCGCCTTTTCTTCTTTGCTTACCATTTATCTTTATTTCCTAATTTCAAACCAATTCCGCCATTACCTGTTAAAACTCAACTTACCTGCACAATCTCACCAACAACATCAAATAAACTCAAACGCTCGAGGAAAAACTAATCGAAACAAGAATGAAAAGCACGAATAAGTGTGCAAAATACACACTTATCAATAGACATACATAAACACAATTCTCCATGACATTAGCAATACATGTACATAGCTTACACTAAAGAGGAAAAACTCCACAATTAACAACTACATGACATGCAAGTACTACCCATATCACTTAAGCCCCAAGTAAGTCACAATATATCAAAGACATCCATCAGACTCTAACATCCTAGTACCCTTGTGATGTAGGGTCTTAAGGGTCAAACGCCTAACACCCACTTACCTGGAAATTTCTTAGAAATTCGTACATTTTTCCTTAAGTCGAAATCACCTAAAACATTACAAATTTTGGCATCAAAATCGACTTGAATACAAACATAATTCAAAAGCCAATTTAAATCCAATCCAACCATTCACTAATCACAACTCAATTCCTAAAGGCAAAGTCTCCAAAAATTTCGGCATAACCTCCCCCAGTATTGTACATTATCCCCAAATTTTCACATTCAACCAATCAACAACAATGCAATATTATCCATCTATAATCACCATCAACCTTTATCATATTATTAGAAGTTATAATCGAGCACATTTAAGGCAAACTCTGACAAATTTTCGTGCATTGGTGAGCATTAACAACTATCATTAACTACATCAACTAAATCCACAACAAACCATCGAGGAGAGGTTATCTTACCTTAGAACTTCAAGAAAATGGGAGGAATTTCGTGGGAAAGCTTCACAAGGAGAGAAGAAAAATCATAACCCTAGAAAAGTCATAAAATCCATGAAATATTTTCATCATTCATAGCCCTAACTTAAAACTCATCCACAAATAATCTTAATCTTACCTTGGATCTTCAAAATCTTGAAAAAAAGAGTAGAGAAATCATGGAGAGGGGAGAGGAGAGAGTGAGAACTTTGGCCAATTGTGAGAGAGGAAAAATGAGGGTGTTGTGTGTTGTGTGTTGTGTGTGTTTCGTTTAAAAACTTAAAGAAGAAACCTGTCCAAGAAGCTTAGCCATGTGTCAACTTCTCATTGATTTTCCTCACCTACTATTTTCAAAATTCCTAATATGCCCTCCCATAAAATTTCAACTATTAGTTAGGTTTGTTTACTCCTTTTTGTTTACCCCCTTAATCCAATTACTCAACTAACCTTTTAATATTTTTCCTTTAACGTCCAATAATATTTTCTATCTTTATAATGGATGATAAATCTTAATATACTGGATCCATTGTTAGAAATCATAACACGAAATTTATGGGCATTACAGCTCGAGAACGAGGGATCCTTTCCTCGGAACGGCTCCTCATTCCCTGCCTCTCCCATTTAAGGGGTTCTCGAGAACGGGGTCCCTGCCCCGAAACAGCCCATCGTTTCATGTCTCCCCATTTTAGACAGTGGTCGAGAACGAGGGGTTTCCGCCCCGGATCGGCACCCCGTTCTCAAGCGTCATGTTTAAGAACGGTCGTTTCAGGGGGGAACCCTCCATTTTGTGCCCTGATTTTGAGAACGGGGGGTCGTTGCCTCGGAACGGGGGGGCCGATCCTCGACAATATATAAGAAAACGGCCCTCCATTCTCACCCACTAGCTCGCGAAAACCCTAAAATCTCTACTATACACTATTTGCTCTACTCTTCGGCAAATTTTCTCTATATTAGCGACGTCGATGGATTCTAATTCGAATAGATCGGTTGATTTATACGAGACAATAACTTGTGTTGCCAATAGGACTGGTATTCGTACTCCATGCCTATATATGGTGATATTTGGACATTCGATCACTTAGAAGGTAACGAAGAAATAGAGGTGCAATCGACATCAAAAACTCTAGACGATGAGCTTCGAACACCGGTCGACTCGGAGGATAATGAGATAAATAATAACTTGTGTTTTAAGTGTTAATTATAAGTTCTAAATATTTTTTATTAATGTTTTATTACGTGTCACACTTCTTTATGTAAGAAGTGTATTACGCATATATGTGAATACTTAACCATATGATTTAGATAATCATAGCCTATTAAATTCATTTTTCCCTTCTGTGTACAATTAATTTTTATGCATCTTTTAACTTCCTGTACAATCTTCACTTTAAACTTAATTCCATGATTTATATTTACCCAAACTACCGAAACATATTTTATTAATGTCTAAATCAATTACATAATGTTTACACAACTCACTATACATACTCAATTAATGTCTACTTTAACACTTTTATCCACGGAACTTACTAGACATAATTTGATGAATGTTTAACCTCATGTCTTTTACATGACTCACTAGACATTTATTTATAATTTATATTTATTTCATTTCTCTATATATAGAAATTACTTAATGCATATGAATATGCCTAGACATATGACAATTTAAATAATTGCCTAGATAGCATGATTTACTCATTTCTGATTATTGTACTCAACTATATGTAATGAGTATGTATTGCAACTCTCACACACTAGTTGTGTCATGTAAATTAATCAATGTAAGTGTGTACATCATATTATTTAGTTGATCTCATGTTTAACAAGTATCATATTAACATGTTATGTGAATGTCAATATGCGCAATTCATATCAACATATAAAGTGAATGTCAATATGCATGATCAATAATACCAATGTGTTAAGCCTCACAAATACGTACATCCTACTGACTATTTCACAGTAGCACCTGCACGTTACTATATACCGCCGGAGAGCTAGGGATTTGCAACCGAAGGGGGACTCACAGTCACTCCCCTTCTGTTTTCTGACTTTACACACGTCACACAATACATAGCCGACAAGATATATATTGGGTTCTAGTGTGACCAATCATACATCCCGTAATATTGTTCGTACATATAAATAGTTCATGATGCATGG
Organism: Begonia masoniana; assembly: GCA_022432975.1. Taxonomy (NCBI): domain Eukaryota; kingdom Viridiplantae; phylum Streptophyta; class Magnoliopsida; order Cucurbitales; family Begoniaceae; genus Begonia; species Begonia masoniana. The sequence goes on from CM039504.1 coordinate 8,472,854, forward strand.
TTTAAACATCTTCACTATGCATACATTAAATTAATATAAATACTAATAATGCATGTAAAATGAACATGCAGATCTTGTTTATATGACAAGAAAGATGATACATAAATAATGGTTATGCAACTATCCAGATACTCTATGATGATGTCCCAAAACTTGTGAAAATCTGACACTTTATTCATTTACAATCACATTTTAAATTCTTTGCATGCTCCTACTCCGCGACTTATATGATATTGCATAATTTATATCAATATGTTTGTTTAAATACTATTTTGCTATTTTTATTTGTCTTTGTGACCTTGTGTGTTCATATCACCATAAACAAGTGCAATTTTTCAAAGCACAGTCATCTGCATTTCCATTGCGGCCGTCCCTATTTCCATTGTCTAGGATGTCTACTCCTTAATAGCGGTAATCCACTCTTAAACCAATCTTTTATTTTCGACAACTCAGTAATTGGATTTCACTTTATTTCAAAGCAAGTTTCTATTTCCTCAATTAATCTAACATATTTCCATTCCAAACTCAATTACTTTCATAATAAAGATTTGATATCATTAAATAGACATATTCTCATCATTTCCACCATTTTAAATTTAATGTTTTATAATTCATATTAGATCATTTCCATGTCTCTAACCAATTGTCAATTTTCAACTGTTTCAACTCTCATAATATGTCAATTAAACTAATAGAAACAATTTTATACCAATTAGTTCATGAATTATAATGAATCCATTGAGTTTTTCTTATATATTCATAAATCGATAGGGTAAAAAATAATTTACCTAAAATCTCAATCTTGTTTCAAGAGTTATATACCAAAACGTTCCTTTCGAATATTAATTACGTAAATGAATAAAATAAAATAAACGGTGATAAACTTTTTATAACCATTGATCTCATTTCTAGTTCAATAGAAACGACGGAACTAGAGATGAAGTATGGGAATTGGAAATATTAAAAACTTACACAATTTTTTCAAAATAATGACAATTTTTTCAAAATAATGTAATGTTTGGTCTCTGAAAATATATGTTGATGTTTCAAACAATAATTAAGTACACTTGATGTTATAAATTGTTTGTTATAATTTATTATAATAATTATATAAATCATTGTTTGACACGTTAGCGAATATTATTTAAGATATTGAATAAGAGAATAAAACGAAATATTACTTTTTTTTTAATATTATTATTTACTAAATCTGAAAATTTTATTTAGCTTTTCCCGAATAAAAGATGGAATTTTCTGTCCAACCAATCATTAAAAATTTGGAATTTTCTGGCGCAAGATATAATGCATAATTGTCGAAATGTTTTTTACAATAATAGAACACACAGCCCACACTGTCCCACTCACCCACAAATCTTTGTTTGTCTTCTTCTACTTACATTTATATTAATTAACCCTTAATCCAAAATTAAATTTTCTTAATTTCAAGCTTTTTCTAATTACTTCTCTCTTTTTTTTATTAGTGCTCATGATTTTAATAAAATTATATTTTTTATTTGCTGGAATTTGTGATCAGTTCATCTGTCTTAACATGTCAAGGCAAATTCGATAAAAATATAATATAAAATGTAACATAATTATACAACCTAAAAAACAGTAATTAGACATTTTATCAGCCTTTCCAAAACTTCATTAATATTTGATACAAGAACGTATAATAATAAGATAATGTCTGTCATACTAGCATAAGATATTAATTGTCACTTAAAATCGTAATTAGAAATTAAACTAAACAAAGATTTAATGATAGAAGTACAGATAATTAAATAGTAGCTCCGTCATAAAACCCACAAATAACATAAAAATATTTATTTATTTATTTATTGATGGACATGTTTTTTTTCTTACTTTCTCTCTACTCTGAAGATTCTGAATTGGAGGCTTTCTTCGTTTAGCCATGAAACCTGATCTTTCTTCTTCTTCTTCATCATCTTCTTCTTCTTCTTCCTTCCTCTTTGTTTCTGCTTCCTTCTTCATTGTCGTTTTTACTTCGCGTTCAGCAAAATGCTTTTCACTTCGCCTGCACTTGGAATGAGGTAACCTAGTTGTCTTATTACATGGTCCAGAAGAAGCATCAGAAGCCATTGAATCATCGCTCTCTTCTCCACGATCATCAGAGCCATCTTCATCGTGATCGTCGATGTCATCTTCATCATCACTCGGTCGAACACCGCCGCCTGATGGAGATCCAATGTACATCGTCCACCCGGATTCACTGCTATGACACTCTTCTCCATTGTTGCAGGAATCCATAAAACACGAAAAAGGAAGAAATCAGATGAAGCAGAACAAAAATGGAGGGTTAAAATAAGAAACTGGAGAAGGACAGCTAAAGAAAAAAGCCATTAGCCTTTTCGTAATCTGAAACCAGGGAAACAAAAAGGGTCTTGAATGGCCAGGATGTCACTCCAAAATCTGATTTCTTTCTGTGTCAGACAGCTTGAAGCTGTCGAACAAAGTGAAATCCATCGCACGGGAGAGGCCACACGTGCCAAGAAGCTTTGTCCAGTTTCGAAAGGACGTGGGGTTGTTTAGTTTGTCGCTAGGGTTCTTTTAGCAGAAGAGAGACGATGACCCATTAATGGATGCTCTCTCTACACCATTCTCTCTCTGCAGACTTGTCATCATAAAAAAAGCAGCTTTAAACGAAGGAAAAGACAGATTGGGTTTTGGTTTGAAAGGAGAGAGAATACACTTCAGAACCCATCTCTTTTGCTGGAATCTAGCACCCCATCTGATGAACATCATTTTTCACTCTCTTTTTTAGCTTCCTGCCACGTTGAAAACTAAAAAGAAATGCATTATTATAACAAAATATCTCCTTTTGAATTATTGCCTATAAAGATTTGCTTACTTTTTGAGTGATTAGAATAACCACAAAATTATATTTTGAATCAACAAGAATAACATTGGAAAATTATCTGTCCAGGCCTAAAATCAAGAACATCCTAATATTTTATTGATTGTGACAAAATACAATCCATATTAATCGAGAGGTTAAATTTAACATTATTTACGAGAGTGTAAATTGAGTGATTTATAAATAAAATTTTCTAAAAACGATATTTAAACTAGACATTTAATAAAACAATTATTTTAGTACATACCTAAATGCATTCAAAAGCATGTTGATTAGTAATCTAACACCTTTTTCAATCAACTAGATCAATTAAATTCAACTTTTGAACTCAATGATTTTGGACAAACAAACGACTTCCAAGGGGTGTTAATTCAATGAATTTGTCTTTATTTCTTTTTTTAGTTATTATTATTAATTTAAATCCAAAGTTTATCCTGAAAAGAGGGACCTGAATGAAGGGAAGGGGAGGAACTGAGATGTTGGGGTAAGAGGGATTGGATGGTGTTGTCTCCCATTTTTAGTCAGTTCCAAGTGGTTGTCTTGTCTGCCTTTTATGCCTTCTTCTTCCTTCTTTTTATCTTTCTTTCTTTTTAGTGGTTTTTTTAACAGGACATGCGTTGCCCCATGCAATCCCTCTGTTCCTTTGTCCTCTTTCCCACAACGCTTCACACTTTCACTCCCTCCCAACGTTGAGTATTCACCTTGTAAATTTGAAATTTTAAATAAATAAAATTTCTGAATAAATTTTGTTCAAATTTTTGAAGTCAAATACTTTCTTAGTTGACTCGAATTTTCATAACCTGTCATCAGGTACACACGTGTCGTTTTCGATCTGAAAGTCAAAACGGTAAAATTTAGAATTATCCGACTCGAAGGGGACCCACGATTGAACATTAAAAGATTCGGCCCGTGGAAGGTCGAATCGCCTTATCCTTAATTATTAATAATAGTCAGGGCTCGAATGTTGGGCTAACAAATAGTCTCAACTACGATATCGAGATAGAAAAATAATATAAGGGCCAAAATAAATACTATGAAAAAAATTAATAGTGATTAAAAAAAAGTACTAGATAGAAATAATATCTCACCAAAGCAAACTCTCAAATAAAAGAACTAGAAAACTAAAACAAGATCTACAAATTCAATTCTTAGTCGGTTGTTGAAAACCTCTTTGAATATGCCCTGGAAAGGGTGAGTCCATTGAAATAAATTAACTAGACTCCATAGGAATCTAATGCTAAATCTAGTTTTTATAAATTATGAGAGAGTATAGATCATGAAAACTCACGATATATAGCTGGAGTTAAGGGTGGGAAAAATGGGTCCGGGACCGAGGAACCAGACCAGCCAGGGTGTTTCGATCTTGTTTCGGTCAGTACTCATAGTAGCTTAGTCCGGGTCCGGTCCACAGTCCACAGTCCTGCATACCATGAAACTAGGGGTGGGCAGAACTGGCCCGGAACAGGCGGACCGGACCGGATCGCGGTTCTGGGCCAGTTCTTGGGCGGTTCCAAGAGGGTTGTGAATTGGTTCCGATTCCAAAACTCTTGGAACCGGAACCGACAGTCCAGTCCACGGTTCCTAGGTCCAGGAACCGGCCCGGACCGTGGGAGTACTGACCCATGGGTCGATCTGGAAAATGGATATCCGACTCGGCGACCCATGGGTCGGATGCCCTAAATCAGTAAAACGTAGATACGAAGTTAGAAAATGTTTTGAGTTTTCATCTGCAGAATCCAAATCAAGATCTAAATCCATACTTTGTTGTTAATCAGGCTGATTATTCGACCTCCTCTACTTCAATATCGCTTCGAAATTTTTCATAAATTTGATGTAGAGACAAGGAGTGAAATTTGGTTCCTTCAGAAGGGGATGCTTCTGGCCGTCGCCTGTTTACTTGTATGCTCATTGCTCAGAAAGACCCTCTCACCAAACAGGAAAAAGCTAGTCTCAAGAAGAAGATGAAGAAGGAAAGGCTGAAAAAAGAGGTTTCTGCACCTGGAGAATAGTATGCTTCCCTTGTCGCTTCGTATCACCAAATTAGACTTTTTGTTCTTCTTGGTGGGATATGTTGATTTTATTTCTTTTGTTGATGTCACTTCAAAATTAAAAAAAAAAATTAAAATGTATGGGAGGGAACCGGTACCGAATCGGAACCGGAACGAAAATTCGGTCCGGTTCCAGTTCCGGTTCGGTACTAATTCTGCTAGGGACCGGTTCCGGTTTCAGGAATTTATTTCCCGAAACCAACGGTCCGGTCCGATTCCAGCCCAGAACCGACTCAGACCGGACCATGCCCAGCCCTACATGAAACCGTGAGATACGGTCTGGTCCATGGTTCTAATTATGCACTTTTAATAATTTATCTTATTTATTGTATCAATTTATTAGTACCATTGTTTTAAGAAAATTAAATTAAAAAAAAAAACGAGCACTAATTGTGTGATTGTTTCAGACTAATTGGTCAATTTCCAATGATAATCATCAAATTAAACAATTTTTATCCTTCTTGGATTTAGTCAATGTTATAAAAGTCCTGATACAAGAAACTTGAAAAACCGTGGACCGGACCGTATAAAATTGAAAACCCCTAAATAGGGGTGGGCACAGGCCGGTTTGGTCCGGTCCCGAGCCCGGACCAAACCGGCCCAAACGGTTTCGGGATTTTTATCCCAGAACCTGGACCGGTCCGGTCTGGGACCGGGACTGAACCTGGACCGTACCTGAAATTCTGGTCCGGTCCCGGTTCGGTCCCAGTTCCTGATTGGCGCCATTTTCATTTTTTTTTTTTTACTGAAATTTCAGAAATGATACAAATTACAATCAAACAATTTTTAAAAACCAATAACAGATTTATCAATGGGAGCCTCAAGCAATTAGCATAACTTACTAAGTTAAACTTAGAACAATTTCACAATTTTCAAGCAATTAGCATAACTTAGAACAATTTCACAATTTCAAGCAATTAGCATAACCGAATAAAAGTGATTAATCATGCTGATAATTTCAGAATTGACCCAATTGAAAACAGCTGAATCATAACCATAAAGAATGTGCTACACAAGAGAATTAACGTGCAATGAAAGCCTATAATGCACAAATAGCACAAAACAACAAATAGCACAAACAATATCATCACTTAGAAGAAAACAACAAGTTAATTTGCAGTATGAATTACACATTACACTAGTTAATTTCACAATTCACAGACACAAACATACACTTTAGTCTTTACACTAATCCAACAGTGAGCAGTGACTTACAGTGAGCAAGAGGAGCCGAGTGGACACTGGAGTCCAGTGACTACTGAACTTTAAAAATGTTCAGGTTGAATTTTAAAAATGTCCAGAGAAATTACAGTGACTGGACAGAGGCCCCCTGGTTCGCACTTCGCCGGTTTGGGGACACTTGACAGTGGACGCCGACGGAGTAGGGACTTTCAATGGGGTTGAAGAATTCATCCCTCAGAAGTCAGAACAGCCGAACAGGGGGGAGACAGAAACTCTGTGGTCGGAGTTCGGCACAGGGGAGACCGACACTTCGTCGTTCGCACTTCGTCGTTCGGGGCTCGGTTCGACTTCGCACTTCGCCGTTCTCACCAAAACTTCGACGTTAAATCTACGCCGTTCGGGACTGGTAGTTCTCGACTTCGAGTTCGAGCAGAGAGAGGCAACGAGCAATCTAGGTCGAGAGTCGGAACTGGGAGTCTGGGAGAGGGAGACTGGGGCAGGGAGAATGAGAAATTAGACTGTTTTATTTTTTTAATTTAGGTGCTTCGGTCCGATCCGGTTCTTCGGGATTCCAGGCGCTGGACCGAGGACTGGACCGAGGACTGGACCGAACCTCCTCGGTTCCTAATGTTATGGACCGAGGACCGGACCGCGCTCCATTGTTTATAGACCGAACCCGCCGGTCCGGTCCAGTTTTCGGTTCACGGTCCGGTCCTGCCCACCCCTACGGCACTAAATATAAGAAAACCGATTTCTGGTTTAAGTTTTCAGTTTACTCTTCTCATTTCTCAAAAGCAAATCGCAATGTGCAGAGTTGCAGAATCGAAGTCCGAATCTTGGCGTTCGCGAATCGTGTTGCCCTTCGCTGATCGCTCTTCATAGAGCGCCGACGCTGCCCTTCAAGTTTGCTACTCTTCCCACCTCACAGGCGGCGCGCTGCCCTTTCGAAGTCCGAGTCTTCCTCTGCAACTAAAACTACCCCATCGATGATTCGCTTCAGCCTCATGGTAGATTTTCTTTTTTTTTTTTTTCTCTCTCTTCGAGTTCTCCTTAATTGGATGATTGGGGAGAGTTCAGAGATCTAGAGAGAGAATTGAGAAAAACTTTCTTCTGACCAAAAATGGAGATCTCATCGATTGCAAGGCTGATCACAATATGTCTTGCTTTCTGCTTTTCATTAGTGCCCATAGTTGCTGGTAATATGTCTTATTGCAAACATTTTTGATCTATTTCATAACTGATTTTTGGTTTCAATCTGGAAATCTGGTCTCTCTAAGCTTTTTTTTCGATAATCTAGACAAAGTCAAGGTTGGATCATTAGCTTCAAACAATGCATGTTCTGTTCAATGATATTTATACGTCGTTGCTTGTTCCCTACATTTGTTTGTTAGCCCATAAGTGTAAAATGGAAAAAATTTATGATGAAATGGTTGATTAATTTGGACAAAATCAGTATTTAATCCAAAGCATAGACATTGATTGCCTCATAAACATAAAAAAAATTTAAATTTACTTGGGAGTAACCGGGACCAGACCGAAAATTTGGTCCAGTCCCAGTTCCAAGTATGAACAAAATCTACTATATTATGAGAAATAACAAAATAGACCACTACCACAGTTTATATCACTGGTGAAAAAGGAGTTACTCATAAACCCTGAGCATACTATGTCATAAGGTATATAGGAGGAGGTGATTCTGGTGATCACAAAATGAAAGCACAACATTGATCAAGTTTAGGTAGCTACATACGCAACACATTCAACTATTTCATTTACGCTATTTTCAAACAAACTAACACCTTCCATACTATAGAATGTCCGAAACAAACAATGACTTTCATTTGGGTCTATCGAATCCAATACACAGGACCGATATGATCAACTTGAAGAAAAATAAAGACGCACTCTCGAAATACATGATCATGAAAACACACACATATATATATATAGTAAAAACTGACATGTCAAAAAGGTAGGACATGTCATAAATAAATATGAGACACTTCTCAAAATAATTTTATAAAACAGTGATATGCATGGTTGAGAATAATAAATAAATCATTATCTTAACCGACGAATACCACTAAATCGTCAAAGATTAAATTCAAAAAAGGTAGGACATGTCATAAATAAATATGAGACACTTCTCAAAATAATTTTATAAAACAGTGATATGCATGGTTGAGAATAATAAATAAATCATTATCTTAACCGACGAATACCACTAAATCGTCAAAGATTAAATTCAAAAGGTACGAATAAATGTTAAACTTCAAAATCTATCATAAATTCATCATCACTAAGCATGTAAGACTCTTAGGAACTTATAAATAATCTTTTGAAGATTTGATACAAAAAGAGGGTTCAAACATACTCGGTCGACAAGTACACAAAGTCGGCTTGGTCAAATCGGTTCGGTCTGGACGGTCTTGTATTATCTGGTCAAACCGGCTCGGATCGGCTCAGTCTAGTCTAGTCAGACTGGTCGAGTGTCGTCCTTTTAGAACTCCCTCTGATTTTTTACCTTAAACGATAACACAACCGATACAAAATTTCCTTTAACATATTCAAACTAATTTATAGATTATGTCCATCAATTCCAAAAATAACCCAAAAGTCCAAACTTTTAAATTAAAAACAAATTTCTCTCAAAAACTCTAAAAATTTCCAAATAATTAACATTTGAGATAAAGAATTCTTAAATACCTTCGAGGATGTTCGATTTTTTAATTCCAATCAACGATAAATTCAAACCAAACTTATATACTATCATTATCGTGCGATTAATTCAGTTCATTCCCAAAGATTTGATTCCTTGGTTGAATTTTCAGATTTATATTCAAACAAAATAATGAAAATAGGGTTAAATCGAGACTTACCCTTGACGATTCCTCAATGCCCTTCGTCGATTCTCTTTTTCAGAGCGTTGATATGCACTCAATCGATCAAAATCCGAGACTACTTTGACTCTTCAATTAAAATTCCAACTTTTTCAAGAAGTAACGAACTCGAGCAAAATATGGCTTGCCCCAAAATTTAGGTATCGGGAATGTCGATTTACCACCCGTGTACTTAAGTTGTGACTATGAATCTCCCTTCTCTTGAAGGCTGTTAAAACTCACTCAATTGTTTTGTTGTGAATTAGTTTTAGGGCTAGGAAGAATATGATTTTATGTGGTTGAAGGCTATATTCTACAAAAACTAATCGAGGAAATAATTTTTCAAATAGTAACTTATGGCACGGATAAGTCATTAAGGAAAATATAAATTAAAATTTATGATTTACCAAATAATAAAAACGATAGTTACAACTAAAGTGTACCATTAACCAGCGAGAATATTTCGTGTTCTCTACAACTTTAATTAGTATTCGTTTCTTGTTTTTTTTTTTTTTCCTTTAACGTTATCGGCACAAGAATACGACACCATCGCTCGTGTCTCAAGATTCATACTTTATTATCCGAAAACTATATGCTCTTTTCGTTTGATACCAGGTTTAAAGTTGAAAAAGAAATTATGAAAGATGAAAAGAGACGTCATAAGTGCCTTTGTTAGTAATGTGTTCTTCACAAAATAATAAAATATAATATGTGACATATCTATTTACAAATTTAATGGCTATTTATCCTATTGAAAGATAAAATAAATCAGCATTTCATGAAAAGGTGGACCTTATAAAAAAAAAAAAAAAAAGATTCTACCTTGATGAAATTTCACAGTTGGATGAATCATCTCCCCAGTTCTAATAACCATAACACATTGGCTATTTGCAGAAATCTGGTCTTAAATCACTGTCTTCTAAGCTGTGCAAGCGGGTGGGTTCTGCTTTCCAGAAAGTATCGGCCTCACGTTCGAACAGAGGGACTTTGCCGGACCATCTTTTCCGTTGTAGGTTAGGTCGATATCAGACACTTCTACCTTGTCGCATGGAATTCCTCTGCTGCATATCAGGTTCACGGCCACCGGCGTTGCTGAAGTTCCTCGGATTTTCCTAAAGCTGACGTTGCTGATCTTGACTCTCGATGGAATCTGGAAAACAACGTAGAAAACATTAAGAAAGAACCGAGTTATGAAGCTTGATGATTTAAACTTTTCATCTTGGATTACCTGGGCTGTGCATTGATTCCATGGGCAATAAACTTGGTCGATGAGCACCGGATTCATCACATTATCCATGACAATGTCTTCGAAGTGCATTTCAGATATAATTCCAGATTTAGAATCTGGCCACGTCTTGATTCTTACTCCATTTGTGGTACCTTTGAGGGTGCAGTTTTTGACCGTCAGCCCGACAACGGGCTCTTCTCCGATGTACTTTCCTAGACTTCCTACACTGATCCCATGTCCAGGTCCGCAATTTACTCTCATGACTGAAACTTGTCGGCTTCCGTCACCGAGAGAAATGCAGTCGTCGCCGGTCCCAATGTTGGAGTCGGTGATGTTGATTCCAGTCGATCGGCCGATGTGAATTCCATCGGTGTTGACGCTGTTTTCGGGTGCTGTGATTGTGAAATGATAGAACGTCAAGTTCCCACATCCAAGAACGTTGACATGGAACTGTTTACTATCACGGGAAGTTACGTCCCTAACCGTTGAATTAGTGATGAAGTTGAACCTTAAATTCTGCAAAAAAAAATAAAAACATTACGCTAATTTTCACATAGTAAATGTCCTATAATTTCTCATGAAACAACAGAAGTAGAAGATCGGCAAGAGATCAAAATCTTACGACAGCGAGCTGGCTGCAGTATTTCTTCTTGTGGCAATCGTTTTGGGTCCAAGCAATCTTGCCTTGGCCGTCGAAAGTTCCTCTGCCGGACAAGGTGAACCGGTCGAGATACTGGAAAGTGATCCAACTATCGCCCAGTGTGGCAGGGTTTATTGGGGCCTTCAATGTACCTTTAACATGAAGCTCGATCGGACCCTTGCATGGCCCTGATAAGCTTACCTTACCCAACTGATAAGTACGTCTCGGCACCACCACCCTGTTCGAACCCACCGTCGAACACGCCTCTTTCCATGCATCCGACAAAGCCTATATAACCCAAGATAAATCAACACTAAACTTCATTGCTAAAAAATAAATAAATGTGTGATTTTTCTCCGACAACCGATCGGAAGAAGAACAAGTATCTGTAGAATAGATTTCGTACTCGAGTGATATCGGAGCTGGGCTTTGCACCATAATTCCGAAGGTCGAAAACGCCGGTAGCTTGGGCGGCCATAGCAGAAGATCCTAACACCAATACCACAGCCATTGCTGCTACGCTTAATCTAAAATTCATCTTCCTCCTCTAACTGCAACGATTAGGTTATTTTTTCTGTGCAGTGGGTGGAAGTGCTTGGAGGAGGAGCTGGTCTGTTCTTTCCCCCAACCCAAGGTATTTTTATACAGCAATGGCGGAATCCTCACCATTGAAACTCCAAACGAAATTCGCGCAACATCAGACGGCCTTTTAATGGGTGAGAGGTTATACTTCGACTTCTGTTCCATTATTAGCTTCCTTGGTGCCTCCCACGTCAATGGAGGTTCACCGGCGTAATCTTACCCCACCACATTTTCTATTCCGACGTTTTCACATTTCTAACGACCATCTTATATTTGGATGGGGGTTTTGGTCCGTCGTTAGAGAAAGCAATGAAATGGCTTTGGTTTCCCGACAACGATTCGACTATTTTTTATTTTGCCGACGCTTATATCTTTCTTTTTCTTCTTTTGTTTGTTTGTTTTTTTTTTAATTGTAATTAATATAATAAATTATAAATAATTAAATAAATTATTAATTGATATGTTTGAATATAAGATTAGAGAGTAGTTTTAGACAATAAACTTAGTATTATTCATCTTTTAATATTGCTTGAATCATTCAATTAACATAAACTACACATTTCCGCTTAATATGTAATTGTAATTTTTGACGGCATCCATAATTCATTTTGCATTTAAATTTAACGGTTAAGTTCAACACTTAAAACTATTTATTGAGAGCGAACTAACACTTAAAACTATTTCTCAGTCAACAAACTCGCATTTCCCTTAAATTTTTTCTTTAAAATTGATAGTGAGCATTTGGCCGGGTCACCCTCTCACTCTAGATATTGTCTGCTCCAGTGCATTTTCGAACTAAAGTCCATTTACATGCATTTGTCATAAAACTAGAAAATTTGCTCCTGATACACTTTTTTCATTCTTCCATTTACGAACCTCTGCACTGACCTCCGAAAGTCTGCTTAGGATGCTCGCACTCAATTGTAACTGAAAATTAAATGAGAATGCTGAATTTGTTAATGAAGAATAGTTTAGTGGTTAGTGTTAGAATTTGGTGTGACCTGAATTCTAAGTTGATCGGATTGAACTCGAATATTAATATTAGGATTTTATATTTTTTTCTTTGTATTGATGTTTGAGTCACTAAACTCAATTGTACATTAATTTTCTATAGTGAATTTCTCTTATGCCTGTGATTTTTTTCCATTTATAATTTTTCACATAAATCTTAATATTCCCGTGTTTTTACGTTTATTTTATTTTTCTCCATTATTATTATTAGATTGTCAACCATTGCTAGCAAGTTTAGAAAGTGAAATTTGATTTTCTTTATTGCTGCGTCATCCAAGCTGTGAAGAGTCTTCAACGTTGAGAAGAAGGGCCTTCAACTCTGTTGCTGCCTCCTCTGCAGTCGATCGTCGCGCACTCAGGGAACGAAGTTGTTCCGTCGAGCCCATCTGCCATCTTCGTTCAGAAGAGTCTGCCGCTGTCTGTCGCCGACAGTGAAGAACCACGACGCCTGTTCGCCAGAAAGAACCGTCTGGCCACCCCTTCGAACCCAGAGATCGCTGTTCTCCGGCGTCTTGCCAAGCAAATAGAAGCCTCCGTCCGTGAAGGGAGTCGACGGCGTTCTGTTCGTAGAGAAACAGTGTGTGAACAGTAGACAAGCAAAGAAGAAGAAGAAGAAGCAGAGTGCAATAAATGCTACTGAATATGAATTAAAAGAAACAACGTTTTACAATATATAACCCAATGCAGTAATGATGAAAAAGAAACCAAACCAAATGAATGAATAGTGTTCTATCTAACTAATAGTTCTAATATCCCCCCTCAAGAGCAAGGTTGAAGGCCGAAGATCTTGGACAAGAAGTTGTTAAAAGCCGCAGGTGGGAGAGGCTTCGTGAGAGCATCCGCGAGTTGGTGGGCAGAAGGAGTAAACTTGACGGAGAGCTGCTTGCGAAACACCTTTTCTCGGACGAAGTGGAAATCAATCTCAACGTGTTTGGATCTGGAATGGAGGACGGGATTAGAGGCCAAATAAGTTGCACTCAAGTTATCACAGAGAATAAGCGGCGCTGAGGCAGAAGGAAAACCAAGCTCCTGTAAGAGCGACTGCAGCCAGAGAACTTCGGCAGCGCCATTTGCAACACTGCGATATTTGAATTCCGTGCTAGAGCGGGAGACAACTTTCTGTTTTGTAGAGGACCAGGAGATGAGATTGGTACCGAGAAGAATAAAGAAGCCACTGGTGCTTTTGCGATCATCGGGACAGGAGGCCCAGTCAGCGTCCGTATAGTAGATAAGGTCACAGGAGCTCGAAGGCTTAAAGGAGATGCCGAGAGAAAGAGTACCTTTAAGATACCGGAGAATACGTTTCACGGCCTGCCAATGGACATCAGATGGAGAATGCATGAATTGCGAGACCTTGTTGACTGCAAAGGAGATATCAGGACAGGTGAGGCAGCAGTATTAGAGAGCGCCCACAATGCTGCGATATAGGTAGCCATCTGGGAGAGGGAGGCCAGAGTGGAGAGATAAAACGGGTCCAGCAAGCATGGGAGTCGGAACTGGTTTGCAAGAGCTCATATTGGACCTGTGAAGGAGGTCAGTGATATACCGAGATTGAGAAAGATGCATACCGGTGGGTGTTGCGGTGACAGAGATGCCTAGAAAGTAGGATAACGGGCCGAGATCTCGAACTCGGAACTGAGAGTGAAGATACAACAAGAGCTGATCGATCAGTGAAGCTGAATCACCTGTCACAATAATATCGTCTACATATACAAGCATGATGAGAATCGAGGAAGATGTGCGACGGATGAAAAGTGAGGAGTCTGATCTGGATGCGGAGAAACCCCAATCAATTAAGGCCGTGTAGAGCTTGACATACCAGGCTCTCGGAGATTGTTTAAGGCCATAGAGAGCTTTATGCAGAAGACAGACAGCCGACGGAGAAGAGGGGTCAACAAACCCAGAAGGCTGTTGCATGTACACCTGCTCAGATAAATCCCCGTGTAAGAAGGCATTGCTGACGTCGAACTGTCGGATAGGCCACCGAAAAGAGACGACGGACAGATGCTGGTTTGACTACGGGACTGAAAGTCTCGTCATAATCAATACCTTCGGTTTGATCATAGCCCTTTGCAACAAGACGAGCTTTGTAGCGAGAAACGGTGCCATCAGAGTTGAGCTTCGTCTTAAAAACCCACTTGCAGCCAATAAGTTTCGCATCACTAGGAAGGGGAACTAAAGTCCATGTGTGGGTTTGGTGAAGGACGAAAATTTCCTCGTGCATGGCGGTAAGCCAATGAGGAGACTTGGCAGCCTGAGAAAAAGTGTGTGGTTCAAGGGGAGGCGCAAGAAGGAGGGCTTTAGGTTTAAAAATACCAGCTTTGGCTCGGGTAGTCATAGGGTGAGGGATGGAAACAAGAGGAAGGGGCTTGGGGTTAGGGAGAGGGGCAGGTGGGAGGGTGAGTGGAGACGAAGGTGGGTTAGGAGTAAGGGAAGGGTGGGTAGTAATAAGGGGAGAAGCGGGGAGGATGGGCGGTGTGGAGGGTGGAGGAGGGGGAAAGGTGGGGGTGGAGAAGGGATGAGGGATAGTAGGAATAGTAAGTTGAAAAGGGGAGGAAGAAGAGGCCGGATTTGAGATGGAGGAGAACGAAAATTGAGACTCGACAAAGGTAACGTGATGGGAGATATAAACTTTGTGGGAGGTGGGTTCGAGACAAAGGTGACCTTTGTGATGTGGACTGGGGCCTAAATAGACACACGGAAGGGACCGTGGTTGAAGTTTGTGTTTGTTGAAGGGACGAAGAAGTGGAAAACACAGACAGCCAAAAACACGAAGAGAGAGGTAAGGTGGAAGTTTGTGGAACAAAGACTCAAAAGGGGACTTATGGTGGAGAACTGGAGTAGGAAGAAAATTGATTAGACTAGTAGCGGTGAGAAAAGCATAGGGCCAGAACCGTTGAGGAACGGAGGAATGGAAAAGAAGGGAGAGACCGGTCTCAACCACATGACGATTTTTGCGCTCTACCCGACCATTTTGATTCGGGGTATATGAACAAGAAATATGATGCCGAATGCCGATGGATTTAA
The DNA here is from genome assembly GCA_022432975.1 of Begonia masoniana. NCBI lineage: Eukaryota > Viridiplantae > Streptophyta > Magnoliopsida > Cucurbitales > Begoniaceae > Begonia > Begonia masoniana. The sequence goes on from CM039504.1 coordinate 8,488,329, forward strand.
ACAAAGGGGTAAGAGACTGAAATTCACCACCCCAGTCGGATTGAATACTTTTTATTTTAATAGAGAACTGAGTAAGGACAAAGTGATAAAAGTTGACAAAAGAGGTATAGACTTTGCTTTTTAATTTTAATGGAAAAAGCCAAGTGAAACGAGTACAGTCGTCAATAAAGAGAACAAAATATCGGGCACCCGTGACAAAGCTAATCGGGGAGGGACCCCACACGTCCGTATGCACAATATCGAAAGGGAAACAAGCATGGGACTGCGAAATTGGAAAAGGAAGTTGATGACATTTACTCATTTTGCAAGGTACACATGTGTCATACAAAAGATTATCATAATGAAAATTACAAGCAGTAAACACTTGCTGAAGGACCCGAGGGGAGGGATGTCCCAGCCGGCGATGCCAGAGAGTGGCCGGAGGAGAACCAGAAACCGGGAACCTGGCAGCAAGAGACAAAACGGAGGAGGCTGAGGGTGTTCGGTTTGGAGGCTAAAAACTTCTTCAATCGGAGGCTGGTCGGAACGATTGGTAACCGAGGTGACGAACGGGTTGTACTCGCTGCCCAACCTGCCCAAAAAATAGAGGAGCTGATCTTGCGAGGGAACACTGTGGTCGATTGCAGCGAGGGTGTTGCAGAGAGAGGTGAGTTTCTGAATGTAGACCGCAGCCGAGAGACCATCTTTGGAGAGACAGTGAAGTTGATGTCGGAGATCAGTGATGCGGGCCAGCGAAGAAGAAGCAAAGCGCGCGGCTAGAGATGACCAGACTGCACTGGCAGTGGTAAAGGCGACAAATTGAGGCAGCAAATCCTCCGACATGGAGGAGAATATCCAGCTCAAGATGAGACTGTTGTATCTTTGCCAAATGAGAAAATCGGGATTAGGTTCAGTGGAGAGATTGTCCAAAAATGCAGGAGGGGGTGTGTAATGTTCTTCGAGCAGGTGAGCAATGCCGTTGGCAGTGACGATATGGAGGAGTTGAGTCTTCCAAACGAGATAGCTTGTGGAGGAAAGTTTAGTGGTTAAAGTTTGATTTATGGACGGAAAGGGTGGGAGGGAGGAAGAAGCAGCAGGGGAAGTCGATGAAAGGGTGGAGGGGGAAGGCACAGCCATTGTTTGCTGGCTCTGATACCACGTAGAGAAACAGTGTGTGAACAGTAGACAAGCAAAGAAGAAGAAGAAGAAGCATAGTGCAATAAATGCTACTGAATATGAATTGAAAGAAACAACGTTTTACAATATATAACCCAATGCAGTAATGATGAAAAAGAAACCAAACCAAATGAATGAATAGTGTTCTATCTAACTAATAGTTCTAATACTTCGTCGAACAGTAGCAAATCTATGGTGCTCAGAGAAGCTTCTTCGTGCAAGGTGGACTGAAGAAAGAGCTTCAATTTTTGGGTTCTATGATTTTTGTTGAGCATGTGATTTTGAAATTGGTGATTAAATTTGGGATTTTAGAAATGAAAATTTTGAAATTATTTGGAAGATTTATTACGATAGATTGCTGAGCTGATTTTGTTTGGGATATTGGTATTGTTGGGTTTCAAAATTTGGGTAGGATATATTGAAGTCGGTTTTTTTAGCGATGAATTCGTTCGGGTTTGATATTCTGTTATTGGATCAGAACACGAGGTTACAGTTATGGAAGGTAAAAATGCGATATTTGCTCGCACAGATAAAATTAGACGACACGTTGTTAGGGCTTGATAAAATGCTCTTGTCTTTAAGTGAAAAGGAGAAAATTCGGAAGGATCGAAAAGTTCTATATACAATACGTCTTCATTTATCAAATCAGATTTTACAGGACATTCTGAACGAGAAAACTGTTGCTGAATTATAGGTAAAATCGGAGCAGATGTGTATGACGAAAACTTTGACAAGTAAGTTGCATGAAGTAACGGTTATTTTCTCATCAGTTGATGAAAGGTAGTTCAGTTGAAGAATATTTGACTACATTCAAGGAATTAGTTTCGGATTTAGAGACTATGGGATGCAAATACGATTAGTAGGATCTTGGGTTGATTCTATTGTGCTCGTTACCAGCTTCATACAGTGCGTTTAGAGATACGATCTTATACAATATGAAAAGTCTACATTTTAAAGAGGTTTATGATGTCTTCTTATTAAATAAGAAGATGAAACAAATTGTTGTTAGATCCGAGTCTCGGGGAGAGTGACACGTCGTTCTGCGTAGAACAAAAGAATCAAACAACAAAGACAATGATGATGTTCAGGGTTCGAAGGACTGATCAAAGTCTACGAATTGAGATAGAACTTGCTACTTCTATATGAAGAATGGACACATTAAATCTGAGTGCTGATAATTGCAGAATGCTAAGAGAGCTAACGAGAAGGGAAGCAACCGATGACGTCCAGTGATGTTGTTGTCGCATAGGAAGATTATAGTTATGGAGATCTTCTTGTAGTGTAAAAGGAAAACTCAAAGTCAAACAATGATTAGATTCTAAATACACTTTATCGTTTCATATGAGTTACAATCGGAATTGATTTTTGACATATGAGACAATGTCTGAAGGTGGTGTTAATGGGTAATAACACGCTTTGTAAGGTAGTTGAGATTGGTACCATTAGAATCAAGATGTTTGATGGAGTTGTGAGGACATTGGGTAATGAGCGACATGTTCTCGAGTTGAAAAAGAATTTAATCTTATTGAGTACTCTGGATGCGAAATGGTACAAAGACAGCGTTGTAGGTGGAGTTGTGATGGGTGCTCTCGTCATGTTAAAGGGACATATGAAGTCTGCAAATTTATATGTACAGCAGGATTCTACAGTGACAGGTAGTAAGACGGTGAAGTTTGTAAATTCACATTCTAAGATAATTATTGAAAAGACTCGGAAGAAGTCAAGTTCTCAGGTGAAGTTCAGCTTGAGATCTGAGAGTACATCAAAGTCAGTGAGTCAAGTCTATTACAAATGTTCAGTCAAAAGTTTCAGTTTCACATCAGAGTGGTATCGTCAAAGGTAGAACCAAATGAAAGATTCTTATGTGAAGTCTTTAACATGTTGTGACAACTCTGATAGTTCAGTGATGTGATAGAGGAGAAGATGTAATTTCTTCTCAAGTATGTCTCTCAAGTTTCAACGGGGCTCAAACTTGATTGGTATCAGTTGCTGAATTGACCCAACAGAAGCATTTGTGGCAGATGAAGTTATTTTTAATGGGGTGGTTGTGGCCGCAATCTTACATCGCTTAGAGAAAAAATATGGATGAAACATATATAAAGAAACCCTCCCAATATAGTAAGACGTGTTTTCAGATGAAAATTGGCAACGGATCACATAAGAACTTCGTAGTTAATAGTGCTCCGGTGAGAGTAGTACCAGGTTGGGTGACCGACTGAAAAATCCTCGTAGAAAACAAATCCGTGAGGGCTGAGGATTGCCCAAAGCGTACAATATTTTACTGGGGAGGAAGATGTTCGTTACAAATGGTAATAGAGCCTGTGCCCAACATGTAGCTGACGGGGACGTCGGGCCCCCGTGGGGGGGGGGGGGGGGTGTATTGTGATGGTTGTGGCTGCAATCCCACATTGCTTGGAGGAAAAATATGGATGAAACATATGTAAAGAAACCCTCTAAAAATAGTAAGACGTGTTTTCGGAGCAAAATTGGCAACAGATCCCATAAGAACTCCGTAGTTAAGAGTGCTCCGGCGAGAGTAGTACCAGGTTGGGTGACCAACTGGGAAGTTCTCGTAGAAAACAAATCTGTGAGGGCCGAGGGTTGCCCAAAGCGGACAATATCTTACTGGGGAGGAAGGAGTTCGTTACAGGTTTTGCATATTTGTTTATTTGGATCAAAATTTCTTTAAAGATGGAGATTGTTAGAGTTCAGTGTTTTGGAATTCGCTTTAGGTTAAGCCGAGTAGCCTGTTAGATCTCTCATGTGGAATTCGTCTCAAGATAGAGATTGTTAGAATTTGGTGTGACCCGAATTCTAGGTGGGTTAGGTTGGGCCCGAATATCAATATTAGTATTTTATATTTTCTATATATATGGATACTCGAGTTGCAAAACTCAATTATATCGTGATTTCCTATAGTGAATTTCTCATCTACTTGTGATTTTTTTCCGTTTAGAGTTTTTCACATAAATATTAGTGTATCTGTGTTTCCGCGTTTATTTTCTTTTTCTCGATTATTATTGTTCAATTATTAACAGTTAGTTTGGTAACGAAATTAGTTTAACAATCAACTTGCCACCTACCCCTATAGTTGAAGAGTTTTTTTTTTTTTTAGCTTTACCCTAAATTTAATTATTGATAAATGTACACTTTATATATCATAAATTCATTTATATAGAAGTAAAAACTTTTATTTTGAGTCTTTTCAATTTAATTTTTATTGTTAAATCTAAGATTATTTGAAAATGAATTTAAAGTTTAGATTTAACAAAAAAAACTCAATAATTTTATGGGTTAAATCTATTTTTACGCTCAAATTATGATATATATTTTTAAACCCTCAAAGTATTAACCCTAACAAAACAAACCCTAAACTATAAAAAATTTAACAAAAATCCATGGTGGTCGACTGATATTCTCCCGTTCCGTATTTTACACATAGAACGGAGGACCGACCGTTCTAAAAAGGGCAAATGTCACGTGTATTAACTTCTTCACTTTATAAATTAATTTAAAAAAATACAAAATGATATTCAATTTACTTGAAAGTTTTACCAATGTTCATCACATCATGGGAAGATAATATGAAAATGTTTGTAATTTTATAACACTTGTATGATTTATTATAATTATTTTATAAAATAATTATCTAAAATAACAATATAAGTACAAGTTTTATAAAATCACAAAAATTTTCAGATTATATTATCATGATGTGGTGAACACGTGGTAAACATTTTAAGTAAATTGAATATCGTTTGATATTTTTTAAAATTAATTTATAAAGGTTTCTCTTCACTTTATAAACTAATTTTAAAAAACATCAAACGATATTCAATTTACTTGAAAATTTTACCACATATTGTAGCACCCAGTTCCATCGAACCAAAATTTAATTTATTATTTATGATGTACTTTTATAGAAGGGTTGAGGGAGTTATTGATTAGGTTAATAAATGATCAGGCGAGGGCATGATGGTAATTAGAATTTTTACATAGTGGATAACGTATTTAAGGAAAAGTCCAGTGTGAGTAGCCGCCACTGCTTCATTTCTTTTTACCTCTCAGCTCGACAGATTTCCCCTAGGCGATTCCCCTCCAACCAAGGTGAGTTTTGATTCGATTACTTACTTTTTTTTAGTGTCTAGATAACTGGTGGATGGCTATGTGTGCATTTTGGAAGTACAGAGAGTGAGGGATGAGATTTGAGGTTTAGCGATGAATCGGGAATGACGAGGAACAGAACCCCCAGAACTAGCCCCTTTAGATTTTCTAATGTTTAGAATGAAGTTTAGTAATGCTGTGCTTATGTTTTAGGTGAGCCAGCTCTTGGAATATCCTACCACCAGGAACTCTCGGTGAAGCCAGGTAAGTGAAGTATTGTGTGTGCCTTCGGGCCTACATCACAAAACAGTAGGTTTATGCATGTTTGAGTATTTTCTGTATGTCATGCATCATGTTTTTAAAAGAATTACGAAAATGAACTTTCATGTATCATTATGTAAAGACAGGTACAGATTGAAATGCATTGGCGGTTAAGGGAACTAATCCACCCCTTAACTGATGAAGATGATTTATAACATTGGGAGAATTGATCCCACTCCCGAGGGAATTGAGGGATCAGAACAGCTATTAAGGGAATTCATCCACCCCTTAACTAATGAAGAGGATGTATAACATTGGGAGAATTGATCCCACTCCCAAGGGAACCGAGGGATCAGATCAGTGATTGAACGAATGTGCAACTGAGATGTGAAAGTAGAAACTGCATAATTAGGATTTAAGTTTCAGCATATCATTTCATTATTGCTTTACTTACTTAGCATTAGGCTAATAGATGAGTTTTGTGATGTAGGTGTTGAGGATACCACAGGTGAATTCCATGAGTTTACTGATGAATAGATGGAGTTGGGGGAGCACTTCTCTGTCTCGAACTGGTATACTGATGAGGCGGATTAACTGGTGTCTGTTGGTGTGAAAGTTCAGTTGACAGTGTTTCAATTTAAGTATGTTGAGTTTTCATGACAGTAGTGATTTCAATGTTTTGAATACGATTTCGAGATCTTCCTGTTAATAATATTCTGTTGGGATTTAACGTTGGCACTCACTGGATTTTTAGTAATGTAATGGTTTGGAAATGTTTTTGAATGGTTTCAGTGAAGTGAGTAAATTCTTTTCTGTAGTTAGAGTTGTGTTTGTATACCAAAGAATAGATGAAATGTGGTTCTGTTCTCAATCGTTAGATGAAGTTTATCGGCAGAGGTTGAGTTGTTGTTCTGTTGTCTATCGGAAGATGTCTTCAGTGGAAGCCATCGGATGATATAGAACGAAATTTGTCATTTAGTGATCGGTATATGTAGCTTGTTTTATCGGAAGATGTTGTTTTGTTCACTATCGGTAGATGAAGTCTATCGGCAAATGTCGAGTCGTTGTTCTATTCACTATCGGTAGATGAAGTCTATCGGAAGATGTCGGGTTATAGTTATGTTGTCTATCGGAAGATATAAGTAGAAAGTTTGTCGTTTAGTGATCGGCGTATGCAGTCTACTCAATCAGAAGGTGTAGGTTTAAGTCTATCGGGTGATGCCTCAGTAAATCATCGGCAGATGCGTGCTGACGTCATCGGTAGATGTAAGAGGACTTTTGTCGTTTAGTCACCGGAAGAAGCCTTCTATTTCCTGTTTCATTCTTTTCCGTTGACTTTATTCATCGGCAGATGAATTTGACTTCTGTGACTTCTTAAGTATTTCACGATTTAAACCTCTATTTCTTTTTGGCCGATTAACTCTTAACATTCCGAACGATTATCCTAGCGATGTTTTTCACAGTTTTGCTTATCTCTATTATTGTTCAAATGATTTCCGCTGCAAGTTTTAAATGTTTATCTATTTTTGGAATCTAACTTATGTCAAGAGTCAATTGTTGAGAGAATTTTTTTTAAATACGGATGAAATTTCTTAGTCATGTACGGGCTTTGAGTAACGAGCCGGGTTCAGATAACTCGGGGCGTTACAGTGTGGTATCAGAGACATTCAGTTAAACCGTTCAAAAGATTACTCATCAGTGCCAATCGTCGCATGGAAGTACTCCAACAACTGTAAGTGTTTATGTTAGCCTCAGTAATTAGATAATTATGAACGTAGTTAACCTTGTACAGGAAGTTAGTTTAATGGCCAGACGCCCAGGAAGACCTAGGATACCGAGAGAAATGCCAAACTTGAGGAGTGAGGAGGAACCTAGTGTTATTAGACAACTAACAGACTTGGTACGTCAGCAAACAGACTTAGTGCGTCAGCAGTCCGATCAGTTGGGGGTGTTGCTGAACCGAGAGGTACAGGGGAGTGCCAACTCAAGTTCTAGCAATGAGCATTCTGGAGACCGATTCCGAAGGCTTCAGCCGCCCACATTTGATGGAAAGTCATCCAATCCGATTGTCGCTGAGGAGTGGCTTAGGAAAATTGAGAGTATGTTCAGGTGTGCCAATGTTGGTGAAGGAGACAAAGTCACGTTGGCCACGTTCCATTTTGCTGGTGATGCTCAACTTTGGTGGGAGACAATCGAGACCACCACCGATGTCTTGGTCGCAGTTCAAGGACATCTTCTATGAGAAATATTTTAATAGCACAGTCCAGGTAGCAAAGAAGGTAGAGTTTTTGAACTTGAAGCAGACAGGGTCTGTGGCAGAATACGTTAGACAATTCGAGTCTCTATCCAGGTTCGCGGGACACCTTGTTCACCGAAATGAAGATAAGGTGTTTCAATTCATGAATGGACTGAAACCAGAAATGTACAGAGGGGTGAAGTTTTCGGGTTATAAAGGTTTGCCCTTCAGTGATGTTGTGTCCACAGCATTGGAGGTGGAAGAAGCTGAATTGAAATGTGCTGGACTAAAGGAAACCCCGAGAAAGTTTGTTCAACCACCGCCGCAGAGAGGAGTGAAGAGGTCCAATGAAGGCCAGCACAGCCAAGGGATAGGAAAAAAAGTACCAGATACCAAGGCGTTTCCTCAGTGCCCAAAGTGTTTGAAGAATCACCCGGGCGAGTGTAGAATTGGATCGGGTAAGTGCTTCAACTGCGAAGAGGTTGGACACTTGTACAAGGATTGCCCAAAGCCCCGGGTCGTTCGATGTTTTCATTGCAACAAGGTTGGCCATGTTAACAGAGACTGCCCAGCTTTGAAGGGTGGCCCTGCCAAGATTAAGCCAAGAATATTCTTCATGATGGAGTCAGGTGATGAGGACCAGCCTGCTGTAGTGTCAGGTACTATATTGATTAACTCTATACCTGCTTTTACTTTGATAGATTCGGGTGCAACGCATTCTTTTATAGCCTCTGCATTTGCTGATAAGTTAGATGTACGGTTTACTCCTTCTGAGCATGTGTTTAACGTAGCATTACCTTCTGGTGAGCACATGCACTCCAATCAAATGATGCCTGATAGTGTGGTGTTAGTAGGGAACATGAATTTGCCTGCTGATCTCATTGTTATGGACATAACGGGATTTGATGTGATCCTAGGAATGGATTGGTTGTTTAAGCATTACGCCACAATAGATTGTAGGACTGGAATTGTTAGTTTTCACCCCCTAGTGGTTTAACCATACCTTCCAGGCTCTGAAGAAGAGTAAGGAAATGACTGTGATGACTTCTGTCGATTGTAGACCCTCCCCATGCAGAGAGTATTTGTGCTTTTTTGCCAATGTCTTAGACACGCAGCTAGTAGAAAAATCAAGTCCCAAAAATATTTTAGTTGTCCAAGACTTTCTAGAAGTATTTCTAGATGACCTTCCTGGCTTGCCACCAGATAGGGAAATTGAGTTTGTGGTAGATGTTTACCCCGGCGCCGAGCCTGTGTCTAAAAATCCATATAGACTAGCACCAACAGAACTTAAAGAATTGAAGAAACAATTAGAGGATTTGTTGGAGAAGGGGTTCATACGCCCTAGCTTTTCACCATGGGGTGCACCTGTCCTTTTTGTCAAAAAGAAAGATGGATCAATGCGTATGTGCATAGACTATAGAGAATTGAATAAGCTAACTGTCAAGAACAAGTATCCACTGCCGAGGATTGATGATTTATTTGATCAGCTTAAGGGTGCAAGAGTTTTCTCGAAAATTGACCTTAGGTTCGGTTATTACCAGTTGAAGGTTAAATCTGAAGATATTCCAAAGACCGCCTTTCGCACAAGGTATGGACATTATGAGTTTTTGGTTATGTCTTTTGGTTTGACAAATGCGCCAGCAGCCTTCATGGATCTTATGAATAGGGTGTTTCACGAGTATTTGGACAAGTTTGTCATTGTATTCATAGATGACATTCTAATCTATTCTAAAACTAAGGAGGAGCATGCATGACACCTAAACTTGGTGTTAGGATTGCTGAGGCAGCACCAACTTTATGCCAAATTTTCTAAGTGTGAGTTTTGGTTGGACAGAGTTCACTTTCTTGGTCATGTGATCTCTGGAGATGGGATATCTGTTGATCCAGCCAAGGTTCAAGCAGTTAAGGAATGGCCCCAACCGAAAAATGCTACGGATATCAGAAGTTTTCTTGGATTAGCAGGATATTATAGAAAATTCATCGAGGGATTTTCAAAGATTGCCACACCCCTTACTATGTTAACAAGGAAAAATGTGAAGTATAATTGGACTGATAAATGTGAATCCAGTTTCCAGACCTTGAAGCAGAAACTCACCAATGCTCCAATTCTGACCCTTCCTGTCGTTAATGGTAAGTTCAGCATATATTGTGATGCATTCAAAGTTGGACTTGGTTGTGTTTTGATGCAAGATGGAAAGGTTATAGCTTATGCTTCTAGGCAGTTAAAAGTGCATGAGAAGAATTACCCTACACATGACTTAGAATTAGCTGCTGTGGTCTTTGCATTAAAGATTTGGAGGCACTACCTGTACGGACCAGCTTGTGAGATATTTTCGGATCATAAAAGTCTGAAATACATTTTTACGCAAAAGGAACTGAATATGAGGCAACGTAGGTGGTTAGAGTTTGTCAAAGATTATGATTTCGAGATTAAGTACCACCCTGGCAAGGCGAATGTAGTGGCTGATGCTTTGAGTAGAGTGACTCCTTCAGTCTCTGCATTGATTCTAGAAATACAGATAGCTTTAGAGACAGAATTCCAAAGATTTAACCTGGAGGCGGTGTCTAGTGTGTCAGTCATGCTTTCGGCCTTATCTTTGAGGCCAACTATTTTGGAGAAAATAAAGGAAGTTCAAATGAATGACACCGAATGCAATAAGTATAAGTTGTGCATAGATTCTACTGACAAGTCGGATTTCAACTGCTCAGCTGATGGGATTCTCAAGTTTCAAAATAGATGGTTTGTTCCGGCTGATACTGAACTTAGAAAAGTAATCCTATCTGAGGCACATTCCTCCAGACTTTCTGTTCATCCTGGAGGTACGAAAATGTACAGAGATCTCAAGCAACATTATTGGTGGCCAGGTATAAAGAGAAGTGTGGCGGAGTATGTGGAGTCATGTCTGGTCTGCCAGCAAGTCAAAGCTGAACATCAGAGGCCTGCTGGAACATTGCAACCTCTACCAGTTCCCGAATGGAAATGGGAACAAATAACTATGGATTTTGTTATAGGATTACCTAGAACAGCAAAAGGTCACGATGCAATTTGGATAATAGTTGATCGTTTAACAAAATCAACTCACTTTCTGCCAATGAAGATAACATACTCGATGGATCAATTGGCTGAGTTGTATGTGCACGAAGTTGTTAAACTGCATGGAGTTCCAGGCACCATAGTTTCAGACCGAGACTCCAGATTTACATCTAAGTTTTGGAAAAGTTTGCACAAGGCTATGGGAACACAGCTTAGTTTTAGCACAGCCTTTCATCCTCAAACTGATGGACAATCCGAGAGAACTATCCAAACGCTGGAGGATATGCTTCGTGCATGTGTACTGGAATTTCAAGGTTCTTGGAGTAAGTATTTACCATTGGTTGAGTTGGCAATACTAGTAGAGGCATGGCCCCATACGAGGCATTATATGGACGAAAGTGCAGGTCTCCATTGTATTGGGACGAAGTTGGGGAAACACAATTGATTGGTCCTGATATTGTGCAGCTGATAGTGGAGAAGATTGCTTCTATCCGTCAAAGAATCTTGACAGCTCAAAGCCAGCAGAAAAGCTATGCAGACAAAAGACGAAGAGAAATGGAATTTGAAGTAGGTACTGAAGTTTTTCTTAAGGTGTCACCTTTCAAAGGAGTTGTGAGATTTGAGAAAAGAGGCAAGTTGAACCCCAGATATATTGGACCTTTCCAAATCGTGAAGAGGATTGGGAAGTCAGCATATCAACTTCAGTTTCCAGCCTCTCTGGAGGGAATTCATAATGTGTTTCATGTTTCCATCCTAAAGAAATGTGTTAGAGATCCTTCACAGATGGTGGAACAGCAGAGCATCGAAGTTCTTCCTACTCTTACTTATGAGGAGAAACCAGTAAAAATCTTAGATTATGCAGTAAAGGTATTACGCAACAAAGAAGTTCTACTGGTAAAAGTCTTATGGCATAACCAGAACATTGAGGAGACAACTTGGGAGCGCCAGCAGGATATGATGGACCAATATCCAGAACTATTCAGGTACTGAATTTTGAGGACAAAATTCTTTTAAGGAGGGTAGATTGTAGCACCTGGTTCCATCGAACCAAAATTTAATTTATTATTTATGATGTACTTTTATAGAAGGGTTGGGGGAGTTATTGATTAGGTTAATAAATGATCAGGCGAGGGTATGATGGTAATTAGAATTTTTATATAGTGGATAACGTATTTAAGGAAAAGTCCAGTGTGAGTAGCCGCCACTGTTTCATTTCTTTTTACCTCTCAGCTCGACAGATTTCCCCTAGGCGATTCCCCTCCAACCAAGGTGAGTTTTGATTCGATAACTTGTTTTTTTTAGTGTCTAGATAACTGGTGGATGACTATGTGTGCATTTTGGAAGTACAGAGAGTGAGGGATGGGATTTGGGGTTTAGCGATGAATCGGGAATGACGAGGAACAGAACCCCCAGAACTAGCCCCTTTAGATTTCCTAATGTTTAGAATGAAGTTTAGTAATGTTGTGCTTATGTTTTAGGTGAGCCAGCTCTTGGAATATCCTACCACCAGGAACTCTCGGTGAAGCCAGGTAAGTGAAGTATTGTGTGTGCCTTCGGGCCTACATCACAAAACAGTAGGTTTATGCATGTTTGAGTATTTTCTGTATGTCATGCATCATGTTTTTAAAAGAATTACGAAAATGAACTTTCATGTATCATTATGGAAAGACAGGTACAGATTGAAATGCATTGGCGGTTAAGGGAACTAATCCACCCCTTAACTGATGAAGAGGATTTATAACATTGGGAGAATTGATCCCACTCCCAAGGGAATTGAGGGATCAGAACAGCTATTAAGGGAATTCATCCACCCCTTAACTAATGAAGAGGATGTATAACATTGGGAGAATTGATCCCACTCCCAAGGGAACCGAGAGATCAGATCAGTGATTGAACGAATGTGCAACTGAGATGTGAAAGTAGAAACTGCATAATTAGGATTTAAGTTTCAGCATGTCATTTCATTATTGCTTTACTTACTTAGCATTAGGCTAATAGATGAGTTTTGTGATGTAGGTGTTGAGGATACCACAGGTGAATTCCATGAGTTTACTGATGAATAGATGGAGTTGGGGGAGCACTTCTCTGTCTCGAACTGGTATACTGATGAGGCGGATTAACTGATGCCTGTTGGTGTGAAAGTTCAGTTGACAGTGTTTCAATTTAAGTATGTTGAGTTTTCATGACAGTAGTGATTTCAATGTTTTGAATACGATTTCGAGATCTTCCTGTTAATAATATTCTGTTGGGATTTAACGTTGGCACTCACAGGATTTTTAGTAATGTAATGGTTTGAAAATATTTTTGAATGGTTTCAGTGAAGTGAGTAAATTCTTTTCTGTAGTTAGAGTTGTGTTTGTATACCAAGGAATAGATGAAATGTGGTTTTGTTCTCAATCGTTAGATGAAGTTTATCGGCAGAGGTTGAGTTGTTGTTCTGTTATCTATCGGAAAATGTCTTCAGTGGAAGCCATCGGATGATATAGAACGAAATTTGTCGTTTAGTGATCGGTATATGTAGCTTGTTTTATCGGAAGATGTTGTTTTGTTCACTATCGGTAGATGAAGTCTATCGGCAGATGTCGAGTCGTTGTTCTATTCACTATCGGTAGATGAAGTCTATCGGAAGATGTCGGGTTATAGTTATGTTGTCTATCGGAAGATATAAGTAGAAAGTTTGTCGTTTAGTGATCGGCATATGCAGTCTACTAAATCGGAAGGTGTAGGTTTAAGTCTATCGGGTGATGCCTCAGTAAACTCGTCGGCAGATGCGTGCTGACATCATCGGTAGATGTAGGAGGACTTTTGTCGTTTAGTCACCGGAAGAAGCCTTCTATTTCCTGTTTCATTCTTTTCCGTTGACTTTATTCATCGGCAGATGAATTTGACTTCTATGACTTCTTAAGTATTTCACGATTTAAACCTCTATTTCTTTTTGGCCGATTAACTCTTAACATTCCGAACGATTATCCTAGCGATGTTTTTCACAGTTTTGCTTATCTCTATTATTGTCCAAATGATTTCTGCTGCAAGTTTTAAATGTTTATCTATTTTTGGAATCTAACTTATGTCAAGAGTCGATTGTTGAGAAAAATTTTTTAAATACGGATGAAATTTCTTAGTCATGTACGGGCTTTAAGTAACGAGCCGGGTTCAGATAACTCGGGGCGTTACACATATTCACCACATCATAGGAATATAATCTGAAAATATTTGTGATTTTATAACACTTGTACGATATATTGTAATTTTAGTTAATTATTTTATAAAATAATTATAATAAATCATACAAGTGTTATAAAATCACAAAACAATTTAGATTATCTTCATATGATGTGAAAAACATGTGGTAAAAATTACAAGTAAATTGAATATCGTTTGGTACTTTTTAAAATTAATTTATAAAGTGAAGAAGTTAATTTACGTGACATTTGCTCCCTTTAGAACGACCTCATTCTTGTAGGATTGAGATTGTCTAAGAGGGGGGTGAATTAGACCTTTTTAATTTTCTTAAACTAACAGCAAACAAAACAACAGCAAATATAAAAGAGAGAGTAAGAGAAATTGACACCAGTGTTTTTACGTAGTTCGGCCAAAAACTGCCTACATCCACGCTTCAAAGTTTCCCCCTTGAAGATCCTTAACCTTCTCCTCACAAGAAGAAACAGATCGAAATTCCGGACTCCGGTCTACTGCCTTTTACAATTCTGGATTGTTCTTCACGGGCGACAATCTACTGCCTTATACAAATTTTTGAGTTTATAAATTTCAAGCACAAACTACCCTCTCACAAGGATTAATTCTCAAGTTAAAATCAAGAGGTGTAGAAGAAAAATACAGAGTATGAAGTATATCGCTCGTTAGGGCTCAGGAATGATTTTTGCAAAAAGTTATTTCTTCGAGCTATCTTCTTTGCTTAAATACTCTGTCTGCTAATCGGCTCTAGGTATTGAATGCTCCTTATCCGAATGTGGAAACTTTGTTACCGTTGGAGCAGCATCCGTACAAAGTAGATAGCCGTTGCATTCTGAAGTTGCTATCGTGCTTCGCCATTAATGGTCAGAAGTTAAAGCTCTGGGCAAGGTCACTATTGCTTCGCGGCATATTCAAATCTGGCGGAAGACTCTGTTCATAGGTAGATGTAGTTTTAAGAGCATGAACCGCTGTCGGTGGATTCAGCTTTAAAACCTTGTACCGTAGAAAACCGAACCGTTATCGGAAGATGTAGTAGTGAAGTCTTAAACCGCTATCGGAAGACGTAGCTTTAACACGCTGAACCACTATAGGAAGACGTAGCTTTAACACGCTGAACCGCTATTGGAAGACGTAGCTTTAAAAAAGCTGGCGGAAGGTGTTGTTCCTTGAAGTACTCCGCCTTTGTCGTTTAGCTGGCGGAAGACTTAGGCTTTGAATGACTTCAAATTTTGTCGTTTAGCTGGCGGAAGACTTAGGCTTTGAACGACTTCAACTTTTGTCGTTTAGCTACTGGACGATGTTGAACTTCAAAGAGCCAGCGGATGATATTCTTTGAACGCCATCGGATGATGTTGCTTTAAACGCCATCGGATGATGAATCATTTTGTCGTTTAGCAATCGGATGATAAATCTTTGAACGCCATCGGATGATGTTCTTTGAACAACTTCATTTTTGTCGTTTAGCGGCAGGTGGATGCAACTCTTTTCTTCTTCAATCGGTGGATGTAACCTTTTCTTCTTCAATCGGTGGATATAACTCTATTTATTAGTTTTTCAGCCCTGTTATACTATTTAGCCCTGTACACTCAACCACAATTGTTAGAAAACTAAAATACCCTTTCCAAGGGCATTTCCAATAGATTAAATCACATGCATAATTCAATATTCTCATTTAATAAACATAATCAAATTACACACTTAACATTCAAATACATCATCAAAAACTTAGTTAGACTTAAGTACCATTTAAGTCAACAATTCTATGTGTAAAATACAGAACGGGGGGATATTGGTCGACCGTCAGGATCTTTTTTATTAGTTATTTTATAGTTTAAAGTTTATTTTGTTAGGGTTAATACTTTGATGGTGAAAATAGATTTAATCCTTATTTTTATTTATGTTGTCTATTAATATGTCATCCAAAATACTTAACTTTGAGTCAACCAACTCAATATTTTACTTCTACAAGTATTTGAACTGATATTATGACAAATAATATGAAATTGTCACAAGAGTTTTCTAATTAAATTAATAATGAAAATAAATTTAAATGACTATTTAAAAGAAAAACTGAAACTACCAAAATCTATATGATAAAATTACTACGAGACGACGCTGAAATTACAAAAACTAAAATATGAGGAGAAATGACAAGAAGATATTGGAACATCTATTTGGAAGAGTTGATGGAAGCGTGCGTTGATTTTGGTTGTGGTACTAGGATTCAAAGACGGTGTTAAAGATTATAAATTGACTATCAAACCAAAGATATTGATATCTTCGCTCGTGAGCTCTTTCACGACTGTGCTACCGGAGTCCCTGGGGAAGTTGGAATAAGAGTGCATATGGAAGAAAGAAATAATCAAAAAATAGCTCCAATATAAAGATCTTTGTTAGTACATGAACCAATTTTACACCACCATTGATAAATACTGTAAGAGATAGAAAGTAAGAGGGTATAATTCACTCCAAAAGCTAACTTAAGGAGGGAGGGAATCCACCTTATATTTATACAGGATCGTTTGTTTTGGTTATGTCGACGTGGGACAACAATAAGAACTAAAAGTGACAAAATATATGATCTATAAATATTGATCTGTATTTTCCATAAAAAAAATATTTGATACTATTTACTGATTTAATTTTTTAATACACGATAGATAGATTTGAATACTATACTTTCTGACAAAACATATATTTTACTTTAAATTATAAATAATTAAAACCGCATATCACCTATAAAATGACTTATCAACTTTAAGATTAGAATGTTTTACTTTTCATTGTGTTTATCTTAATTTTTAAATGCGAAAAAGACTCGTAAGATTTTATTACACAAGTCAATACTAAAGCATAAAATAATAGGTAATTACATCGAGTATGTAAAGAAAGTGAAAATAGTTTATTTGATATTTATGTTTAAATATTACGTATTTTTATTGAGGTTTTGCTAAAAAAAAAAATTATTGTTTTTGAGGAACAGTAGTAAAAAAAGGGGGTCCCACAAAATCAGACATCTTTTAATTGAAACAAAAGAACCTTTTTCAGAACAACACAGAATTTATGATTTGTTTTCACGGACAAAATACATCAACTTTGAATAAAATGCAGAAATTCCACTACTACTGCAAGAAACCAAGCTGTATAACGATGGAAGTTCTTCCTTTCATCACTAATTTTCCGGCAAATTACCTTAAATAACCCATCTCCATGATTATTATGTCTTTAACTCAGCTTGAGAATTTTGAGATCAACTTGTCAACGTGAATAATTATATCGTCGATTCGTGGACGAACAGCATTCTGGGGTTGAAGCATCCAGTTGACAAATTGATGGAGGGCGTCCGGATATGGAGGCTTAGGTCCGGGTGGCCATTTGATTTGTGCATTTAGAATTGCTAATTGCAAGCTGCCTCCAGATTCTCCAAGTGCATATTCGAAAGGAGAAACCCCATACCTGCCAAAAAAAAAAAAAAAGAAACTATTAGGATATTTGGGCAACACAGTCAAACCGAGACAGGTCGACCCAGATCTCAAGAGATGAGGAAAGTGTATGATTGAGAGCTCACATAATTGCGAACAAAGTGCATCCCAGCGACCAAATATCAGTTCTTTCATCGATAAATGCATTGCTCGGACAGTCCCACAGCTCAGGAGCTCGAAAAGGCGCTGAACAATGTTCAGATGCCCATTCCTACCCAACGAAAAAGGAGTTATTGTTCAAACTTGCATATTATGATCGATTGAACTCAAACCGATAGGCAAGGAAGTAAATAAAATAAGCAAAAATGTAAACAATACGTACAAACTTGGAAAATACAAAGCTAATCACAAATCTAAAGTTCGATACTTCCAAATTTGGAATCTGTCTTTTACCGGAAACTTACCATATAGAAGAACACTTCTTTTTTCACACATCACATCTATAACTATTTCCCCTCTCCCATGTAATAACTTCCCATAAAATAACTTCTCATTAAACTAAAACAAAACCAACTTTGCCAAGTCATAAAACAATACTCAAATTATCCTTTTTATCTCTAGTTGACTTCCTCCTAGTATAAGTTACCAAATAAATTCTGATTTGCCTCCATAGCATTGCATCAAACACTTGTTTCAACAAGTTTAAGTCGGACTATGTCTTCTAAAAGCAGGGGCACTACAAGTGCAAAATAGAGAATACAAAGTTATCGAAGGCGACCTGCAACTGCAATGCCTCTGAACGGGAATTAATTTGCTTCCTTGCAGGTCGAGCACTCCCGAAATCCATCAAAATGGCAAGAGGTGACTGTCCTTTTCTGTGAGTTAAAAGAATATTACCAGGTTTCACATCATTGTGAGCATATGGAGGCTCCAAATTGTGCATATGCTTGAGTCCTGCACAAAGCTGATTGGAAGAGCAGGAAGATATTATTTTAACGCATAAAAGGGAAAGTCTTCATCAGATGATTTTTAAACCATCTGGTCAGACTAGAAACACAAGGTAGGAATCTGGATAATCAAGAACAGGACACAATACTCTCATGCGCTGAGTGGTCACTAACTCCACAGGTAAATATCCAAGGATGAGCAGAAGGATTATAAACATAGCAAAATAAATATTTAAGAACAGTGATCTTGATCACCTGGCGAAATATCTGGAGAACATCTGTCGTAGAGTAGAACTCCTTTTTAGCCTGCATTGCTTTCGCATTGTCCAGCAATGTTCCATCTAAATGAACCGGAAACAACAAGTATGCTTCATGCTTCCAAGATCTATCTGGACTTGGCTAACCAAAAATAACGAAAGGAAAAAAAATGTTTTAAGTCAAAAATGGGACTCCAAAAAACAAGAAAAGAGTCAGAATTATCTGTCATTTATTCAAAACAGCATCAACACTGCCAACTTTTTACTCTAAACTACCATGGTTAAATGAAAATGGAAAAGAAGGTTGCCGCATTTCTCTCTATAATTCATATCCAGTAACTTGAGACCGTTTTTCAGACCTTAATAAGATGACACGACTTTTCAAAAACATGTCGAGACTCTCTTTTAACTATTCGCGTAATTAAATTGACTTTTCTCCTCTTCAAGGAGAATGAAGGAAAAACCTAGTACTTAATGACTTCAATTTCAGTCTCAACAAAGTGTTAGCCCAATTGCATGAAACTTAGTACTCAACAGACATTGATGACTACATCACATCAGAACCAAAGCTCTTTTCTTTTCAACAAATAACAAGAAAGAAATGGAACGGACAGTAATATTTTTACATTCAAGGTGAGGTGGGTCCCAATGTATAGGCTATTTCCCAGACAAGAAAATTGCCCCAGTGCAAGCAATGGACCTTCTATCATATTTCATGATTTTTAAGTCTTGAAAATTATAGGCTTTGTTGTGAAGTAACAATTCTTTTCCTACCCTATGCATAAAAGAATTGCATTTAATTTTAAAGGTATAAGCTTCACTGTCTCTGGGAGGTGTCCTTATCTCAGCATTGCGGGGATTGAAACCAACCCTAAAGTAATACTACGTTATGTGTGAGTTTGATAAAGCTTTTTTGGACAGAGTTGCAAGGAATAACCTTTTCTTTTTTGATAGAATATAGCTCCTTTTTGGGTCATTTATAAAATATGATTTATCTGTATGTCATCTTCTAAGCTTTCTCCTTATACCATTGCCATTCTCAGAGTATTTAGATCTGTCATGGTAGAATGTTTTAACCTTGTGGAAATCAAAAAAAAAAAAAAAAGATTACAGCAAGATTTGGGCAAATGTTAATTGTATAGCAACGAATAATGAGGAACAACTATCATGCCAAATACTTCTCTTGTGCTATTTCTAGACAAACAAAAAACCTGACATATCAACTCAAAGATTTTCAACGGAAAAAGGGGTTAGATTAATACCTTGACGGAGATAATAGCATGATCAAGAAGTGGAAGTAGATTTGGATGACTAAACAGTGAAGAAACTCGAATCTCTTCCCTCACAAGCTCTAGCTGTTCATTGTTTTGTATAATGACTTTTTTCATGGCATAAGTACCATCATCTACATAAGTAACAAGTTTCTGATGAACATTATTATTGAATTTCATTACCCGTACAAGTTAAGCAGAATGGAGGTAAAAGAGGTCATAACACGCTATCATACAGTAGGATTGCATAGAAAGAAAATTATAAAATAAAACTGATAAATAATGATTAAAAATCTTTGCTCATTATCACGAGTAATAGTCATGGGGATCTACATTAAATCGAAACAATGTTTATGGTCAGCCACTCACCAATAAATAAATCCAAGAACAAGAAAAACAGAAAAGCAAACATATAATAACGATTACAGTAGAAATGAGAATGGAATTTGTAGAAAATATAGATCAAATCCTTGATTGCACGTTTCCGGGCTGAAGACAATGAGATCAACGCCGAATTTAAAAAACAAATTCAATGGTAAAAAAAGTCACTTCCAAGCTAACAGAATAAAATTCATACAACCCAGATCAAGAAATCCTAAACAAGATCACTATCAATCTCAGAGAATCCAGAATTAATCACATTATATTCCCGCGAAAAAAAACTAGATCGGAACAATAAAGGTAAAAATGAAACTTTGGCAAAGCAGAGAAACGAGGATCAAACCCGAAAGGTGAGAAGAATCCTTAATTTTCTTAGCCAAACCGCCACCGGATGCCGAAGAAGAATCGGCAACGACCTCCTTAACTAGAAACACATAAGCAAATCCACCTTCTCCGAGCTGCCTGACGATCCTGAAACGATTTTCATTGATCCAAACATCTCCTCCGCCATTCACAGCGTCGTACAGAGCATTCAAGCCAGAAAAAGAGCAACCCATCTCCCTACAGGAGCCAAGAATGCATAAAGCTCTCTTAATCACCCAATTTCTCTCCTACCCAGATTGTAGATTTCTTCGAATTGGAAGAATGAAGAAATGAAATCAGGCCTCCAATGAAGAAATCGAAGACCTGATTTCACGTCAACTGAGAGCTTAATTGTGCGTGTATATTATTTGGGTGTCGCCTAATTTTGTTGCAAGTCATTGAATATTGAATCGCAGGCTCTCAGCCAAACACATGGTTTGATATTGGTACTCCACTTTTTGATTCATCCACTCCTTCCTAATAATAATGCACCAAAAGTCTTCTTAGACAATAACTATTTTTTATTTTTTACAAAAATAGTATTTCTAAAGGTTTAAAATAATAATACCATTTATATTAGGCAACAAATGAGTAATTCAAGGTTTACATGTAATTTTACACTGTAATCTATGGGTGGAATCGGTCTGGTTCGGTTCAGTTCGGTTCAGTTTTTCGCTTAATTGAACCCGAACCAATGTGTCTTCGGAACCAGATTGATATTTTCGGTTTTGCTAGGTTTGGCTTCAGTTCTCTTCTTTTTTTCAGTTTAAACTTGGATATCTGTCGGTTTTGCTTGGTTTTAACTCGGTTTGGACCAGTTTAACTGTCTATAATTGTAATTTTCAATATAAATATTATAATTTCAGTTTGGTTTTAACATTTTCACCCTATTTTAATATCATTTTTTTTACTATGAGTGACACGTAATTGTCACATCAAAATAAAAGATCATAGTATAAAATAATAAAGTAATTCATATTAAATTTACATCAACCATATAACATCCATAACAGTACAAATGAACTATATGAATAATGTATAAATGTTACATCATCTATGAAATTATAATATACACTTACCGTTACTATTAAATTATAAATTGTGGACCTCTTTGGCGCTACTAACAAATTTATTCGCGTCATATTTAGCAAAATTTTGAATCTTTTGTCCCTTGTAGATCCCAACACTCGTAAAATGAAGTTTTATGCGACATTTTGAATATAGATTAGTCTCGTTGACACAATTATTGATAGGTGTCATTGGCAAATGAGTTATGTGTCAAAAGTCGGGCAATTGAAATTATCGATCTGATTCTTCGAGTCTGAGTTGGGTGTCGGTACCATCGATCCCCGACCAATATCGCCAAATGACACGTTGACTTTTTTCATAATATTTTGAATAATTAACATTTAAAAAAAAGTGTGAATTGAAAAATTATTAAATATGTTAGTCAATGAAAAAGCACAATAATCATTACTTTTTATATTATAATATAATTTTATTTTGAAGCTGAAATACAAATTAGCGGATGAATCTAAAAGCGATGTGCAAATTGGGAAGATGATGACGCATGGATTGGTCTTAGTTTTCTTTGATTTTGTTGGTGAGGAAGCGATGAGAGTGGAAACCAGAGAGTGCTAGAAGAAGAAGAGGAGAAAGGTGGGGGGGACCCAATTCCGAACTTCAAACATGGAGGCCGAATCAATGCTCTGCCACACCTTTTCCGTACCTCGGCTCTGTAATTTCACTCGCCTTTCCTTGTCGCCACTTGTCCTTCTGCCTTTATCCAGATCATCTTTCTCGTCTGATCCGTCTCCGACCTTTTAGACCTAGTCTTCGAATTTATTTTCCTCCTCCAATCACTTTCCAAAACGTGTCGTCCTTTCCAAACTACCATCGCCAGAAGCTACGGTGAGGTACCGCAATTAAGCGTCACAGATTCTTTCTCTTCTCTTCTTTGCGACCATAGACTTGAAAAGTAAGTGAATCTAACGGGCTGAAAAAGGTTTGGTTCATTCGGTTCTTTTACTGAATTCTGTATTTGTTCTTCTGCTAATGTTCTAATTGTCGTTTGTTTTTGTGAATTCACGTTCTGAGTCGACGATTTTTCATGAATTTATGATGTGGGTATTTATTCTTTGCTTTTACGTTCTCATCTGAATCCTTAATTTCTCAGTAATTGCTCTGATTTTGAATGGTAGTTTACTAAGTTTGAATCCAACCTTAAGTTACTTTTTAAATGCTTAATTGTTTTTTGTTCCTTGAGAGAACTGAATAGCAGCAAAAACAAGCTTTATTACCTGGATTGATACGCATGTTTATGTTGGCTAATATATTATATTCTTTATTACTTGTGCATTATATCTTATTTTCTTTGATGAACTAAATATCAACAGAAACAAGTTTGCTTAGCCGGATCAGAATCTATTGTAGTAGTACTTGGTGGATTATCAGTCTACTGTTAGATCGTTGGAATTAGGAGATGATACTTTTTAGTTGATAAAGCAATAAGGGGTACAGCTGCCTTACAAATATTCATAAACAACAGCATTTGCTGCAGGTTTTTACAGCATAGTGAAGGAAAAAGGAACTTTTAATGGCTCAAGATCCTTCTCAAGGTGCTGAATCACCCCGACGGCGTTCTGGTCTCTTGCGAGACCAGGTCCAATTGGTTAAGAAAAAGGACTCAGACCGCTATGAGATTGTTCCAATCAAGGATTCCCTTTCGTTTGAGAAAGGTTTTTATATTGTAATCCGAGCATGCCAATTCTTGGCTCAAAAGAATGAGGGGATAACATTTGTAGGAGTAGCAGGTCCCTCTGGAGCTGGGAAGACTGTGTTTACTGACAAGGTGCTCAATTTTATGCCGAGCATAGCTGTCATTACGATGGATAATTACAATGATGCTAGTCGTATCATTGATGGCAATTTTGATGGTAAATTTTTTTTTTTTTTTCAAACTCTGTTCTTATTTTACTTTCTTGATGATAGTCATCCACTCATCCTGATTGCTTGGTAAATATTCTCCTGACTCTAAATTCTAGCCGTACCTAGTTTATTTATATTGCAGATCAAAGTAAAAAAAATATGTTTCTTTTCAACAGACCCGCGCTTAGCGGATTACGACACCTTGCTTGAAAATATAAATGGTCTAAAAGCAGGGAAGTCTGTTCAGGTTCCTATTTATGATTTCAAGACTAGCTCTCGCATGGGTTACAGGTAGATTGCCTTTTCAATCTTTCCCCTTGTGCATTTTGCAATCAGAATTTTGTACTCCGGATTTTGACATTTCTTCCATTTTCAGGATGTTATCTAAGATAGAAATGCTACTGTTTTATGGTACATATTATCACTTAAACATTCAATGCTATGGGTGCAGAATTTTTAATTGGTTGTGTAAAGTTCCAGTACTAAATTTATGTTTCGTATATTTCAATGACTATAAATTTTTCTTATTGGCTATATATGTGTAAAGTCCATGATTGATATCAATATTCTTGCTTTTCCTCGCTTTTGAGAAGATGGTTAGTACATCCGTAAGATGTCCACATTTTTCTATTTCCCAGCCTGAATGGTAATATGCAAAACCACATGATTGTTTGATTCTCCTATTTACTTACATATCTGTATCTAATGGTTTTAGTCACTTGTACTTGATTATGTATCTTCGTAGAATATCAATTTTATCCTGAGTCGATCTTGTGTGCTCACCAGGACAGTTGAAGTCCCCAGTTCTCGAATTGTGATTATCGAGGGCATTTATGCTTTAAGTGAAAAATTGCGGCCTTTGTTAGATCTTCGTGTATCAATTACTGGTGGAGTTCATTTTGATCTTGTCAAACGTGTTTTACGTGATATTCAACGTGCAGGACAAGAACCTGAAGAAATAATTCATCAAATTTCGGAAACAGTCAGTCATTTCCCAGTTTAATTTTGTTTATGAATTTCAATGATTATTTTTCCATATCTAGTAGACCAAAATTAAGTTACTTTTTCTCTGTACGATCCTGATGCAGGTATATCCTATGTACAAAGCATTCATTGAACCTGATCTTCAAACAGCGCACATAAAAATCACCAACAAGTTTAATCCATTTACAGGATTCCAAAATCCCACTTATATTTTGAAGGTTATATTCTATAATCCGATTTTAATAATTTTAATATTACTAGTTCATGTCTTTTGTTGGAGTTTTCTTACTGCTCTTTTGATTGTGCATTTAACATATTCGCCAACTATAGTCAACAAAAGCAGTAACTGTGGATCAAATCAAGGCTGTTATTTTGGATGATCACAAAGAAACTACAGAGCAAACCTATGACATTTACCTTCTGCCTCCTGGCGAAGATCCTGAAGCATGTCAGTCATATCTGAGGATGAGGAACAGGGATGGCAAATACAATCTCATGTTTGAGGTTCAACACCTATATCTATAACTTCAAAATAATGTATTTTATCTGTATAAATATGTTTAGAGAGAGAGACATTAAAATATTCTACCTCTATTTTGGTTGCTTTTTCTTAAATCATGTCTTTGAATCTTGATGTCCACCTCTTAAGTCTTATGCTTAACCTATGTAGCTGAATTTTTAATATTGCTATATATACTGATGAATGGATCGTTACTTCATATCCCAACTGTCAATGATCCCCAAGAAACTTTATGTAATTTAGAAAGGATGTAGAGAGAAAATTTAAGTCTTTTAGTTTTGATTTTAGCAGGTTGGTTTTTGCCACGATTTATTTTTGGATTCAGGATATAGAAGCTTGTTTTTTACTTTGTATATTGGTATGTGCCTTTGATATCTTTATGCAAAAAATGGGGTTGCTGGCCATTTAAGTGATGAATGTACATGTATAGTTACTCTGCCTTGAGAATATTAAGAAATCTTTGATTTTGATGTCAGTATTGAGAATCCAAATGTGTAAATTAAATGGGGTTTCAGCTTGTATTCATGGGAGACAGGAAAAAATGAAATAAAGTTTTTCCAGCAGTATTTACTAAATACAGATACCTAGAGTAGGGCTTTTGTTTATTTTCAGTTTTTGTTTAAATATAATGCTATTGCCTCAACAACTTGATTGTTTCAGACTTGTAATGTGCCTTTTCCTCCTTCGTGTCATTTCTTAGGAGTGGGTTACCGACATCCCATTCATAATATCACCAAGAATAACTTTTGAGGTTAGTGTGCGCCTTCTTGGAGGGCTTATGGCATTGGGATATACCATTGCAACTATCCTGAAAAGAAGTAGCCATCTCTTCTCCGATGATAGGGTGTGTGTAAAGATAGATTGGTTAGAGCAACTCAATCGTCAATACATTCAGGTATAACTTCGTTTTTAGTAAGCAATCCACAGTCAATTGTAAGGCATGTTATTTGTACCGCATGTTTTTATTTTTTTGTTTCACATCAAATTCAAAAACATAGTCTCAGAAACTTTAGGTATATATGACGTGTTGCTATAATGATACATCCACTTTAGTTGGCATGAACAGTGTGGCCAAGAAAAGTTGCACTACATGCTGCTAATGATTATTTTGTTTGTTTCTATATGGTGCGTGCCTCTGTTGGTTTGAGAAACTTCACAGTTTTGGTCTTTTATAAGCATGTTTAGAGATGCATAATTCTCCTTTGTCAAAATTTATAATTGCACTTTTGTTCTGGGAGCACTATACTCCACTGCTTATGTTAGGATTGAATATTAGATACTAGTACAACACTTTCAATGTAATCAGCAAATTAGAGAAAGACTTCACTAATGACTTACCAACACTGATTTGAAGGTGCAAGGAAGAGATCGATCATACGTAAAACATATTGCGGAGCAGCTGGGTTTGGATGGATTTTACATTCCTAGAACTTACATAGAACAAATTCAGCTGGAGAAACTTGTAAATGATGTTATGGTAAGCCTTTTCCATCTCATTTTTCTAATTAGTTCTTATGCAGGAGTTAACATTGTCGGTTTCCAGGCATTGCCAGATGATTTGAAAACAAAGCTCAGCATTGATGACGAAGTAGCTTCAAGCCCCAAAGAAGCGCTTTCCCGAGCTTCTGCAGATAGAAGAACAAAGTATCTCAAGAGGTACTTAGTTCATAGACATCATAATGTAATTTTAATTAGAAATTTGAAGATTTTGACGGAGATGTTATAATGTGAAAGATATTTCGACATATATAGTTTTCTTTGACACCAGAAAAGAAACTGTCCACACAGTTATTCAAACTTTGAAACTAAAGGCCTTGAATAATTATATTTGTTTTTGTGAAATATTTAACAGTGTTTTCTATATTTATGAAATGAATAGTGGAATGTCACAATCATATTCAAATCAGAGGGAAAGAAGCCTTCCCAAGCTGACAAAACTTGCTGTTAATAATAGAATGTTTGATGGGAGAGCCCTTGAATCACCTGCAACGCTCACAAACCAGGTCATTTTTTCTGTTCAAAATTTTTGAAACCAGTTGTGCTCTTTATATATCATTTATTGCTTAGAAATAAGGTAAAAAAGTTAGTCTTTTATTCCTTTCAGGGGGTCATCACCCAACTGTCGGAACAAATTTCAACGCTCAATGAGAGAATGGATGAGTTTACATCTCGTATTGAAGAGCTAAATACCAAGTTTTCTAACAAAAGAGTGTCAGCCAGCCAACAGAACTTGGCTTTGCATTCTGATGCCTGTAATAATGGGTCAGGACCTGCTTCATATTTTGTGTCAAATTTGAGCAATGGTTCACTGACTGGATCACTACTTCCCCATTCCGCATCTTCCTCTCAATTGGCCAAGGAGTCTGCTTTGGTGGACGAGGTATGATAAAAACATTTTCCAATATACGTTGTTAGGCAGTCTATATTAAAGGATCTTGCGTAGATTTTGACCATGAAGGATCATAAATATAGTCCTGAAATATTCTAAGTTTGAAACTAAAGCAGTCTAAGAGCAAAATTTTAATTAATGAAGATTTTGTAGATACCTGCATGTTAGTCTCTTATGAATGCAACTAGAAGTTGTGGGTTGTTTATTTTAAACTTCTCCAAAGGAAAAGCAGAAGAAAATTGGTTCACTCACTAGGATCGTATGAATTGCTTTCTCAGATTCTGAACATTGCCCGTTCACAACGGCAAATCATGCATCAAATCGATAGTATGAGTAATATTCTTCGTGAATCTTCTGGCGAGAGGTCACGCCAATGCAAGAACTGGTGGAACAAGCAGAATAGCTGACCTCGACTCAGTCACTACCCCGCTTATTCTGACGCTGGCAATAGGCAGTATCGGACTTCTATTGTTCAAGGCTCTAAATTCATACAAGTAATACGGAAGCTTACTCATATTAGCTCTGATCTTGTAAAAACAAAGATCTCTTTACAGCCCCAAAATAGGGCAGAGATCACGAATCCTAAGTAAAAGAACTGAGATTTTGAGGCCTGAAGAGTAGACTTGGAGGATTTTTTTTGGCTTCAAGCTGTATGACATATGGTTGTATTACACAGATCATGCAAAAATACAACTATCTTGAACTACAAAGTTATAGTGCATGAGAGGTTAGAAGATATCTTCTTTTAGTTTCAGACTTTTAGTAATTTGTATTTTGTTGAATGTTCAATCACTGGAAAAGCTGAAAAAACCACAGAAACCGGACCAAGTTCTGCCACAATTATTGTAACGTTTCAGGGTTAGCTTGGAAAAGCATTGGAACCTTGGCTCTTCTCTGTTTTTATTTCCATTAGGGGTGGTTTAAATTTTAAATTGGGAAAAAATACATGAAATCTGGATCATATTACGACAAGCACAAAAAGAACTAAATGGGATAACTTAGGCTGAATAAAATACATTTCTATGCTTGCAGAGCAAAGCAAATTGAGTAGATCCATGGAAGTTCAAAGGGATTGATGGTAATTCAAAAAAGAGTAGTTGTTAGCCCAGACACTTCTGCTACAACCTGTGCATACTCGGCCTTGAGCTTATCTTGATCCTCCTGAGCTAGCTCCCCCTTGTTCGGCTTAGTTTGAACCAGAACACAACATGTTGGCCTTTTGGTTACCCCTGCACTAGCAAGATCCTGAAAGAAAGAAAGAAAATGAATCCAATTGCTGAGCAACCATCAAACAATAAAGTTCAGTCAGAGCATTTGGGAACACAAATATGCAAGATTTCTAAGAATGCAAGAGGCAAACCAGGACATGTTAGTTCTATCTAGTGGACCTAATTTTGTTGAAGTAGATTGAATTAGACAATGGCATTAATTATGAAGAAAAACTGAAAAATGTTTCCCTATTTCAGATAGGGGCTTTTGCTTTCTTAGAGTAACCTATTGATCTTTCCAATGATAACAATGGAATTACAGCACCATCCTTCTATCCTCCCAGAATTCTCAAAAAGAAAAATCAGAACATGCATAATTTTTTTAGTATACGATTGATGAAATATGTATAGATCACCCAAGTCCAACACACATGGTTTCAAGTTATAGAGAAGAGATAGAGAGAGAGAGAGAGGGGCCATAATTAACCAAGTATAAATAAGAAATGAGCATGGAATGGTAAAGAAGACCTAAAAAGAGATGAAACTTACTTCCTTCGAAGGAACATATACATATGGAATTTCGGCCTCTTCACACAAGATTGGAACATGGGTGATAACATCGATAGGCGATATGTTACCAGCTATTACACAAAACCTGCAGTTATGCAAACAGTAGGATAAACCGAGAGAGAGAGAGAGAGAGAGAGAGAGAGAGAGAGAGAGAGAGAGAGAGAGAGAGAGAGAGAGAGAGAGAGAGAGAGAGAGAGAGAGAGAGAGAGAGAGAGAGAGAGAGAGAGAGAGAGAGAGAGAGAGAGAGAGAGAGAGAGAGAGAGAGAGAGAGAGAGAGAGAGAGAGAGAGAGAGAGAGAGAGAGAGAGAGAGAGAGAGAGAGAGAGAGAGAGAGAGAGAGAGAGAGAGAGAGAGAGAGAGAGAGAGAGAGAGAGAGAGAGAGAGAGAGAGAGAGAGAGAGAGAGAGAGAGAGAGAGAGAGAGAGAGAGAGAGAGAGAGAGAGAGAGAGAGAGAGAGAGAGAGAGAGAGAGAGAGAGAGAGAGAGAGAGAGAGAGAGAGAGAGAGAGAGAGAGAGAGAGAGAGAGAGAGAGAGAGAGAGAGAGAGAGAGAGAGAGAGAGAGAGAGAGAGAGAGAGAGAGAGAGAGAGAGAGAGAGAGAGAGAGAGAGAGAGAGAGACTAACCACTCCCAAAAAAATTATCACAAATTCAGAAAAAAAGATATTTTTAAAATTGTAAAACGTTACACAAATTTCTTTTTACTTCATTACATAAACAACCATTGCAACAAAGAAAGACTACCCCAAAATAAAAATTACCCTTTTGGCCGCGCCTTATGCTTTTAACAACCTCCTTCACACCACGCTTCAAGCATTTGTGCTCAGCAGCTGGGAGAACAAGAAGACAACGTGAATACAGAAGAAGCACACAACAAATAACCAATGATAACGATCAAATAATAATATTAATCTCCAGATTTCATCAAAATAATCGAGAACTGCACTTCCCAGCATTAAAATCGCGCTCCCATCATTTATGCGGATTTGTTCTTTCATATAGATATAACAAAACTGAATCAACAAGAATTTATAATGAGAAAATTCATATTTTCCCTCATATACACCAGAAACCAGATGAAATACCTCTTCGACGAGCTTGAGGGTACGCTTGCAGAGCTTCTTCCCGGCGAGTGGTTTGGCAATGGGAGCAAGATTCAACATTTTCTTCCTCTCTCTCTCCTTCTGAATGGACTTCTCGTTCTCGCTATCGCTCCCCATCTCCCTCGCTCTTCTTCCTCAGAAACGAATGCACAGAAACTGGTACTTGGGAGAAGCGCGCTAGGGTTTCTCTAAACTACTTAACTTTTAGGGTTTAAAGGGAGTGACGTCTGCATTACTATTACACGTGTCAACACACTAAGTCCAAGCGTATACGTTTAGGCTGATCTTGTCTACAGACAAAAAAATTCTTAAATATATTTAAATTAAAATTTAAATAATTTAAACATCAGATTGCTGACAAAAATGGCGGTTCTGAATCTTGGAGGGTGGGTATTTGATAAAACACCTGAGGATGCCAATCATTCAATCGAGCTCTGTGATAAAACCTCCTCCCACTCACCTTCTTCCCTCTGCTTCTACTCGTCAATGGCGGAGATTCTCTCTCGGCTTCTTCCACCATTCTACAAAACTCCATGGCTCCACCGTTCGCAATTCTGTTTATTCTCAGTGGGTGAGGTCCTCTCACCTTCTTCTCGTCGCAGATTTCCGTAGCTATTCGGTCTGGAATCGTGAATGAAATCCCAAATTTTCTGGGCAAAGCTCTCAAGCTGCAGAATTTCGCTATTCCTTTCTCCACTGCATGACCGCCCTCGTCAGTTAAGGTTTCTGCAATTCCCAGGGTATTCCGACTTGAGCTTCGTTTTGGGTCAGCAATGGCCGATTCTGCATCTGATCCTATGTTGCCCATCTGCTTCTTCGTCTTCATTTAGCTTATTCTGGTGCTCAAATGGGTGGTAGGTCTTGGATCATTTGAAGGATGTTAAATAAAGTGGAGAAGACAGAAAATTGCAGAAGAAGATTGAAGACGAATGGTTGACTGCAAGGATGGGAAGCTTGTTGAGTACAAAAGGATGAGCATGGAAGCTGATTCTCATTAATGGCAAACGTTGATTGGTGGTGAACTGGGAAGAAGAGCTTCTAAATAATTAAGTTTTAATTCTTAATCTACATATTTAATTATTTTTAGTCAAATAAAATACATCAAATAAGCATTGAATTAGTGTTACTCTTATTTACTCTTCCACTCTAGTTGAGGGAGGAACAAAGCCAGCATAACATTGCACAAATAATGTACAATACAAAATATGAAAGCGTAGCCAAAAACACTGGCTTTTAGCCTCTACTTTTGCCAGTTAAATATAAAGACTTTTCGGTTCAAAACCTTATCGAAATGACAATTTTATCTACTCATCGACTCGAGCTTTGAGATGATTTCTTATAAGACCGAGCCTAAAATGCGCACAGGATTTTGAAGTCTTAAGGCGACCTAAATGCCTCACCCGCATAGCGCACATTTCCGAGTTCCTCTTCAATCCGGAGAAGCTGTAACCACACCCAAGCCATATGAAAATTTGAATAACTAAATTACGACTATATTTGGACGAAAAAAAAAAAAAAAGCACGAGGATCATGTTCAAGAGATTGAGACTGAAATTTTTGAAAATGAATCGAAGATCTGAAACAAAATTGCTTCGTTTTACCTGATTGTATTTCGCTAACCGTTCACTTCGGCAAGGAGCCCCCGTTTTGATCTATGATTAAGAATAAGCAATGTCAATGTACTATTATAAAAATTGTAGTTTATTTGTAAGTATATGAACCTGTCCACTAGCTAAGCCAACAGAAAGGTCGGCGATAAAGTTGTCCTCAGTTTCCCCACTCCGGTGGCTGACCATCACACCCCAGCCAGCAGCTTTCGAGTCGAGTGCAGCTTGAATGGATTCAGTGACCGTTCCGATTTGGTTAACCTTCGCATAAATAGAATAAGAATTTAGTTTAGTACTAAAGAGTTGATATTTAAACAAGTCTTCCTAGTTTTGTTTTGGCTTGCCTTTAGAAGCAAACCATTGCAAGCCTTTTTCTTAATGGCTTCTGCAATTCGCTTTGGATTGGTCACCAACAAGTCATCTCCTACGAGCTGGATATCGACTGAAGACTGTAGGGAAGCCCATGAGCTCCAGTCATCTTGATCAAAGGGATCTTCAATGGAGACAATGGGGAAGTCTCTCACAAACTGCCTGTAAAGATCACAAAGGCTATTTGCAGACAGAACGTGGGCTCCATCATTTGGTTGTTTCTTAAAGTTCAAATCATAGCTTCCTTCTTTCGTGAAGAACTCTGAAGCTGCAACGTCCATTCCTATTTTGATCTGCATTTTGAAAACAAAATTTAAAAGTAGTTAGTCGAGTTGGAAACAACGTATTCAAGCGTGTAACAGTTAAATTATTCAAAACCGCCTTTTGTTAAAAAAATCAAAATAAGAATTTATCGTTTTTACAACAACAAAATATAAAAACAATTTTGGAAAATATATTCCGACCACCCAAACCTTCCTACCTTGCCGGTGTAACCAGCCTTTTCAATGGCATCTATGAGAAGAACCAGTCCCTCTCTATTATCTTGAACATTTGGAGCAAATCCTCCTTCATCTCCAACATTGCAAGCATCTTGCCCATATTTTTTCTTTATTATTCCCTTCAGTATATGATAAACTGTTTCCTCGAAAAGAAAATTAAAAAACTTTATTACTGTTCTACCATTAACTAGAGATGAACAAACCAACAATCCAAGCATAGAAAAGAAAACAAAAGTCTACAAGACAACTTTTTCAAATAATGGTGTTGTTTCCTACAAACTTTTGATGGGATATGATGCATAACTCTGATATGATCACAACCAGGACGAGTGCCTTCGAACTTGATCTTCTCATCAACGAAGAAGGTCAAGTTCGAGAATGTTTGTCCCATTTGTTGCCAAACTGACGATTAATGCATCATGTCCAGCCAAAAACTCCACAATAAACTGTCAATCAACGAGTCTAGTACAAAGTTGGGCGGAAGCCGCAACGAGATGCATGCAAATTTAATTAACTAAAAGACAACCAATATTCAGAGTTCAAATAAGAGAAGGATGTCATGACATTTTATGTCAAGCTTCAAAGAGGTGATTTGTTGCATAACAATATTTATATATACCTGATTTCCAACAAAAACATAAACTTATCCATGAAGCTAAACAATTATGAGATCTATAATCAAATGAATCATAGCATTCGATCCCGATGCGTGAAAATAAAGAAATTTCCTCACAAAACCCTCATTTCTAGCAAGAATAAGGTCTTTGAATGATATCCATAAAAAATCGATGAAATCTGATATAAAACCCAGAAACGCTACTTTCAAGATGAAAATCGAGGAATGGCTCAACAAACCTTCACTTCCCATGCGAAGGGCATCGGAAAAGGAGGATGCACCCACTGGTAATATCATGAATTCCTGCATAGCCAAATTATTTCCAGCATGACTGCCTCCATTGATCACATTAAAAGCAGGAACTGGCATGACAAGCTCTTTTGTTCCAGACAATTCCTGAATGTGCTTGTACAACGGCACGTCCTTTGCTCCTGCACCTGCCCTGCATACGCTTAAAGATACTCCTAATATTGCGTTGGCCCCCAGTTTTGACTTGTTGGGTGTTCCGTCGATTTCCAGCATGATGGCATCAACATCAGCTTGGTTTCTTATTAAACAAACACAACGACCAAAACTCATAAACTTGAAAGAACCAGTAATAAGTAAAGAAGGAAGATTAAATGTGGCTTGAGTAGAAAAATACTGAATTATAAGTGACAGCCACTCTAATCAAACAGCTAATGAATGATTAAATAGCATCCTTTTTATAGCTATGGCTATCTATGAACTTCTTTTATTGGTGCTTTTCCTGGAAAATTTGAATTTGGAAGAAAGTATTTTCTTCTTAAAAAAATACTCTCAAATGCAAAACAAACATAGCTTTAGCTGAAAATGCCATTATAAAAAGGGGAAACACAGAAATTCGAAGCAAAAGTCACCTCACATCGATCCCAACGAGCTTAGGACCCAAGATTTCATTGATATTCCTTACAGCATTAAGAACTCCCTTGCCTCCATAAACGCACTTATCTCCATCTCTAAGCTCCAACGCTTCGTAGATCCCAGTGGAAGCCCCACTAGGAACAGCAGATCGGTAAAGATCATCGGTTAACAGATCAACCTCGATCGTCGGATTCCCTCTGCTATCAATTATCTGCCTCGCCTTCAACGACTTCAGCTTATACTCATTCAAACCCTTCGTTGCCGCCGATGCCGCCGCCGACGGCGAAGCCGCTACGGAACACCGGACGGCTAGGGAGCGAGACGAAGCAGGAACAGAAGCGGCAAAAGTTTGCGGCTTTTGTAGAGATTGAAGGGGAAATGAGGACTGGTTAATGAGGTTGGTGGTGGGTCGAGAAGCTAAAGCCATTGGGGAATCAAACCCAGAGTGGTCGAAGGGAAAAGAAGTGTTTTGGAAGTGAGAAAGTGCAGCGCAAATATAGATAGATAGAGAGAGAGAGAGAGAGAGAGAGAGAGAGAGAGGTGGGAAAATCCGCCAGGAAGGTGGCGAAGGCAAAGGGCGATGAAAACAGAGAAAAGGAAGGTCGTTGGGGAAGAAGACGGTGAGGTGGCGAAGTTAGCTGAGTAGGCGTGTATGCTTATTCGGACATCCAGCTACTACATTTCTTTACTTATTTTATTATTAGAGAAAAAAAAAGTTAAAATCCAATTTTACCCACAAAATATGATATTTAAAAAAAAAAACCTTAAAATATTAATCAAAATAAAATAACACTTAAACTATAAGAAGGCAACATTTTTGTCATTAAACCCGGAGCGATAGATCACATTTTAACCGTTGGCAACTGCATGAACTCGAGATTGTCTGTTCTCCATTGCATTTTGCATATAATTCAAGTGCAAGTAATCACATTTTCACTGCGAGTGATCGGTTAAGCAGATATCGTCCGTTTTCCATTACATTTTGCGCCTATTTTCATGTGCGGACGATTTTATTTTAATTGTTGGCGGTCGCGTGAAGTTGAAGTCTCTCTTTCTCGAGCATGTTTTGCACCTATTTCAAATGCGAACAACTACAAATTGATGAATTTTTAGCGAATGATAGTTTAAAATTTGTTTTGTTAACGAATATAGTTTAAGATTTGTTTTGTCACTGAAAATATATTTAGACTTTTTTATTGATAATTACCTTTAGTATTATTATTTTTAAGTTAATATCAACATTTTATTTCATTTATTAAGAAGTTATTCCACGATAAGTTTTATGTTACCTTTTTGTACTTAATTTTTATTAATTAAATTTTTTTATATTATATTATTAAAAAAGTCATTTAGAAATCACAAGACAAATTGTTCTTGATTTGTTAGAAGTAGTAGGTTTTATAACTAGCATATTGTATTAATATTGAAAGAAAAATGGCGTTTGACTACAATAGAGGGGCCATTTGCTAGGGTTAACTTTAAACAGTGAGATGTTTCAAATGTGGTCAATGAACCTTGGCTAGTGTGTGACAATCTCATAAAGCCTGTGACATAATATTTGAGATGATATGAGATCATAATATGTTTTTAAGAGGGATCGATGCTCTAATGGACCTTGTTTATCATCTAACGTCACCGCGTAGTTCAATAGTTGTATAAATCCTCTTGTAATCGTTTTTTCGATATAATGAATTTATTTTGTTCTACTCGAGATTTTTTAGAAGATTGATGTAAATCTATATGTTATTTATTATTTTTATTAGTGTTTTCTGCATTTCGATTAAAGTGAAGAGTTTCCACGTGTAGTTTTGAATAGTGTAATATTTCTTATGTCTTCTAACCCACGTAAGATCCGACCCCGAAGATAGTCGCCTATTTTTCAGGTTAAAATAGGTATTTTTATGAAAGATTATATTAATTTGATTAATGAAATATTAAATTTTATTGTCGATGCTGAAATTCAATAAACGTGGCCTCATGACCTTGATGAGAGATCAGGCGGCCGTTTTGGGGCAGAGATTTCCGTTCTCAGTGATTGGCGATCGCCCCTGTCAAAATTTGATTTGTTATATTTTAAATTATTTAAGATTTTAGTAGTTGGAGTTCTAGTGGAAGGCTATTTTAAATTAACCATATAGTTGGGTTGAAATAAAAAAATATGAGAGAGTCAAAGGAGGTTGGCTGGAAAACTATACTCTCGATCATGGCGTGTTAAAACTTTCAAGACTTGAATGGAAGGAAAGCTTCGTCTGATAATTGAAATTTCAAACATGCTGCACCTAAACGTTAAGACTCAGTCCGGGGGAATCTTTTCTCCGTTTTCCTGCTATTTTTATTGGGTTTTTGCGGGAGACGAGAGTCCTCAGTTTTGAAAGCTTGAGGAAATGGTTGTAACTGCTTTCTTCTCACCTTGTCTTCTCCTCCTCGTTCTCTTCTTCTTCTTCTCCACCCTGCTTAACGCACAGCCAGACTTCCGTTACCATGTATGCATGAATGGCAATGAGAATTACACTGACACTGACGCCTACAGCGCCAACATCCACAACCTCCTCTCCTCCATTTTAACAGCTGACTACGTCAACTACAGATTTTTCAATTTCTCTCTCGGCCGAAATTCCGACGCCGTCAACGCAATCGGGCTTTGTAGGGGCGACATTGATTCCGCTGCATGCCGGAGCTGCCTAAACGACTCTAGGATCCTCCTCCCACGGCTTTGTCCGAATCAGAAGGAAGCCATCGGGTGGTACAATGATTGCATGTTGAGATACTCCAATCGGAGCATATTTGGATTGGTGGAGACCGATCCAGCTCATATTATATGGACTACAGCAAATGTTTCGGATTGGGATCAGTATTCCACTGATCTTAGGACATTGTTGGATTATTTGAAAGGTATAGCTGCGAACGGTAGTTCTCTGTTAAAATATGCGGCAGGAAGTGTCTCGACGTCGAATTTCAGAACTATCTATGCGCTTCTGCAGTGTACGCCTGATTTGTCTGAGAAACAATGCGACGATTGCTTGACTACCTCGATTAGTAGAATTCCATCTTGCTGTTCTGGGAATGTTATAGTGGGTTCACCTAGTTGTTATTTAAGATATGAAGAGAATCGGCTCTATCAGCCTTCTTTGCCGCAATCGCCGCCGCATCTGCTTTTCCCTCCTCCTCCGGCAAAAATAGGCGAAGAAGGTAAACTGCTGGGAAAGCAACAATTGAAATTTACTGAATTTTTTGAAAGCTTGTCGATTGTTTCATTCGTTCATGTTTCTATTATCTCAGCTTCTTTTTAGATGATTAACTCCCACAGTTATAATTTGTAATAAATTAAGTACTTGGCAGGAAAGGAGAATGATACCTCTCGAACTGTCATCGTCATTGTTCTGCCTATTGTTGGTGCGTTGGTTGTGATTTCTTTGATTAGTATCTGCATCTGTTTTAGGAGAAAGAGAAGCCATGAAAGTAAGTTTAAATTCTTCAAAGTCTCCTGCGTCCATCACTGTACTTAAGTTGTAGTTTATCTCCTCCTGCTAATTTTCATTAATCAGATGGCTAAGAGCCTTCATTCTGATGTATAACTACTGTATTATGAAGGGGCTGGTGATGTAAAGACGGAAGCGTGCTTACAATTCGACTTTGAAACCATTAGAAACGCCACGGATAATTTCTCCGAGAAGAATAAGCTTGGAAAGGGTGGATTTGGAGCTGTTTACAAGGTAATGGAGGATTTATGGTTCGAGATGCAGAATTTCCTTTGCCGTTGCTACACTTCTTACTCGTACCATGTTTGTACAGGGGAAGCTTTCAGATGGACAAGTCATAGCAGTGAAAAGGCTATCTGGGAATTCTGCACAAGGAGATGTGGAGTTCAGGAATGAAGCCTTGTTGGTCGCTAAGCTACAGCATAGGAATTTAGTAAGGCTTCTTGGATTCTGTTTGGATAGAAATGAAAGGGTTCTCGTTTATGAGTTTGTTCCCAACACCAGCCTTGATCGTTTCATCTTTGGTATGCCTTCCTTTTTCACTCTCTCTGAGTTTCCCAGCTCATAATCAATCACTTTCTGATTGGCCTAAAACAATTCTTGTTCTTGGTATGATTCAGATCCAGTCAAACGCCACAATTTACAATGGGAAAACCGGTACGACATCATTTCGGGGATAGCTCGGGGACTCCTGTATCTCCACGAAGACTCCCAACCTAGAATCATTCATCGCGATCTGAAAGCTAGTAATGTACTGCTCGATGAAATGCTCAAACCGAAAATTGCGGATTTCGGCCAGGCAAAGTTGTTTGAACTAGATCAAATCGAAGACAACACTTCCAAGATTGCAGGAACATAGTAATTTATTCTAGCTATAAGATTCTTCCTGTAGTTCTAACTTAAACTGAAACAAGCTGTGCTGACCTCCCTTGGAAACTAACCATTTTTTTTCATGTTCACATTCAGCGGATATATGGCTCCAGAGTATGTGCTACTAGGGCAATTTTCAGTCAAATCAGATGTGTATAGTTTTGGTGTCATAGTTTTGGAAATTGTGAGCGGCCGAAGTCAAAATATTATGATATCCCAACGTGGTGAGAGCACAGAACACCTTCTGAGCTATGTAAGTATTGACACCAAAATCATTAACTATTAAGAAAAGCATCCATCCATACTAACTAAGATTGCCGGGCTGCAATTTTTTGCAGACATGGAGAAATTGGAAGGAAGGGAAAGTCTCAAATATTATAGACCCTGCATTGGAGGGAGGCTGGCAAGCTCATATGATGAGATGCATTCAGATAGGATTGCTTTGTGTTCAAGACAGAGAAGCCTGCAGGCCAACCATGGCTTCTGTTGTTCTCATGCTCAGTAGCTTCTCGCTCACCCTCGCAATCCCGTCACGGCCAGCATTTTTACTGCAAAGCGACATTGAACCAAGCACATGATCATTCCCGCTTTATACTGTCGGGTAAACGGGTTGATATCAAACCAACACCAAACGAGGCTAAAATCACCGAATCTATGTCCTCAATGGTGCTTTGTGGTTTAGCTGCAATAGTAAGCATTGTTTATTTTCTGAAATCTCAAATTAATTATCAACTGATCAACACATTACATTCGCTGGAACACCCGTGACGGACTAACGCGATAGCCAGTTGTAGAACTCAATGAAACGACATAATTACCTCGATCAAAACAATATATAGCTTGGCTGGGCACACACAGTATGCACTTGTCGGTCGAGATTCTCTTTCTCGACCTTTACCCTCTGCTTCTCATCACGAAACTCATCCTTCTCGGCCTGATGTTTTACTCTTGTGCATCCTCCAGCCCTTAAATTGTTAAGATTCTCTTCGATGTTTAATTTTTCCATTTCAACCCTTTTAAGTGATTCGCTAGTTGAATCAAAGTCCGCTCGCAGACGCTTACGAAAAAAATATTAATTTTCGGGAGACCAATTTTCGTGTATCAAACGAAGATACTAAATTTGCGGAATTAAACTTAAGTCTCTGCACTTGCAAACAAAACGCATTCAAATATCAGAAGAAGATGTATAACAAACAATGATCTATATGATGGCCCAAAACAACTATGAACCTGATATCTTACAAAACAAGGGCTTTTAAATTCATAATACATATCCAATATAGTAAAGGAACTTCTACCTTGTTGGTTTGTATTTCTTACCGGTATTAACAAAGCTACGTTGGGTATCACAGGATGTATTTGAGAGAAAAATCTAATTCAATTTCTAAATGAACAAAAAAAACTCTCAAACCTCTCTCTCTCTCTACTCTTCCTCTACTTGGGAATTTGAGTTTTTGGAGGATGATTGAAACCGTATGCTGAAGCCTCTATCTATAGAGAGGCTTCAGCACACCTTTCTTGAAAAAATAAGAAAAGAAAGACAAATTGAACTTTACCGCAGTAGGCTGCCACCAACCGTTGAACTTCTAGATGGAGGCTGTGGCTGGAAAAAATCAAATTGAGTTCTTCAATTCTCTCCCTCCAGCCACATTCGAAACAAGCATTCCAGCTATGTTTCTGCATAGCTCTAACTTCTCTCGAGTTACCATCTTTGTCAACATATCTGCTGGATTCTCCTTCGTATGAATCTTAACTAATTTCAACAATTGTCGATCCATAACTTCGCGTATCCAATGATATCGAATATCAATATGCTTCGTACGAGAATGGTATATGGAGTTCTTGCTCAAATCGAGAGCACTTTGACTGTCACAGTGTACCTTGTAGTCTTTCTGCTTGATTCCAAGTTCTTGGCGATATCGCTTTAGCCATAACATTTCTTTCCCAGCTTCAGCGGCAGCAATATATTCTGCTTCTGTTGTGGATAAAGCAACGCACTTCTGTAGTCTTGACTGCCATGAGACAGCTCCCCCTGCGAAAGTATAGATAAATCCTGAAGTAGATTTTCTACTATTAATATCTCCGGCCATATCTGCATCTGTATAGCCCTCCAAGATTGGATCAGCTCCCCCGTAACAGAGACATATTTTAGTAGTACCCTTTAGGTACCTGAGAATCCACTTTACGGCTTCCCAATGCTCCTTCCCAGGGTTAGAGAGAAAACGACTTACCATTCCCACTGCATGAGAAATATCTGGTCTTGTACACACCATTGCATACATCAGACTTCCAACTGCTGAAGAATACGATATTGATGACATTTTTCCGATCTCTTCCTTGGATGAAGGACATGCACTCTTGCTCAACTTGAAATGATTGGCAAGTGGAATGCTGACTGGTTTGGTGTTGTTCATGTTGAACCTCTCAAGCACTCTTTCAATGTACTTCTCCTGAGATAACCATAACCGTTGGTTGTTTCTGTCTCGAACAATCTGCATTCCCAAAATTTGTTGAGCTGGTCTCAAGTCCTTCATTTCAAAAGACTTAGAGAGTTCATTCTTCAGTTGACTAATCTTCGTTTCATCTTTTCCTACGATCATAATATCGCTACATAAAGTAGAAGTGCAACGAAACTCCCGTCTGAAAATCTCTGAATGTAAACACACTCATCTGCAGTAGTTTTCTTGTAGCCTTGACTCACCATGCACGAGTCAAACTTTTTGTACCACTGTCTTGGTGCTTGCTTCAGACCGTACAAGCTTTTCTTAAGCTTGCAAACGAGGTTATCACCTGAAACCTCAAAACCTTCTGGCTGCTCCATATAGATTTCTTCTTTTAGATCTCCGTGAAGAAAAGCTGTCTTCACGTCCATTTGTTCAAGCTCCAAGTTCATACTTGCTACCAAGCCAAGTATAACTCGGATTGACATCATCTTGACTACTGGTGAAAAAATCTCATCAAAGTCAATTCCCTTCTTTTGTTGGAATCCTTTGACTACCAATCGTGCTTTGTATTTCACCACTTTTCCACAGCCATCTTTCTTCAGTTTGAACACCCATTTGTTTCTTAGTGCCTTCTTCCCTTTTGGAAGTTCTACGATCTCATAAGTATGATTATTCTGTAGAGATTCCATTTCATCCTTCATTGCTAACAGCCATTTTCTTTATTCTTATGAGATACTGCTTCTTGAAAACTCTCTGGTTCTCCATCTTCAGTAAGCAAAAGGTACTCGGATTCTGTATATCTTCTAGATGGAATCCGTCCTCGTTCAGACCTACGAACTTCTGGAATAGTCTGAGGAGATTCATCATCATCTGGGCCTTGTGATGGTTCTGGAACATTTGGCGGAGCGGGTTGTGGCTCCCCCTACTCAACAACCCCTTCTTCCTCATTTTCTGCTTCTGGCATGTCTCCTGGCACTATGTCAGCGTCTCTCTCGAACGGTTTTAGTGTTGCATTTGAGCTTTGACCACCAACATTTGACTCCTGAGACATTGTGGGCTTTTCAATGTCTTCTATTGTCTGGCTTTCATGGAATACAACGTCCCTACTTCTGATCACCTTTTTCTCCATTGGATCCCATAATCTGTATCCGAATTCTTCATCTCCATAGCCAATGAAAATGCATGGAGTGGTCCTTGCATCGAGCTTCTGTCTGAGCTCTTTGGATACATGTGCGTATGCTAAACATCCAAATACTTTTAAGTGAGAGTATGATGGATTCTTTCCAGATCACAGTTTCTCTGGAACTTCAAAATTCAATGGTACTGATGGTGATCTGTTGATTAGGTAACAGGTGGCTCTGACTGCTTCTCCCCAGAATGGCTTAGGCAGCTTAGCTATACTGAGCATACTCCAAACACGTTCCATGATTGTCCGGTTCATTCTTTCAGCTACACCATTGTGTTGAGGGGTGCGAGGGACCATCTTCTCATGTCGAATGCCGTATGTTTTGCAATACGCATCGAACACCTTGGAAGTGTATTCGCCTCCATTATCTGACCGGAGACACTTCAACTTCTTCCCAGTTTCACGTTCTACCGTGACATGAAACATTTTGAAGTATTCAAACACCTGGTCCTTCGTCTTCAGAAAATAAACCCACACCTTTCGAGAAGCATCATCAATGAATGTCAGAAAATATCTATTTCCGCCTAGTGATTCAATCTCCAGGGGACCGCAAACGTCAGAGTGTACCAGACTGAGTAACTCTGATCTTCTTGTGGAAGAGGAATTAAATGAGACTCTGTGCTGCTTGCCAAGTAGACAATGATTGCAAGGATCTAGCACAACTTCTTTTTCAACAGTGATAAGCTCATTCTTTATTAGGGTAGACAACCCTTTCTCACTCATGTGGCCGAGTCTCTGGTGCCACAAATTTTGAGAACCTTCATTCTCTGCTACGTTGAGGCTGTCTGTACATATCTTCACATGAGTCTTGTACAGCGTGCCACAAATATGTCCTCGAGCAATTATCAGAGCGCCCTTTGACATCTTCCATGTGCCGTTGCTGAAATGATTATCATAGCCTTGTTTGTCAAGGGCTATTCCAGAGAGAAGATTGAGTCGAAGATCTGGCACATGTCGGACATCCTTCAAAGTGATTGTACTCCCAACACTTGTCCTAATCTAGATATCACCAATTCCTAGAATCCCAGAGGAACTGGAGTTTCCCATCTTTACTGCTCCAAAGTTACCTGTTTTATATGTTGTGAAGTAGTCGTTGTGCGGAGTCACATGGTAGGACGCTGCAGTATCTACTACACATTCTGTGTCTTCTCTTGAGACATGAAGGCATGTCTCATTATGGGTTGAACAGAACGCTACATCTCCAGGAATAATGACTAGCGTTTCTCCACCCTTGTTCTTCGACTGGGAACTGCTCTGGCCTTGCTCCTCTAGCCATTTGTAGCAATTCTTCTTCATATGACCCTCTATTCCATAGTGATGACATTTATATAAAGGTTTCCTGCCATCGGTGGATTTGTCCCTACTCTTGCTTCTGCCTCTCCATTTGCCTCTACTACTCCTTTGTTGTTTTCCCTGTTGTCTTCCTCGGTGCTCTGAGACAAGGGCATGGGTTTAGTCTGTACCCATGTCCTTTCTCCTAGCTTCCTCGTTGAACAGGGCATCCTTAACCATGGACATGGTAAGTTT
Organism: Begonia masoniana; assembly: GCA_022432975.1. Classification (NCBI taxonomy): domain Eukaryota; kingdom Viridiplantae; phylum Streptophyta; class Magnoliopsida; order Cucurbitales; family Begoniaceae; genus Begonia; species Begonia masoniana. Next base: position 8,532,130 of record CM039504.1, read on the forward strand.
GCCATCTGGAGCCGAGTTACTGAGAGAAACTACAAGTGTTTCCCAGCTATCAGGAAGTGAACTGAGAAGTAGGAGTGTCTGTATCTCATCTCCAAGTGGCATCTCTACAGACGATAACTGGTTTACCAGACTCTGGTACTCACTGGTATGCTCGGCAACAGAAGTTCCACTTTTGAACTTCATATTGACTAATTGCCTCATCAACAGGGCCTTATTCCGAGCGGTCTTGGCCTGGTACATGTCCTCCAGCTTCTTCTAGAGAGCATATGCATCTGTTTCCTGTGCAACATGGTGGAAGACACTATGATCAATCCATTGCCGGATTTGACCAATAGATTTTCGGTTTAATTTCTTCCATTCTGTCGCTTTGGCTGGATCAGGTATTTCACCCTTCAATTCTACGGGATCGAACAAATCTTTACAACTGAGGAGATCTTCCATCCGAGGTTTCCACAGCGTGTAGTTGGTGGTAGTGAGCATGATCATAGCTCCAGAAGATGAAGTTGACTTTTCTGTGGTCATTTTTCACCTTACAAAAAAATAGGAGCTGAATCTTGCAAAACAGAGTCCACCGTTGCGTTCGTAATGGCCGAAAATGGTGGAATACACACTTTAGGGTCACAAATTCAATTTCAAAAAATTTATGGGGTCAAACTAAAAAATTTCTAAAAGTTCAAGGGCCAATCTGTATCTTTTAAAAATATTAGGGACTTGTTTGAAAATTTCAGAAAGTTTAGGGACCTAAATGCAATTTGCAGAAAGTGTAGGGACCAAAATGAAATTTTCAGAACGTTTAGGGACCGAAATAAAATTTTCAAAACGTGTAGGGACACAAATGCAATTTGCAGAAAGTTTAGGGACCAAAATGAAATTTGCATAAAAATACAGCTGACTTGGCAACACGTGGCACTGACTGGGCGTTGAGGTGGTGCTGACGTGGTTGATGACTGTACTTCGTCTTCCTCAACAAGATTTTTTGAAAAATCTTAGTGAGCTCGTTTGATGTCCGTTTTTCGATTCGGAAAAACGAACAGACTCGTGGAAGCGAGAGCTACCTCCTGGTATAATCAAATATTTTGGAAAGTTTCAAGAAAAACCTCAATTTTTCCGATCGAGCTCGTACAATGGCCAATACCCCAACAATCTTGCTCTGATACCACTTGTTGGGTATCACAGGATGTATTTGAGAGAAAAATCTAATTCAATTTCCAAATGAACAAAAAAAACTCTCAAACCTCTCTCTCTACTCTTCCTCTACTTGGGAATTTGAGTTTTTGGAGGATGATTGAAACCGTATGCTGAAGCCTCTATTTATAGAGAGGCTTCAGCACACATTTCTTGAAAAAATAAGAAAAGAAAGACAAATTGAACTTTGCCGCAGCATGCTGCCACCAATCGTTGAACTTTTAGATGGAGGCTGTGGCTGGAAAAAAATCAAATTGAGTTCTTCAAGCTATCGGAAAAGTGCTTAAAATCCGTAAAATCGTCGAAACTTAAAACTAAATTGACATCAAAATCCTATATAAAAAGCTAGGGACAATGGAAGAGTATTACAACGGAACTAAAAACCCAAACCAAATGGAAATAATAGATCGCCGCAAAACTGGGGTAATTGCCTGCTATTTCGATTAGGTGTGCCGAAGAACAAGCATTGGCAATGATAATGGAATCTCTCAGTTTCAAATCGTTCTTCCTCGTTCCTGTGAGGTCCCTCCTTTATGATGAGGGACCTCCTCATTTCGGTGCCTACAAACCATCTCATTTAATGGTTTGTTGAAAAGAAAAGGAAAACAGAAAAAATAAAGAAGAAAAGTTTTTTTTCTTTCGGCACCTACAACTTTAAGCATGTTTTTAGGGTTGTGTCTATTTTAAACGTTTGTTTGTTTGTGACACACAATAGGGAAGTTCTCCACAAGCAAAGCGTATCGGAGAAGTGAGAGGGAGAGAGAGAAGGAGAGACAAGTGAGGATTTTTAGAGGGAGAGAAAATAATAATTGCGTGCACATTGAGAGTTCTAAGAGTGATAATTTCTTTTAGTGGATATTTTTTAGAATATTTCATATCTAAAAAAATATTGTAAATCTTATTTTTTATAGTGAGATTTTTCTGTACTCGGTCTCCGTAGTTTTTCCCAATTTGGATTTCCACGTAAAAATTCTCGGTGCTCATTTTAGCAATTATTTCTCTTACCTCTTGGCCGTTATAATCTTACAACGTGAAAAAATATTCCAAGTATTTTTCGGATCGCATCTGCTATCGTTTCTCGTATCGCTTGGTTAGTGGTATAATTGTACTGTGTAAGTAAGCTCTGTTTAAGAAACTGGAATTTAAGTGGACCGTTGTGACCCTCCAGCCTTTCCTGGAAACTTACTTGAAAATGTAATTCTATCTAAGAAGATTGCAAAAAATATTCTTTCCTGAAAATTATCCTGATCAGTACTTTCCACATTTTACAGCGGTGATATTATTATTATCGTTCCCGCCAAATTTTCGTTATTTTTTCTAACAAGTGGTATCAAAGCAAGGTTGTTATGACAGGAAATATTGAAATTAAAAAATTCAACGAAAATAATTTCTCTTTGTGGAAATTAAAAATGAAGGCACTATTGCGGAGAGATGGTTATACTATGATCATCGGCGACAGGCTTATGAACGTTGAAGACGAGAAATGGAATAAAGTTGATGAGAATGCAATGGCCATTTTGCATCTAACTCTAGCAGATGAAATTTTGTCAAGTATCTCAGAAATAGTAACGGCAAAACAGATAAGGGATACGCTGACAAAATTATATGAGAAAAGATCGTGGTATAATAAAATTTTTTTGGAAAGAAAATTATGTACCCTTCGGATGTCAGAATCTACAACAGTGACAGAGCACATCAATTCTCTCAACACATTCTTTTCTCAACTTACAGCAATGAAGCACAAAATCGACGAAAATGAAAGGGCTGAACTTTTACTTCAAAGTTTGCCTGATTTATATTATCATCTCATTGTGAATTTGCTCAACGATTCTGCAAAAACAACATTGATGTTCAATGATATTGCAGCCACCGTTCTTGACGAAAAAAGTAGGAGGAAGAACAAGGAGCACACCTCTGTGGAGGCTTTATTAGTAACGAGAGGGAGATCAATAGAACGTGGGGCCTCTGGAGCCAGCACGTCAGGAAGATCAAAGTTGAAAAATAAAAAGGACGTTAAATGCTATCATTGTGGAAAGATGGACCACATGAAAAGGGATTGCTGGAAGTTGAAGAAAGAACAAGGCATATAAGGTGCTAAAGGAGAAATGAAAAATACAACTGCAAGTGTCTCTGAGGGTGAAGATGTTATTGTATACGAAGATGTTGTCAACCTCATGATGAATGAATCATGTTGGGTGTGCAACTTTGGAGTATCTTATCATGTTACTTCAAAAGTGTAGTATTTTTCATCTTACACCAGCGGTGATTTTGACATTGTCAAAATGGGGAACAATAAAAAATTTCCAAAATAATTAGAAAATGAGACATTTGTATTCAGACCAACACAGGATGTGAGTTGGTGCTTAAAAATGTCAGACATGTTCCAGATATTAGACTAAATATAATATCAATTGGCGCTCTTGATGAGGCTGGTTACAAGAGCAAATTTGCTGGCGGAAAATGGGACCTCAGCAAAGTTCACTGATCATAGCGAAAGAGATCAAAGAGTCTAGTTTGTATGTGACTGTGAAGGAAGCATCAGTAAATGCTGCACAAGATAACTCGTCCATTGAGTTATGGCACAAACGGCTTGGTCACATGAGTAAGAAATGATTTCGATTGCTTGGAAAAAGAGATGGTTTGTCATATCTTAAAGATGAATCTCTATCAAGTTGTGTTCATTGTTTGGCGAGAAAACAACATAGAGTTTTCTTTCAGAAGAATTATGCATCAAGGAAACCAAATGTGTCAAAAGGTTTCTATTTAGACGTCTGCGGTCTCATGTCAACAAAAACGTTAGGAGTTGCCCAATACATGGTCACATTTATTGATGATCACTCAAGGAAAGTTTGGGCTTATGCACTCAAGACCAAAGATGAAGTGTTTAATGTTTTCAAACAGTTTCATGCTTTCACAGAGCAAGAAACTGGAAAGAAGTTAAAATGCATTCGCACAGATAATGGTGGCGAATATATGGGATCATTCAATGAATACTGTAAGATGCACGAGATTAGACACGAAAGATCTATTCCAAAGACTCCGCAACAAAATGGCGTTGCAGAAAGAATGAATAGAACTATCATGGAGAAGATAATATGCATGTTATCATATTCAAACTTCCCAAAACATTCTAGGGAGAAGCAATGAATACTGCAGTAAATATCATCAACTTGTCTCCATCAACACCTCTAAGTGGAGAAGTGCCAAACAGACTGTAACACCCGAATTTTCTGTATCATGTAGTTGTCTCTAAAATTTTTTGTACTAACAAAACTTGCTATAAATATGATGTATCTTTTCGTGGAATTTGGACGTCAAAGTTTAAGAGAAAAAACAGGTAGAACGATCAAAGAGAGAATTAAAACATACGGAATTTTAAATAGAGATTTGAATTTAAATTGCAAAGCTTCTTCAGGAAGTTAACTCTATACTTGTAACCAAACAACTCACCTCTCTCTCTCTCTCTCTCTCTCTCTCTCACTCTCACTCACGATATCTTCTCATCAGCAGACAACCTCCTCCCCCCCCACCCATGTTTTTATCCATTCTCCTCTGCCTTCTTCTTTTCCACACAAAAACCAGCAGCTCTCCCTCCATTGGTGAGTCTTCCCTCTCTACGCCAAGCTCTGATTTTTGAAGATTAAGGTAAGAAAATTTAAGGATTTAGTGCATGAGTGAAGTAGATTTTGTTAAGTTTTGTAGAAGTTTGGTAAACCCTAATTTGAAGTTCAAAAATTCTGAGTTGTTGGCTATTTTCTTCTATTTTTAGATGTCTAATGATGTTATATAAATATGTAGGGAGTTTATATGGATAGAAATGCATGCTTGAAGCAAAAATTGGAATAAGTTTAAGAAAAAATCGGCCCAAACAGAGCAATATTTGGTTTTGGGTTTTCTGCTCTTGTTTGTTTTTGGTTTTTATAAATGGATGATTCTATAATAAACTAGACATTATAAGGTTTCTGAAATATTTTGAATCGTCAAAAATAGATATAAATTGAGGGAGTTACGACCGTTTGAATTTGAACCAAAATTGGTTGTGAAATTCAATTTTTGATTGGTGTTTATCAAAATTTCATAAATTTAATTGGTTTAAGGTAGTTGAATTGGATAGTTGATAGTGTTTGAATTTCAATTATATGGATGTTTGAATGTTTAGAGTAAAGTTTTGGATTAAACTGGAGTCATTGAACGTAGAGAATTGGTTATTGAAATTGTGATGTATTAATGAGTTTAATACGCATGTTTAGGTTCTAAACTCTAAGAAAAACATCAAGGTTGCTTAAATCTCGACGGACCAAAGGTAAGTTCATATTGCATGTGTTCGGCCCTTAAGGCCTACATCACAAAGGTACTAGGATTTATACGTTTTATGGGGTACACTCATAGGTAATTAGGATTATAGAATATGTTTTAGGTTAAGTGTTATTGTTTTACTGAACTGTCTTGATAAATTGTTTATGTTTACGCTTCGAGGACATATCTATTGTTATGTTATGTTTTATGCACATTGTATGTTCATGCATCACGTTTTCAAGAAATCATGCAAAATGTTTTATGCACATGTTTCATGTAAGAAAGATAAGTAAATGTTAAATGTAATGTACCGGTTAAGTTATGGGACAGGGAATGATATATGTTCTTGTCCTTCTCTGGGACTTATATAAAACCGTTCTTGCCAAGGACATATGTATTTTGTACTTCTCTGGGACAAGGCAAAACTACTAATCCATGTCATATATGTTGAGCCTACTCCCCTAATACGCCTCTTTAACCAATATGTCCACTTGAACCTAAATGTAAAGTATGTACACGTTTTGAAAAGTATCATGTATAGCACGAGTATTTTACAGTTTATATATGATCTTGTTGAGCGTTAGGCTCATTAGTTAAACTTTATGATGTAGGTACTGATCGTACAGACGAGGACTTTGAACCTCAAGCCGACGAATAGACGCAGTTGGGGGAACGAGCTCATGGGGGTTTGTTGTGATAGTCAGGCGACCCTTTTGACCCGTGGGTGAAGTTTCAAGGTTTTATGTAAATGTTTTGTAGTCTTTTGAGTATGATGTTTAGATAACTTTGATTTTGGAAAAATACTTGAAATGTTTGGATGTTATTTCGTCTTGGGGTGAAAGGTGGGCATGTGGCGTTAGGCAGCGCCCAGCCAATCAATCGTGCGCTGGGGCACGATCGATCGATGCCTGATGCGGTGTATGTGGGATCAGCAGAGTGCTTGTTGATCGATTGCGCCCTCGCACGCGATCGATCAGCCAAGCATAGCCGATGGATCCCATGCAAGGGCGTGATCGATCGGCCAATTATGTGAACTTAAGTTTGACACCCGAGAGGGTGCCGATCGATCGCGCCCAAGGCGCGATCGATCTGCTCCCTGCGCACTCCACCCGGATGGAGCATGAGAGTCGCATGCGCGCCGCATGTGATGTGGTTCCCAAGTGTAAATTTTTTTTAAAATTTTGATTTTTAAACACGTTTCAACCCGATGTTTTATGATACTTTCCAAACGTATTTTGTGAACATTTTTTAAGTATTTTAAAAGGTATAAACGCACCAAAAACTGAGCTAATGTTTTAACGAAAACGGTTATAACCTTCGATTTAAAGTTGTAAGTTTGTGAAAAATTTTATGTGAAAAAGTCAAGTCAAGTATGTTAAGTTTCGTGACGGCCCGCGAGGGTCATCACACAGACTATGGACAGGAAATGACGTCTCTTATAATTATCTAAAGGTGTTTGGATGCAGAGCATTCGTCCATATTCCTAAAGATTAGAGGTCCAAGATAGACAGCAAAGTTAAGAAATGCATATTCCTTGGATACGAAAGTGATGCATTCAGATAGCTTTGGGATCCGATTGACAAGAAGATTGTCAGAAGCCGAGATGTTGTCTTTTTTTTAGATCAAATCATTGAAGACAAGAAGAAAGATATGGAGATCACATATGTGCATATAGTAAATGTTGATAAGGTGAAATCAATTTTTGATGGGAGAAATGCTACCAAAATCGATGATCAAGCAACTGTTGATGTTGACCATAGAGAAACAGAGACTTCTCCTGAACTAGTTGCAGAACCAGAGTTAAGAAGGTCAACAAGAGATCACCAACCATCGAGAAGGTACTCTGTAAACGAGTATGTGATGATCACTGATGGCGATGAACCTAAGTGCTATAAATAAGCTATAGAGCATCAACAAAAGAAGAACTGGTTGGATGCGATGCAAAATGAGATGTCATCATTGCATGAGAACCATACTTATGAGTTGGTTCAGCTTCCAACTGGGTATACTGACTAAAAGACAAAAATTCACAACCAAAGTATAAGGCACGATTAGCCGTAAAAGACTTTAGTTAGAAGAAGGAGGTTGACTTTGAGGAAATATTTTCATCTGTCGTGAAAATGTCATCCATACGAGTGGTACTTGGATTAGCCTCAAGTCTCAATTTGGAGATCGAGCAACTCGATATGAAGACCGTCTTCTTTCATGGTGAATTAGAAGAAGAGATCTACATGGAACAACCATAAAGGTTCATTGTCAAAGGAAATGAACATCTATTATGTAGATTAAAGAAGAGTGTGTATGGACTAAAGCAAGCCCCAAGACAATTGTACAAGAAGTTCGATTTCTTTATGGGAAATCAATGATACAAGAAAACTTTCTCAGATCACTGTGTTCGTGAAAAAGTTCACGGATGATACATTTATAATCCTCCTACTTTATGTCAACGACATGCTGATTGTGGGTCCAGACAGAGAAAAAATTGTTAAGTTGAAGAATGAACTTAATAAGTCTTTTGTCATGAAAGACTTAGGACCAGCGAAACAGATACTTGGTATGAGAATCACTCGTAATAGGAAGAATGAAAAATTATGGCTATCATAGGAAAAATATATCAAGAAAGTTCTTAGTCGATTCTATATGAATAAGGCGAAGTCGGTCAACACTACTCTTGCTAAACAGTTCAAACTTACTTATGAACAAAGTCCTTCCATTGAAGAAGGAAAAGTAGAAATGCAAAAAATTCAATATGCCTCAGCAGTTGGCAGCTTGATGTATGCTATGATTTGTACGAGACCTGATATTTCACATTCTGTAGGAGTAGTAAGTCAATTTCTTACAAATCCGGGCAGAGAGCATTGTAATGCAGTGAAGTGGATTCTTAGATATCGTAAAGGTACTTATGAATTTAGTTTGTGTTTTGGAAGTGAGAAGCCTTCGTTGGTAGGCTATACTGATGCAGACATGGCTGGAGACATTGACTCTAGAAGATCAACATCAGGGTATTTGGTTTCATTTAGAGGGGGAAGTTGTATCATAGCAATCTAAACGGCAAAAACCAGTTGCACTATCTATGACAGAAGCTAAGTTTATTGCGGCCACAGAGCCTGTAAAGAAATTTTGTGGATGCAAAAATTTCTGACAGAATTTGGTCATAAACAAGATAAGTATATCTTGTATTGCAACAACCAAAGTGCTATTCATTTGAGCAAAAACCCGAGTTTTCATTCGAAGTCAAAGCACATAGATATCAAGTATCATTGGATACAAGATGTGTTGGACAACAAACAGGTGTATCTTGAGAAGATTCACATGGATGAAAATGCCTCAAACATGATGACAAAGGTTTTGCAGAAGAATAAACACGAATTCTGTATAGGCTCAACAGGATTGGAGATGCCTCATCATAAGTCGGGAGGGGGAGATTTGTGAGGTTCATATTTTATGATGAGGGACCTCCTCATTTCGGTGCCTACAAACCATCTCATTTAATGGTTTGTTGAAAAGAAAAGGAAAACAGAAAAAAGAAAGAAGAAAAGTTTTTTTTTTCTTTCAACGCCTACAACTTTCAGCATGTTTTTAGGGTTGTATCTCCTTTAAACGTTTGTTTGTTTGTGACACAACTTCCCTATAAATAAGGAAGTTCTCAACAAGCAAAGCGTATCCGAGAAGTGAGAAGAGCGAAAGAGAGAGAAGGAGAGAAAAATGAGGATTTTTGGAGGGAAAGAAAAGAAAGAGTGTGAGGGAAAAATAGATGTGGTGCTTTTGTGTACATTGAGAGTTCTAAGAGTGGTAATTTCTCTTTGTGAATATTTTCTAGAATATTATATATCTAGAAAAATATTGTAAATCTTATTTTTTATAGTGAGATATTTTTGAACTCGGTCCCCGTGATTTTTCCCAATTTAGGTTTCTACGTAAAAATTTACAATGTTTATTTTAGCCATTATTTCTCTTACCTTTTCGCCGTTATAATCTTACTGCGTGGAAAAATATTACAGGTATTTTTCAGATCACATCTGTTATCGTTTCTCGTACCGCTTGGTTAGTGGTGTAATTGTACTGTTTAAGTAAGTTTTGTCAATGAGATTGGAATTTAAGTGGACTGTTTGTGACCCTCTAGGTTTTCCTGGGAACTTACTTGGAAGGTAATTCTGTCTAAAAAAATTGTCAAGAACATTCTTTCCTGGAAATTATCATGATCAGTACTTTCCACATTTTACAGCGGTGGTATTATTATTATCGTTTCCGCCAAATTTTTATTATTTTTCTTGACAGTTTCTTTATGTTTCAAACTCTCTATCTATTTTACTTTTTCCCAACAAGATTTTGTGCTTCCAAGGTGCTACGAAAACGTTGGTTTCTACACCGACGATAGCCCCTTCAAAAGGAATCTCGACACCGTACTTTCCGCAATTTCTTCCAACACCAACATTGACTATGGTCATTACAATTTCACCGTCGAAGATGGCCCTAACAGAGCAAACGCCATTGCTCTTTGTAAAGGAGACCAGCCAATCGACGAATGCCGAAGCTTCGTTTATAACGCCACTATAAAGATTTCACAAAGTTATCCGAATCAAACTGAGGCGGTGGGATTGTACGGGACTTGCCTGCTTCGTTATTCAAATAACTCCATAAGTAGCAACGATGATATTCCAACTCTTTACGCTCTACGAAACATACCTGATGTGAGTGGATACAATCAAGCACTCAAATGCTTATTGGAAAGATTGAGAGATGAAGTTGCATCAGGCTCGTCTATTCGCAAGTTTGCGATAGGAAATATCGAATCCCCATTGTTCCAGACCATAGACGGGCTCGCACAGTGCGCTCCTGACTTATCGAAGCTGGAATGCGAGGATTGCTTGAATCAAGCTGTGACACCCAAAAGGATTGAGTCAGAGGAACGACTAACCAGAAAATCAAGTCAAACCTTTCAACTCTTAATCTTATTTACTTGAAAGAAGCAGAGAAAAATTATAAATTAATATAAAGCCAGTGTTCAGAATACATGGATTAAACAGGTCCAATAAATGACACTAGATAATGTGATGATGATATAAGTTCAAATAAAGTAACATAAAGAAACAACTAGAATAAAGCTTACAAATTCTCAATAATATATAACCTTAAAATTTAAAATAAATACTCAAGGAAAGATTCATTAAAAATAGAGAATTTTTGTAAAGAGACTGCTTCCGTGCCGTTAACTAGAATTTTCCTTTATTGGATCCTGAAAAAAAAAATCATTTGAGGTGAGTCGACTAAATTCAATAGGATAGAGTTTATTTTCAATATTTATAAGATGTTGATACTTATATTCAACAGTTAATACAGAAGGATACTTGTCTACATATCTCACTAATATGTGATTATAAATTAAATCAAAATTCAGCTATGCTATTTTAATAGAAGTTCAATGAAAATGAAGTCTCTCATGGACTCTAAAAACACTAGTTCATTGGCCATGATTTTAAAACAACGACACTCGGGGATCTCTAGTCTCTTCGATCGTACAGACAGTGGAAGAATAGTTGACGAAAATTAGGTCAGCCTTGGCCCGACAAAATGAGATTATAGCACAAAGGGACGCCGAGATTGCAGCCCCCAAAACCCAATATGATGCCCCCGAAGAAATTAAGGCATAAAAAAGAGCAGACAAGCCTGGAAAAACAAGTACAATCTCACTTTCTTTCCTTTACCACTCAAGTGAACGGCATCTGCCATGCTCAGGCCCCTTCTTCCCTTCCCTGATGAAAGAGCCCATCTCTAACTTTAGTAGTCGTAAATAGGGCGTGCAGGCCCGCCTCTTTTTTGGTGATTCACTCACTAACATATTGTGGAAAATTTTGGATCAAAAAAAGGGGGTACTACGAGCCACTCCCATAGATATAGACTAGTGGTGTTCAAAAATAGAACTGGAACCAGAAATCGGACCGGAACCGGTGACATCTGTCCGGTTCGAGTCGATTTTGATAAAGGAAAAATCAAAATGCAATTCTAAATTGCAAGAACCGACTGTATTGGTTCAGTTTTTGGTTTAGATCAGCAAGAACCGAAAATAACCAAACCAAACTGACCAACAAGGTTCTGGCAATTTAGAACCGTGTTGAAGAGTGAAGACCTAACTAGATCTTCACTGAAATTTCTTCTCTTTCGACTCCAGACTCCACTCTCCACTCTCCACTCTCCAGAAAGCGACAGGCAACAGCGACGACACACTATAGAAGGCGACGACTCACTGCTACAGGCTATCGACAATGACAACAACACTGGCCACCGGGTACGTTCTATTCTTTGCTCTCTTCTGTTTTTAACCGAGAGAAAAATCACAGATTTTGCTCCCTTTTGTTTTCGACCGAGAGCAAAATCTGTGTGATTTTCCTCTATTATGTTTTTGACTGAGAGCAGAGCATAATCTTACGCTATCTGTTCTGTTTTTGATGATTTTGCTCTATTCTGTTTCACCGAGAGAAAAATCAAACAGATTCTGTAATTTGATTTTGTTTTGAACTGTGAACCATGAAGTTGATATTTCTATTTGAATTGGTGTTTTGTGCTGTGCTGTTTTATTATGACCGAGAGTTGACAGCAGAGCAACAAGTGTAGTGTGTACTGAGTAGTGTGTAGTAGGGTGGGCAAAGATCTTTGAGTGATCTGATTTTTGAACACCCCTAGATCGTGTACTACACATTGTGTAGTTTTTGCAGAGAGCTAAACTAATTTTATTTTTGTCTTTTGAGTGATTTTGTTTTTGATTTTGATTAATTAACTTTGTTTTAGGATGGAAAGCATTAATGATAGTGTAGAGGGTCCTACACTTAGTCAAACGAAAAGAAAAAAATTAGAAGTTTGGAATCATTTTATGAAGATTGAAAGTTCTGATAATAGCAATCATAGAGCAAAATGTAACCATTGTTCATAGCCATGTGCATGTCATGCATCGAAGAATGAGACATCAAACTTGAAAAAACATATCCTTAATTGCAACAAATTGTTGGCAAGTGTCGATATAAAGCAAAAGACTTTAAGCTATCAGAATATGGGAGGAGAAATAAATGTAACTTGTTTTAGTCTTGCAACTTGTCAAGAACTACTTTCAAAGATGATTATTGTTGATGAATTTCCTTTGAAATTTGTTGAAGGAGAGGGTTTTAGAACATATTCGCAATATGTTCAACCTAAATTTTCCATACCTTCTAGAACTACCATTACACGAGATATTTTGAGTATTTATGAGGAGAAAAACTGAAATTGAAAGATTATTTTAGAAATACATCCCAGCGAGTATGCTTGACTACACTTCTGTTCAAAATTTGAATTACATGGTATTAATTGCTCATTACATTGATAGTGATTGAATCTTGTGTAAGAGAATTATCAATTTTTGCTTGATTTCGAATCATAAAGGTGAAACGATTGATAGAGAAGTAGAAAAATACTTGTTTGAATGGGGAATTGAAAATGTTTTGACAATTACAGTTGACAATGCTTCTTCGAATGATGTTACAATTTTGTATTTGGTCAAAACTATTAAAAATTGGAATGAGTTAGTTTTGAATGGGGAACACATGCATGTGCGTCATTTTGCACATTTTTTGAATTTGATTATGTGTGATGGTTTAAAAGATCATTAAGAATCTATTGCAAGAGTTTGTAGAGTTGTGAAATATGTTCGATCTTTCCCTGTAAGGCTACAACAATTTAGAAATTGTGTTGAAAATGTAAAGATCACTTGCAAAAGTAATGTTTATCTTGATGTACCTACTAGATGAAATTCTACATATTTGATGTTAGAAAGCGCCGAAAAGTATGAAAGAACTTTTGCAAAGTTAACTGAAATTGATAGTCATAATTTTCTTGATTTGTGCGGGGAAAGCGAAAGACCACCCACAATAGAAGACTGGGCTAATAAGAGAGCTTATCAAGTTTTTGAAGATCTTTTACGATACAACTGTTGCCGTTTCGGCCTCCTCACAGGTCACCTTGAATATTTATATTAGTGAAGTATGTAATTTGAAAATTGTTATCCATGAACACTCTGAGTGTGATAATGCATTGATGAGGAGAATGACTATTGACATACAAAGAAAGTTTGACAAATATTGGGGGAGTTGTGATAAAATCAATATGTTGATGTATATGGCAACTGTACTAGATCCTAGATGTAAAATGGAGTTTTTGAAACATTGTCTCACCATGTTGTTTGATAGTGAGAAAACAAATGATTTAGTGAGACAAGTAAAAATTGTAATAGAAAGATTATATCTCCATTATAAATCTGATTTAGGTATTGAAATTTCAGAAGAAAATTCTAGTATAATGGTTGGAACGACTTCTACCGTGATGAGACAAAGTAGTAGGTTGACCCACAATAAGGTGTATGAGATGTTTTGTAATCGTTATAATGAGCATGACAATTCAACTAATAAGACTGAAGTTCATCAATATTTATCTGAAGTAGTAGAAAGGTTTTCTGATAAAAGTGATATTCTGGCATGGTGGAAAGTGAATTCCTTGAAATTTCCACTATTAAGTAAAAGGGTAAAGTGCAATTTGGCCCCTACAACTAGGTGAAATGGGCAATTTACACCGTAAACTTAGATAATGGCAATTTGGCCCCTACAACTAGGGTAAAGTGCAATATGGCCCCTACCGTCACATTTTTGGTTAAAAAATCATGTTTTTTGCACGTGTTCATTTTTTCTTCCTAAAATGCCCCTGCCCTCTTCTCTTCACCCTCGCTCTTTTAAAATTGGCCATACCCTGTTTCGGCTTCAGAGTCAGAATCGAAGTCAGCTTCTTCGTCATCTTCTGGGTTCGAGGTTGAGTGCTCGGAGAGAGCTGGTTTTGGCGGTGGCGGATGTGGGTAGTTGATGCGGCGGCGGTGGTGGTGATCCGCGAAGAACTAGTTTTGGCGCCGGTTTGATCCTCAACATCTTCTGCTGCTGGCTTTTCATCAACGTCCTGAATTTCGGAGTCCTTGGAGCTGCTCTCTCTCTCGATATTCCATGGTGGTTCGTCGGATTAGGATACTATTTTTACAGCGTCTGCGGCTGCTGTTCTTTGACTTGCAATGGTTTTTCATTTGAAGCATTTTCTGGGCTTTGGGAATTCGTCAAACTCTCTGTTGCTTCTGGGTTTATGCTCTGGTAAATGTTCTTCAACCTTTCTTTTTCTCTGAATTTTTTTTCTTAAAATTATTGACTTTGATAACGTGTACAAAAGAAGAGTCTTCACTGTCAAATTTCCTTGTCTGGTTCCCAAAATACATAAACATGTAATTCATTTCTGACTGGTTTTTCAAGTGTAATGTTTGGACTAATTGCACTACTCGTCAATAAAATTACTAGGACGGGACATGATTCGATTTGATTGGTTCAAATTTGGTTACCCATAATCTCTGTCTCTTGATGATCTTCTCTTTCAAAAAAAAAAAAAATACAGAGAAATGAAAATAACACAGTTCACATTCATGGATGTTATCCTCCTTTCAACCTAATTGCTCAATACCTGATATTTTAAGCTCTTTTCCTTTTATGGTTTGGAAAATAGAAATTAAAAAAGTTGAGAAAATGGATTCACTATAAATTTGGGATGTTAAACATTTGATGTCCCCTTCTTTAACTTTAACATGTTGATAAACAAAAAGCTATAATTCATGGAAAATCAAGTGATATGAGCGTGAAAGAGGTTCAAAAATCAGTTTTTAAAATCATTTATTTTGGCTTTTTGACCTAATATTGTAGGGTCGATCTGGAAAGTAATGAAAGATCTCACTCCAAGCCGTACAAACGACTTTCATCGAATATGACTTGCCACATAATTTTATATGTATCTATGAGATCGAGTATAAATTATGTTTACTCACTTTATACGTATCTCACTAAAAGAATTTGATGCACCAAACTCCAACAGAATTGATGAGTAAATTATAAAATTATGTGAATAATTTTGGCTATACAACATGAGATTATTTAGTTCTATGTTAATTCATGTACCTTTGAGACCAACGCTCTCATCCCCTTAACCAATGAGTGACCACTTAGATCATGCATGGAAAACCTGGCATGGCCTTTAACACAGTTTTTAGCTCAATTTACTTTGACCGATCTCCTTACTCACTTTGTTTGCAACTGCCAACTCTCTCAGTCGAAGAGATGTCTGAAAATCTCCAATTTCGGAGTAGAACGTCGAAGCTTGCAAGAGAATTTCGGGGTCGTCAAGTTCGAGATCCATTACGCTTTGGCTACTCTCGCGCCCACAATTTCGTTTCCATGCACTCTGCAACTCCTCAACAGCAGGCTCAAATTCACAAAATCGCCATTTTCTGGTGTCTGTTGAAGCAATTCCTCGGCTTCTTCCAAAAAACAGGCTCGTCCTAGAAGATCGATCATGGATGAACAATGCTGCCGATCGGGACAGATTTTGTAATGATTTTTCATCAATTCCAACAAAAATCTTCCTTCTTCGACCAGCCTGAAATGGTTGCACCCCTTCAATGCGCATAAGAATCTAAACAAATCAAACATCACTTCCTCTATTCCGCTGCAAAAGAACAAATGAGGTTCGATAAATCCAAAATCTCATCTCACCGATAGACAACATAAACATTCAGCACAACAGAATAAATAATCAAAACTCGTAAGCTCACACACATACGAAGTGATCAAAGAGGCTTAAAGCCCTAGAGAAAACAGGAAAACTGCAGATAAAAATTTGGCAGAAAGAAGAAATACAAATCAGAAATCGAATCAAGTTCGGGTTTCAACCCTTCGCAACTTCGGTCGACACTTCAACCAACTAGTCGACACTTCTCAGAATTAACGCCCTTGGGGGTCGACACCTGTACACTCGGGTCGACACCCCGTGGCCTCTGTTTTCAATTTGCACAAAGACTGGTCGACACCCACACTCTCGGGTCGACCCCTCTGCAAAACATCAGTTCGAAAAAATTTAAGCTAAGGGAATGAATGCGAGACAGACCAAGGTAAGAGCTTTTTGAAGGCATTTGAACTTGGAACCAACTTTTGTAAAACTCAAAACTCTTCACCAAATCATTCTGTAAAACACAGAATCCAGAAGAAAAGCAATAATTTTAAGAAAAAATTCAGAGAAAAAGAAAGGTTGAAGAACATTTACCAGAGCATAAACCCAGAAGCAATAGAGAGTTTGACAAATTCCCAAAGCCTAGAAAATGCTTCAAATGAAAAACCATTCCAAGTTAAAGAACAGCAGCCGCAGACGCTGTAAAAATAGTAGCCTAATTCGACGAACCACCATGAAATATCGAGAGAGAGAGCAGCTCTGAGGACTCCGAAATTCAGGACGTTGATGAAAAGCCAGCAGCAGAAGATGTTGAGGATCAAACCGGTGCAAAAACCAGTTCTTCGCAGATCACCACCACCGTTGCCGCATCAACTACCCACATCCGCCACCGCCAAAACCAGCTCTCTCCGAGTACTCAACCTCGAACCCAGAAGATGACGAAGAAGCTGACTTCGATTCTGACTCTGAAGCCGAAACAGGGCATGACCAATTTTAAGAGAGTGAGGGTGAAAAGAAGTGGGCAGGGGCATTTTAGGAAGAAAAAATGAATACTTGTAAAAAACATGATATTTTAACGGAAAATGTGACGGTAGGGGCCATACTGCACTTTACCCTAGTTGTAGGGGCCAAATTTCCCATTATCCAAGTTTACGGTGTAAATTGCCCATTTCACCTAGTTGTAGGGGCCAAATTGCACTTTACCCTAAGTAAAATGGCAAGGGATGTATTAGTTATCCCCATTTCAACAGTTGTTTCAGAGTTAGCTTTTAGTAGCGAAGGACGTGTACTCGATTCATTTCGTAGTTTTTTGTCCCCAAAGACTGTCGAGGCGCTTATTTGCACTCAAAGTTGGATTCGGACAGCAAAATATCAATCTACCAACAGTAATTATTCAGTAGCTGATATTGATAAGGTTGAACAAGGTGTGTACTGTTTTACATCTTTATTTTCTTTTCGTTTCACATTTCTAATTCATTTTACCTAATTGGTTTATCAACTACATTTTGCAGATTTCACATCAACTAATGGAGATGAAGATATTCTTCCAATATTGGTGGAATAGTTGAAGGCTTGAAGCAAATATTATTCAACATTTTTTTGTTTTTCTCTTTTTGATAACGGATAATATTACTTACTTGATGTTTCAGTTTGTTTTTATATTTTGCTATATTCAATTGTTTTGTTATGATATTATGAGATATTGACAAAACTATATATTTATTGTTTGGATATATTTTTTTTGGAGTATATATAATATATTTTATATTATTTTAAATTTTTTAACATATTTTGAAGAATCGAAACCGAACTAAAACTTTCGGTTCAGTTCTGGTACTGATTCGGTTCCGGTTGGTTTCCCAACCGATTTTGGACTCCAAATCTGAAACCGAACTGTGGTCGGTTCGGTTCAGTTTCCCTCCAAAACCGAACCGAACCGCAAGTTGCCCACCCCTAATATAGACAGGGCAACTCCTACACAACTCAAATAGAACCAACAACTTTGTCACTCTCATCTTGCATTGCACCTGTAACGACCCCAAAATTTAATTTGAATTTTTTTCCAATTTGAAAATCCTAAAATTTTTTCCAAATTGATTTACAAATTATGTTAAATTGGATCGTTATAAAACCCTAATTTTCTTAGTTCAAAATCATTGAAAATAACAAAAATCATTTAATAAGCGGAAACCTTGAAATTAATGTCAATAAATATTTAGAACATTAAATGTTAAACAAATATTAAATATAACTTCATTCATAAATTTTTTTTAAACCATAGCGTACTTAATAAAAATTCAATAATTGATGCAATAAATTATTTCAATTTAAAAATAAATTTAAATGCAACTAAATATAAAAATATCTTTTTAAAATAATATAAAACATGACTTTAAATTTTATTCAAAATCGACGACCACATCTTCCTCTGCATGCTCGCCTGCCTCTGGAAGATTCTCGATCACAACTAGTTCTTCCTCAGATAAAAACTCACCTACATCACAAAATTAAAAACTATGAGAAAAACTCAGTAAACAAAAATATGTGCAAGTGTCAACATTTACTCTTTCTAAATCTTGTCTTATCAGTTACATTCTGGTTAGAACTTGTTCCATCCTTCGTTCATATACCACCTCAAGTTAGAACTTGTTCCAACTTTCGGTCAAACACCACATCTAGTTAGAACTTGTTCCAACCTTCGGTCAAACACTACCTCTAGTTAGAACTTATTCCAATCTTTGGTCAAACACCACCTCTAGTTAGAACTTGTTCCAAATTTCGGTCAAACACCACCTCTAGTTAGAACTTGTTCCAACCTTCGATCAAGCTCACCATCTCATTATCGTTCAAGCTTTTGCTATCACGTATTTTCCGTCAATTCCCACTTTTTCATACACATACAAATGTCCTATCAATTTTATCTTTTAAACAATTCTATGTCATTGTCTAACATGCGTGCTCAAATATTAAAAATATAAAATAAAACTGTAATAAAATAATATAGATTTTGTGATGTAGGGCCAAAGCTAAAACATTAAAAAACGTGATATTTTCACTTATCTGGATTCCGAGCAATTAGGGAATAAGATTTTAATTGTTTTTCTCAAGCGTTGATAAATCTTCTTTGTTTAAAAAAATTAGAGTTCTTTAAACTTCTTCGTTTATCTCCAAAATAATCCTCTTAAAAAACAATTAGGGTAGAAATTCTTTACCAATAAAATCCAAGAGTTGGATTTACGGATTGATTTGGGCATCCGTAACGATCCAAAATATTCAGTTGAATGGTTTTGGGTTTAGGCCGGTTCGGTCAATTGGGCCGGTTCAGGTCGTCAGAACCGGTTTGGTTTGCTGGTCCGGTTAAACTTCAAAAATGAATTGGGTGGTCTGGTTCGGTTCAGTGTTGTCCGGTTCAATTGAAAATAAAAGTTTGAACCACTTCTCCTTCGTCCACGCCTATTCTGTCGAGAGAGAGTGTGTGAGAAACAGAGAGCGAGAGCGAGAGCGAGAGCTAGAAATAGAGTGAGAAACAAAGAGAGAGCGAGAACGAGAGACAAAACGGAGAGGAACATACGCTGCTGCTGGTTACCAACGAAGCCGAGAAGAGTTCGGCCAAGCGAAGATGGGTTCGGCCGAGAGAGGAAGCTCGTCGATGGGGTTACACAGAGTTGAAGCTACGATTCTTCTTCCTCAGAGACATTCACCGGAGTCTGTCAGCTCGCGGTGGTCAGAGTTGGTTTCAATGGAGATTGTCGGGTGTAGCGGTTCTGCGAGGTAAGGTTTTTCCCCCAATTCTCTTCCGTTTTCAGAAATCGGGAGAAAGAGATTTTATTGTGTTTTGCTGTGATTTTCTCCCATCACAGAGCGGACTTAAATTCTAATGAAGGATTTCAATTCTTTCCAGAGAATAATAGTATCTGATCACTCAATTTGATCAGATTCATAGACAAGTTTAGGTAAGATTTCCTCGTTTGTAATTTCCATATGTTTGTAGAATATTGACTTGAGATTAGGGCTGAATTGGGTAACAATTTTGTGCTAAAATTGAGGATTTTCTTGATTGGATTTTGATTTAGGGTTTGATTATGGAAATAAAATCCCTAACTAAATTGATTTGGAAATAAATTTTGGTACGTTACAGCACCCCATCACCAAAAAAGCCCGGAGTTGCTGTCGAAGAGCTTTCTACTCCCAAGGTTCTACTAACTTTGGTCAAATAAGAAGGAGGTAACTTACATCTGTTAAAAGTATTCTTCACATCATGCAAGCCACATAGTTACCCTGATCAGGTTTAGGGTTTTGCGTCCAAGGACATGACTTTTCAGTTGTCCTATTACTTCTAATTAAAACACAGTTCACATCAAATGATAAAGTATGGAATTGGTAAGGATGTAAATAAAACAATGGTACAAAATTAAAGAATGATTTTATGGTAAATAAATGAATTTAATTATTGAATTAAAAATAGTGTTTAACCGAAAATAAAATAAACATCGATCGCCAATTTAAGCAGCGAAACCAACTTCTTCTTTTGAACCCACGCCAAGAAAGTCTCGATCACCGATTCAATTTTTCAAGCACTAGTGCTTCAACCTGCGTTGACTACCAACTACAGCACCCCTTCTCAATCCCCAAGTCTTTCTCTCCCAAAATCACATAGAGAGCACTGTGACAATTTATTTCCAACAAAGAGGGATTTGAGTAAAACTTTAGGCGTATGATAGTTTTGAAATTTGAAGAAAGAGGAGAAAATTAACTCATCTAAGATTGGGTCTTTCTCCTTTGACCAAGGTCGAATAAGAAGTTTTCAAATCGTCTCTGAAAATTCAGCGAGAGGAAACTTTTAAAAGGGCATGAAGATAAATGAAAGATTTTCTGCTAGAAAATCTTAACATAATGGAGAATTTATGGAGAGAGAAAAAAACTGTACAAGTTGAAGTTTAACGAGGGAAATTTTTTTTTACTCTTCTGCATAGTACAACGTACGCCTTCAGAATTTCTTTTTTTCCCACCACCCCAGTGATGGTTTGCTCCCCAATCCAAATGGTGGATTTCACACTAGCCATAGGATATATTCCTTCGTGTTGTGATGGATCGGACGGAGTACGAATTATTTATGCTGTCTGTATCCTGTGGTATGAGAACTTCCGCTTCTACAGCGAATTGCCCTCACCACCTCCTCCATCGTTGTTGTCACCACAGCCTCCGTCAGCCGGCAAGTTTACACGGTTTTAGACATTAACTGCGCCTTATTTAAGCATCTATCATTTTATCTCATGCGTGAATTGTGATTTTCGAGTTGAAGGCTGGAATTTATGTAATTGATCGATTGCTGCGGCGATACTCCTGATGTTGAAGTTATTAGGTGTCGTAGAAAGTTTTCAATTTTAAAAATAAAAATGTCGGATAATGTTCTGAAGCAACTTGAAAAGCTTTCCAAAAAAGCTAAATGGAGATGTCCTAAAATACTTCAAAGATGGTAGCCGTCCAAGAGTTAGACAAAAAATTGGCGAAGAACACCTGTCTCCCATATAGGGTAGTCATCATTTTTATTGCACGAGTTCGGATTCCATATAAATTTTTGAAAAGTTCACAAATTTGCGCACTTTTATCTCACTTGAGTTTCTGCAAATGCGCCTTTGGACTGAGTATCATCTTCTCGAATCCAGTCTGGGTGCTGCAAGTCATCGTCATACTGTGGATTTCAGCTCAATACCTTCTGGGAAATGTCTAAAACAGGGCCCACCAGCTCCAGTACCCTAGGATGTCTAACCATTTTGTTTTTATTCAGGTCTCTTAGAGAACTATACTGAATCTAACAAGTATAAAGAGCACATATCTTAGGCTCCCTCATTGACGATGCTCAAACAATAACAGAATTGATAAAGTTACTATTATAAATTACGCTGCACATAATTGAGTGATGTTCTTCCAAAACATAACGTAAAGATATGTCTTAATCGCCCCCGGGTAGTAACTTTTGCCCAGATCGAGCAGTTAAGCTTCTTGTGCCGAATCGTCTGGTCGATGCGGGAACGACTTGTGACGGTGAGATGAGCTCCGCAACAGAGAAGTTAAATGTGTCGGTTCCTAAACGACTTTGCAGCCAACCCTTCCTCCCCGAAAATCCATCGGCCACAATCTGAGTATTCTTATACCCAAAGCTCGTTAATGCTTTTGCCACTGTTTTAGCCAAGTCTGAGTACCTGAGCAGCTTAAAAATACATAGTTAGAACTAGAAAATTGAGACTGCATAAAGTGTTAATTCAACTGTCGTGAAGAGTATCGCACGAGTCGAGGATGATGATGTCGGAGCCTTTGTTGATTTTCTTGAGATATGAAATCTTTATAGCTCCGATTTCGGCTTCTACTTTCTTCCAATCGCGGACGGCTCCTTTTAACTTGCTCGGTAGTTCTTCCAAGCTGAAAATTAAAGAGAATGACAAAGAAGAAAGAAAAATAGATAAATCTCAGCATTTTTCCATGTCCTTTACTTACGGAATTGCAATCATACTGTTCTTCACGCTTGAGGGGAGACGAGGAATCCCGGCTTTTTCCTTGTCTTTCTCCGATCTTATGTCAATCAAAAGGTGGTTTTTAGTCGATACTAGATCAAGGGCTTGAGGAGGAGTAAGTTCACCTAAGGTACATGCATAACACACGCTTAGTCCAACTCTAACTCCGACCGATATTTGCATAAAACCCAAAAATTATAAAGTTTCATTAATTAATATTCAAACCAATCACGGGGTTTGATTCTTAACAAGTACATACGGGCGAGAATTCTGAAAAAAGAACAAAAAAGTCACCTTTAAACCCACGAAGATTGAAAGCGATGACCGACCAAATGGGAGGAAAGAGGAGATAAGCAAGAAACAATGCACCGGCCGCTTCGGTGAGTACAAGAGGATCGGTGGTTATGATGGTCTTAAAAGTGGAAGAAGCTACAGGCTTTGCCACTTCAATCACTTTACCAGTTTGCTGAGCTGCAACCTGTAAGCAATGTAAAACTTCAGAATTTTGAAATTGGTATTGAAACTGATCCAACGATGGGAAAGCATAATCCCCAATATGCAAATAGATGAATTAAATGAACGTGTTAGAGTTTGTACGACTCGATTTTCAATTGGGTCTGGTCAGCTCCATATTCAATATTATGGTTTTCTCGTTACTCCATTTATTGTTGCTTGAATCATAAACCTTGTGTGCGCTTTGATTTTTTACTTGCTGTTTTTCCCATTACGGTTTTCCACCTCGAATTTGATGTCCCAAATTCCGTATTTTCTTTTTCGGTTGATTGTTCGATTTTTAATCGTATGGCTGTGGAAATCTTTTCACGTTCTAAGGTAAACATCTTCAACTATGGTAAATGACAGCATAAACAACAATTGGCTAAGCTAATACAGAGATCTATGTCTTCATAGAAAGGGATGGAGGGCTGAACCGAGGGTGTTATTTATCGACTTCATCAAATGTAACTTGCAAAACTCTACATACAATATACTTAAGAAATGATGTCTCGAATTTTCATCTTCTGTAATTACTGAGAATAGAGAATAAAGTGAATGGAAAGGAAGTGGTGGAAGAACCTTAGCAGCATTGAGAACAGGCTCTGTGTCAATGCCAGAGCTCTGAATTGCCTCTTGAGCTTTCTTTGAAGCCTCGGAAATGACAGGAGAAGCAACCTTTAAGGCCTGTTCTCCAGCACGCTGTACAATCGGAAGCGCCGTGTCTACCCCAGGCTTCAGAGTACTTCCCACAGATTCAACGATACGCTGTGTGGAATCCAAGATACTTGAGCCCACTTCCTGAGCAGCATCAATCGTCTTCTCCACCTAGAAATCGTATGAAAAATGCGATTCAGAAAAGAAAAATGACCCTAATTTTGCTTCAAGAAGAAAAGCACGGCCTAAGCCAAAACGAAGAAAAGAAACCACACTGCCAAATCTGAAATGCGATTAAACAGTTGGCCCTTACTTCAGTAATAGAAGAGATGATCTGTTCTTTATTAAGAGCCCTAGCTTCAAAAGGGAGAGAGAAAAGGGTCAAGAGAGAAATGGAGGTTGAAGTAGACAATGCAACGGAGGCGGGCCTCCAATGGGTATTGGAAAAAGCTCTGGCTCTAACAATGGAGGACAGAGAAGGAGGAGGATGAAGGTTAGGGATAGGGGTGGCCGAAGCTCGGATATGCAACTTCATTGCCATGGTCGCCACCTCTAACACTCAGTGGAGCAGAGACAGAGAGAGACAACGATGGATCTTCAAGGATTTGAGATGAGAAATGAATGGCAGGAAGCTGAAAGATTTGCGGCTGATGAAAATGCCAGTCGCTTTCCTTTGATTGGCTCTCATTTTCTACGTGTATATATATGAAATTTATAATTAAGGAAGGCTAAAGTACAATTTAACCCCTATAACTAGTTTAAATGAATAATTTACACCGTAAATTTAAATAACGAACAATTTAGCCCTTAAATAAAGTAAAAGTCTCTGTTTTTGCACGTGTTCAGTTTTTTTTTCCAAAAATGCTACTACCAACACTAATCTTCTACTCCAGCTCTCTTCAACCCCTTTTCCTACGACTCAAACTGCCACAAACGCAGCGAACCCACCAATCTAATCAGCCATTCCTAGAGCTTCCTCCTCAGACACAGTGTCTTCTCCCTCGCCAAGCGAAATGCTGTAGCTCGCCAGAGCTTGGAAGTCCAATACAGAATTTATATTTAAAAGTCACCGGCCGATGCCCAGTTTCTGCAACGTGAAGAATGGAGAGAGAGAGCTTGGTTTTACATTCTTCGAAGAATCCAGTAGCCTGGATTGTGAAATATAATATTCTCCTACTGATGTTAATTCATGCACGAAGAAAAGAGAAAAAGGCAAGGAAAGAATCTGATATCATTAACAGGGAAAAAAAACGTGAGTGGGAAACCTGGCATCGATTTACAGTTTTTTATCTTTCCTTCAAGAGTAAAATATTCATCATCCTCCTTCTTTCTGAAACTCCACGGAATGAAGATTTACAATCTTGAAGGTGTCGACCAGTGTATAAGTGTCGACCGGTTTAGGTGTCAGATTTGCATCCTCCTCCATAGAAAATGACTGATCGGAGATAAAAAGTGATTCGAAAGGCTCCTTACAATCTTGAAGGTGTCGCAGTCGTGCTTTGAGAAACTTCGTTTGAAGAAGACCCAGCTGTAGTTACAGACTTGGTATGCTTTGGTGAGTTTTTCTTCCACTTTTCCAGCAATTTGGCTATGTTTTCAGTATTCGATGCGTAAGTAGAGGTTTGAATTATATATCTGAAGATTTACAATCATTATGCACATGCATTGGTTTGAACTCAGGCGGAGACCGATCATAGCCCTATAAAAGCCGCGATTTTTCAGAGGTAATTTCGCATTCTCCTCTCTGGCTGGCTTTAGTAATTCTCTGAGGTCGTCTTCTCGTGAGCGCTCCCCTTTGCCGTTTCGTTTGTAGCTAGGAGGAAGGAAGTGAGAGAGCGGGAAGTAGTATTCTTTGCGAAGGAGAGAAACGATGGCGGATCAGCTCACTGACGATCAGATCTCTGAGTTTAAGGAAGCCTTCAGCTTGTTCGATAAGGATGGAGACGGTCTGTTCTCATTCTCTCTCTGTTTTTGTTTGTGTTTTGAATAGGTACTTTCTTTCTTTTCTATTGATCCGTTTTGTGGGCAATGCCGTGATGGATCTGTCTTGTTTGGTATGATAATGATAGATCTGTGAATCAGAAGCTTTTTAATGCTTATACTTGTTTCCATTTTCGTCCAGATATAGATCCGCTCTTACGACATTGAACTTGTACTTAAGGCTGCCTCCTCTCGGTTATATTAACTTTCGACGTGATATTAGGCTTGTATTGCTTTGCGGATACTTGAAATGTTATGGAACTATCTTCATCTGCCGTCAACGACTAATCTCTTTGTTAGCACGTCTTTCTTAAATTTGATTTAAGAAGTACAAGTTTGTGTTAGTTTTTTCCCCTCTGGCGTCAGATTTCGTCTTGATGTTGAGAAATTAAACATGTTTTCGAAATTTTCATAACATAATGTTGAGTTTTCTTGTTAATAAACTGAAGTTTAATTCTCTAATTTGAGTATGGACTAAATTAGTAATTGGTTGTAACATAAAGCTTTTACAAGTTGGAAAATATAGATGTTCTCGTTTCGTATAATACTTGGTGGTATTTGTTCAAATATTCGGGCTTTACCATTTCATACTATTAGCGTTGGAAATGATTCTAAACGAAATAGATGAGAAAGGCTTCAATATGAAGGCCTGTGAGTGGCATTTCTTTTGTGCTGTTTTTTTATATACAATATTTCATCAACAGTTAATTTGTTGAAATGTTCCTGGAGTAAGATGTATCTGCAGACACTTGATTTGAAAGTATGTGCATTCATTGGTTGTATCACGACCAAAGAGCTTGGGACTGTTATGAGGTCACTTGGTCAGAACCCAACTGAAGCGGAGCTCCAGGATATGATTAATGAAGTTGATGCTGATGGTAATGGTACCATTGACTTCCCTGAGTTTTTAAATCTCATGGCAAGGAAGATGAAAGATACTGATTCGGAGGAAGAATTGAAAGAGGCATTCCGCGTGTTTGACAAGGATCAAAATGGATTCATTTCTGCTGCTGAGCTGCGCCATGTAATGACAAACCTCGGAGAGAAGCTCACGGACGAAGAAGTTGATGAGATGATTCGCGAGGCTGATGTTGATGGCGATGGTCAGATAAATTATGATGAATTCGTCAGGTGATGATGGCTAAGTGATGAATAACTTTGAAAAAAATAGAGTAATTATCAATTTGAACCCTGTACTATACACGTTTTTTCAATTCGGCCCATGTACTAAAAAAATCGGCAAACCGAACCCTGTACTTTGATTCTGTTATCAGTTTTGACCTTATATCAATAATTTCATTAAACCTGCATTGAAAAAACTAACAAACGATCTGAGATTCAGTTGAAATTTTTACCACATATTCACTACTTAATGAGAAGATAATCTGAAAATTTTCGTGATTGTTTAACACATGTACGATTTATTGAAATTTTATTTTAGTATTTTATAAAAATATTATAATAAATCATACAAAATTTTAGAAAATCACGAAACTTTTTCTATTATCTACCAATTATAAGTTGAACATGTGGAAAAGTTTTCAAATAAATCAAATATTGTTTGGTATTTGTTTAACAATTAATTTCTAAAATAAAGAAGAAACTGAGATTAATTTAAAAAAATATCAAACGATATTGGATTTATTTGAAACTGTTTCTAGATGTTCACCATATTATGGGTAGATAATAGAAAATTTTGTGTAATTTTTTAAAACTTGTATGATTTATTATAATATTTTTAAACAATACTAAAATAAAATTATAATAAATTGTAGATGTGTTACAAAATCACGAAAATTCTCAGATTATCTTCTCATTAAGTAATGAACATGTGGTAAAAATTTCAACTGAATTTAAAATCGTTTGGTAGTTTTTTCAATGAGGGTTTTATAAAATTGTTGATAGAAGGTCAAAACTGATAACAAAATCAAAGTACAGGGTTCGGTTTGCCGGTTTTTTAGTACAGGGGCCGAATTGAAAAAACGTGTATAGTACAGGGTTCAAATCGATAATTTCCCAAAAAAATAAGATTGACTGAGGATCCCTAGTTTGATTTCAATTCTATTTTATAGCGACTTCTTGAAACAAGACTATGCTCCAATTGACTGTCTATCATGGATATGTCCAAGGACTCAGAGGTTTGAATTGTATATCTGTTTGAAGCTTTCTTTCCCACTGACCTTTGGAAAGTGTTTTAGAAGATGAAATTTTGAAATTTGATATACACATGGCCAAACAAGCACTATGCGAAGCCTTACCAAACCAATTCGGACCTCTAAATTTCATCTTCAAAAATGTCTCTTCCAGTGAAGAACGTCTCTTCCTCTTCAAAAACACTGAATTGTAGAAGAAGAAGATATAAATACAGTTCTAAACCACCTCTCAGCTCTCTCTCTCTCTCTCTCTCTCTTTCTACATTCACCAAGTGCGTTAGTGTTCTTATTTGAACTATGGAGACTGATCTCTCTCTCTCTCTTCACCTACCATAATCGGTTCATGATTCTGAGTTTTCTCAGACAGCGGGCTCTATCTTTCTCTCTTCTACATTCACCAATATTTGAAACCCAAAAATGATATCCCAATCCAAAAATCAGCTTTCAAAAACGCAAAAATTTCAACCAATTTTCTAGAATTTAAATACCAAAATTCCACGAACAAAATCCTAAAATCTGGACACCCACAAATCTGATATTTTTGCACCCCAAAAATATCACAAAAAATGTGTCCCTGTTTGATCGGAACTGAGATCAAACGAGAGAGGCGAACTGGACGATGGTCTGCGTTGAGCGTTCTGAATGCCGCTCGTCTTCTTAACAGAGAGGGGTTTTCGCGATGGTTCTAAACAAAGAACGGCGGCGAAGGGTTGGTCGATCTGCTTTTTGCTATCGGCGGCGAGTGATTGGCTTCACTTTTCTCCTCGACGATGGCGTTTCTTCTTTGCACGGAGAGAGTCTAGGGCTCTGTTTTTCTTCACTATGAAAATGAACAAAAACAGAGAGCCCGTTGTCTATTAGAAGAATCATCCAGAAATGGCGGATTGAAGAGAGTTGAAGAAAGAGTGTTGGTGGGGCATTTTTGGAAGAAAAAATGAACACGTGCAAAAAGCGTGACTTTTTAATTGAAAATGTGACGGTAGGGGCCAAATTGCACTTTACCCTAGTTGTAGGGGCCAAATTGCCCATTATCCAAGTTTACGGTGTAAATTGTCCATTTCACCTAGTTGTAGGGGCCAAATTGCACTTTACCCTTAAGGTAAAAACCAGAACCTCGTGGTATCGATTTGTTTTAAAAAAACTCTTCTAAGTATTTACCACAAAAAAACAAACCTCGAACTATAAAAAAAAAACTTAACAATTTAAACTCCCACGGACATCCAATAACCATCGTTCTGCATTTTATAAAGAAAACAGGGGACCGTTCTCCAAGCGCGATCCCTCGTTCTGTTCGGGGGTCGACGTAATGGTGTAGAACCACCTGCGCACGTGCGTTGCACATGAAAACAAACGGGGGCCCGACCTAAAATGAACGGTCCCCCATTCTATTCGGAGGTCAACGCGGGGGTGTAGAACCCCCTGCACACGTACGTTGCACGTGGAAAAACACAGTGAGTTGTTCATTTTAGCTCGGCTCCACGTGTTACAGAGTAATTTTAAAACGGGGGGCTTTGTCCTAAAGTGCGGGGGGTCGTGTTCTAGACACGGGAGCCGTGTTCAGCCCTAGGGTTGATAACGGGGGGAGTTCTCCCTCACACAGGGTCCGATCTCCCGATAGTATATATAACATCGACCCCTTATGCACCCTCCTTCGTCTGAAATCGAGAGAAAAATTGTCAAAAATCACCGAATCCGTGATATTTGGCGTCGAAAATCCTCAAATCTCAGCCCTCACTGCCAAAAATCCAAAAATCTGAAGGCTCATCGTCCAGAACTTAAACCCAAGCCCTCCACTGTCAAAAATCCAAAACTGAGCCTTTGAATCGGCAAAAATCCGAAAGCCGAGCTGCCTAATCGCCAAAAATCTCAACCCCAAGCCTCTTAATCGCCGAAAATCTGAAACCCTACTATTTGTGATGGGCTCAAAAAAAATTTTCAAACTTAAGGCTCCCCCCCGACATAAGCTGGCCCATCAAACCGAGCACCTTCGTCACAAAGTGCTCCGAATCAAGTTTCGCGACTACCGTCTAGTTATATGTCGATGGAATTTCGAAGCAAGGCATTTCAACAGCAGTTCGAGTGGGATATGTCAATACGCTCGATTATTTATGGGAAGACTATCAACTTTAGCAGTTGGGAGACTTTGGAGATCAATGAGATCTTTGACCACATCTCCTTGCATGGGGTCTATGACATGCGGGGAGACAGCTCCGACAACATAGTTCACTTATTTTAAGCGAACTTGACCACTACCGGGAGGGAGGGGTACTTGAAGACGTACCTATTCGGTACGGATATTATCGTAGGTGATGTGAACGAACTGATGAGATTTGCTGCAGAAGACGCGGTCAGATACTAGCACGCTTCTCGAGAGTGTGATTTTACAAAACCAGCAGATGACCTGCAGTTCCTTAGGCAGATTCACTGGAATTCAGAAATTGCAGCCTTCGTCAAACCGAAGTCAAATGACTTGAATGTAAAAGCTTGGGTTGTTCACAACCTAATCAGCCACACCCTGTTGTTGCCTATGGATGGACATAGAGATCTGATGAGCTGAATGGATCACTATATCTTGGAGAAGCTCTATAGCGGCACGATATTCAACCCGAAGTACATGATTTTAGGTTACATGAAAGAGATTGAGCGAATAATGAACAAAAATCTACCGTATGGGACACTGATTTAGAAGATTGTGGAGCAATTTCAATTTCATCTGCCCATTGTAGAGCAGCGAAGAACTCTGAGATTCGTCAATCTATTTGACAGACTTCATTTGACTCGGATGGGCCTTGTCGAATTCACCGGGTTTTGGATGCTGAAAGGAGATCCCGGGGCCTCCACATCTCGGGATGTTTCGATGGAGGAGAACGTCTCCTCCACTGCCACCACCACCGCCACCACCACCGCCACCACCACCGCGACTGCGCCGCCATTTGCCCCTCATGTTGATAGTAGCTGAGACATGATGTAACATATGCAGCAGATGTATGAGATGTAGCAGCAGATGCAACATATGTATGAGGTGCAACAACAGATGGAGCAGCAGAGGGCGCGAAGGATGGACTTCCTCATAGGCAGGGTGGAGGAGCTCGCTGTGAGCCAACAAAAGGTAGTTCAGTCACAGGACTATATCAGTGAGTCTCTTAGAGAGCCCACTCAGAGGATGGCAGATTGGATGACGCTCGAAGACGACGATATCCCAACGAAGTAGTATAGTTTAGATTTTGTATTTCATTTTATGTACTTTACTTTTCGTCTGTAAATTTGATATACTTTAATTTTATGTCTTGATGTATATTATTTATACTACAATCTGGCTGCTGGATATATATTTGTGATTTGAATTTGCATGAATTATTTGAAGATAACTATGAAGGAGTCATAAAACAAACGAAACTCTGTCCATTTTTTAAATTTTATTTTTATTTTTTTTAAATAAATTGAAATAAATAAATAATTATAATTTGAATAACCTATAATAAATAAGTATTATTAAAATAAACTAAAATAAAAAAAAATTATTTAAATAAACTAAAATAAATAATTATAATTTGAATAACATTTGAAATTACATAAAAATGAAATAAATACTACACGGAGTGTTTGAAAATAAAAAGATAGATGAAATTGAATAGGAAGGTGTTCGTTGACTGTGGATCGAGTGAGCTTCAATCCATTTTTGGAAGGAAAAAAATTAACCGTAACAAGATAAAGGATATGCTGGATTCACATTCTGCGGATAATCAGAATCAGAAAAATGTGAATCCAGCATGTCGTGTATCTGTTTACGTTTAATAATTTTCCTTCCAAAAATGGATTGAACCTCACTCAATCCCCAGCCACCGAACACCTTCCTATTCGATTTCATCTTTCTTTTCATTTTCAAACATAATCAATTCGTGTAATATTTATTTCATTTTCATGTAATTTCAAAGATTATTCAAAGTACAATTATTTATCTTTGTTTATTTAAATAATATTTTTTATTTTAGGTTATTTTAATAATACTTGAAAAAATGGACACACATGAGCGAAATTACAACAGTCAATAATTTCTGCCTCAGCTGCGCACCGCAAATTCCTGCACATAATGAAACTATATTAAAAAAATGAGAGTATGTTTATGAGCGAAATATGTTGAACTGTACCTGCGTCCCGTCAAATGTGTTGAAACCTATAAACGTTTCTTGCGAAGCATCGCCCGAAGTGGATCCCTGGTGATGACAAGTGCGACTATTATGCCCCTGCTGCCAACATATACCACACGACATCTTTGAGTTATTCTTACTAATTGTCGAACTTGAGGACTCATCGACATCTCGCACTCTTGTCTTCTTCTGTCTACCGGGTTGGAGATATCTTCTTGGCAGGATGAGTTCCTTCAGATTTGGTATTTGCAGCCACATTTGGTGGCCGCTCACGGGTTGAACAAAGTGTGAGTACATCTGTAGGTAAGTTGCCTAGTGATAGCATCGATGCACGTAATTCTTAGGTGCTACTCTCAAGAAATGCATGCATGGAATGAGATGGACACCCGAGATTCCAGTAAGCTCCCACCTGGTACAGTTGCACACACACGTATTCATGTCGACAATGTATTGTTCGTTGCGGTTGTTGACCTCAAATTGTGCAGCTCCCGCAAACACAGCACTCCAATTTTAAGCTGCACTTTCTAGCTTCTCAAGCATTTTGCTTATCTGGGGACAAAGAAGGTCTGTTGATTGGGACAACTTCTTAAATTTTTTCACAATGCAAGTCATCGAGCATTTTCTGATCATCTCGAATATGGTCAAGATCGGTTTGTCCCTGGCCAGCAATAGAACTGCATTGAATAACTCGCACAAATTATTCAAGCTCATTTCGCACTTGGGGATCAAAGATAAAACATGACTACCTAATATTTAGGCTCTTCTTCTCGAAGCCATGCGTGGGCATCCGGGTTAAACTGATGCAGTTTCCTCATTTCTATCTCAAAATGATAACTTGTGGCTACCCTAGCTGCATTCCACATTGCATCTCTGTACGCTCTGCCCTGAAATTGGTTTTTAAAATTTGCATACATATGCCGGAGGCAATAATGGTGTTCGGAGTTTTCTAATTGATCTTGCACAGCCTTCAGCAAATCCTAATATTTAGAAGAAAAATAAAGTCAACGTAAAACAATATAACGTGGAGAGTACTGATTAGATAATTCTTAGGAAAGGCTGTACTGAATAATCTTCATATAGAATTACCTTTCCAAGTAAGTTTATAAGAAAGGTTGGAAGGGTCACAAACGGTCTCATTTAAAATCCAGTCTCCTAGATAGAACTTCTTTACACAGTACAATTACACCACTAAATAAACGGTACGAGAAACAGTAACAGATGTTATCCCTCACCGTAAATGCATTATACCTTTTGTCGATCCAAAATAATTGTCCATCTGTTGCCCAATCCAGCGTTTAGGTCTCTCTTCAAATGTTGCAAAAAACCACGTCCACGTGTCTGTGCACTCTTTTTTGATGTTGGCAATAACAATGTGATATATTTTATCATTGCCATCAATACTGACGGCTGTGAGTAATTGGTCCGGATACGAGCCCTTCAGATGACAATCATTCAAACAGATAATAGGGCGACCGTACTGCAGCAAACCTGCCTTGCAAGCAGCCATGCACATATACATTCTTTGGCATACCAATGAATCAGACTTCATCTCATAAGTATGTATTTTTAATGTGCTACCCGGATTTGATCTACATATTTCTATTGCATACGACCAGACTAACTTGTACTGTTTGTCACCTTTGCCTTCGTTAAGTGTACGAGCTACGCTTCTTGCTCTTCTAACAAAACTGGGTATAATGTTGGCGGTTAAATCCTTCCTCATTGTCTCGATAATGGAAGAGATTTCCCACGTAGGTTGACTTTTGAACCTAACCAGATAATGATTTGCCACCCATTTTGCTCTAGCGTGTCGATTCTAAATTTTTCTCGAATAGTTATGAGACACAATCAAACTCTTTATTTGAAACGTATGTTTGTCTTGCATTTTAGAAGCATGCAGTCACCACTCACACCCGTCTTCACACTCAGCCGTCAATCGCTGATTTTCACTTTTTGTTAATTTGATTCCATAACCATTTTTCAAAGAATATTCTATTATTTCTGCTATAATTTCCTTTAAATAACTATATTTGTTCTAAAAAAAATCAATTAAGATTTCGTCTCTTACCAGTATATTCTCCACCTCATCATCCCCCGAACTGACCGGTGTTGGAAGCTCATCGTCTAGAGTTCTGGAGGTCAAATGTTGTAACGACCCTTAAACTATTCCTAATTTTTCCGTGTAAAATTTTTCTTTTTCTTTTATACCTAATAAACTTTAAACCTAACGTTTAAGCAGAACACCATTTGAAAACCCTTAATAAAACATTTAAAAAACATTACAAAACAATTTAATAAAACAGAGAAGAAACTGCATCAAAATCGAGGGTAAAATCGTCAGTGACAAAAAATCAACAGAGGCGATCGATCGGCTGCTTGACATCCGATCGATCGGCTCATGCAAAATAGGGGGGCGATCGATCGCCCCACACGTTGGCGATCGATCGCCCCACACGATCGATCGGCACACTCTCTGGAAAAATCTAGAGAGTGGCGATCATCCTGCTGATCGATGGCGATCGATCGACAGGTTCTCTGCCCTATTGTTATCGCCCCATACGATCGATCGGCACACTCTCTGGAAAAATCTAGAGAGTGGCGATCATCTTGCCGATCGATGGCGATCGATCGACAGGTTCTCTGCCCTATTGTTTCGCCTCCTCCCTCTTCTCTTCCTTCCTTTGCACACTTTACTTACTACACACACACTTAAAAATTTTAACATAAAACCATTCATAACTTCATACATTCCTCCCTTTCGTGAATCACCAAATAAACAAACTGAAACATACGTGTTTAAAACGTAACTAAATTTCATAAAAATAAACTGCATGGATCCGTTTAAAAACTGAACATTTTCCTTTTTTTGAAAACATCAAAACACAACAAAATACTATACGTCATTAATCCAGTTACCAAGCATCCTAATATGGTTCTACTATACAATTTTCCTACGTTTCTACCCATCAAAATCCCCAAAATATCTACTTACATCCCCACGGGTCAAAATAGCGTCGACTGCGCCAGCACACTCCCACGAGCCATCCTCTATCAACGTGCTCATACTTCGGGCGGAGGAACGCCGTCCTCACTTATTTCGGGTTCACCTACATCATAGAGACACCTATGAGAATAAATCTCAGTAAATTCTACGTAAATGACAATGCATGAACATGTATATGCAATTTTCATAAACTTTTGTGCATTCATTTCATTTATCAGTTCGTGTTAGTCGTCACATTTCAGTCGTCTCAGTCGTCTCATTTCAGTCGTCTTAGTCGTCTCATTTCAGTCGTCTTAGTCGTCTCATTTTCATTCGTCTATTTAAGTCATCACATTTCATTTTCTTTCGTGAAATCTATGTATAAATCCATTTTTCGTGACATTTGTAAAACGATGATGCATGACAATAAAACCGTAACATAAACATACAACGTGCGTACCATCAAAACAATACAAACACAACCTACAAAAACAACTAACCCTAAACTACCTAACCAAAGCATATAAACATAAATATCACCAAACAATCCTCAACATCAAAACTCGACTTATGGTGTAGACCAATCGGCCACAGTAAGTCACGAGAACTTACCTGTCGTCCTTAGCGCACCGAGCTCCGTCTGCGGGCTTTGGTCACCTAGAAAATTCACAATGTCCTTTGTCAAAATCGAGCCTAAACCATGAAATTTCGTAAACTAACAGAACTCCTAAGTAAAGGAAATTTCCTAAAGTTCTAGTAAACCTCTCTCGGGCATTTTGTCGAACAACTTACGTGCACATTTTCATTCACTAATTTCTCCCTAATCCGACACCCGATCTCAACAATTCAAACACCTATACGTCACCCATAACGTCTACTTTAATGTGTCATAGCTAATCCTCAAACCACACTTAGCAATCAAGCCTAGAAATCTTGAATTCCAATATATATTAAAACGATATTTCTAAACACCAAAATCCAACCTTAAATCCATTATCAATCTAAAAATCATCAATAACTATTAATCTATCATCAATAATCATCAATACATCAAAACTATTAATTTCCAACCAAAACCCTAAAATTATACAAACCCTAAATCGAATAAACCAAACGAATAACAACCCTAAATCGAAAACTAATCTCATAGAACACGTGAATCTTACCTAGAGTGTTGAATCGTCAAAGAAAACGGAGGAAAAATCGTTGAATCGCCGGCGTGAGGGAGCTTGGCCGAGAGGAGAGAAACACAGGGAGAGGGAGAGAGTTCTGCGTAGGAGGAGGAGAAATAAGGGTGGGGGAGGTGTTTTTTTGGTGGGTTTTTTTTTTTATAAATTTAACTTGTCAATTGACCTTTTTGCCCTTTCTATAAATCATTCACTAATTTCGTTAATTAGCCTATCGATTTGGGTTTTTTCAAAATTTTCTTATTTCTCCAAATATTCCAACTTACTCTTAGGGTTCTAACAAAACTTCTCGTTCGCAAAACGGGCTTAATTTACTATTTTTACGAATTAAAACTCTATAGGGTTAAAAACGGAAAATCGAACGTTACACTACCGATTTGGATTTCTGAATTTCCCATATTTCTCATAAAATTCATATTAATCGTAAGGGTTCTATTAAAACTTTATGTTTACAAAACGGACCTAGTTTACTAATATAACGCCCACGAACCCACCCTGGTTCGGTGCGCTACTTTGCTAACCAATCCTACGTTGAAAACATAATTTAAAATAATTTTTGTTAAAATTTCGACTCCAAAAATATTAGTAAAAACGTGAAAACAAATGAACCCGATGTTGCTTGTAATAAAAAAAAAAGGGCAGCGTAACGGCTGAAATTACTAAAACCAAATCCTGAAAAAAATCAAACATGTATAAACACGTTCAGAAAAATCTCAAAACAGTTCTCAATTTACACTTACTAAATCAAACCCAACAGAACGATCAATACTTTAAACCTACAAAATAACTAAAATCCAAGAAAACCCAAATGTTCATAAAGCACGTTCAAAGAGATTTCAAAATAATTCACTACCACATTTATAAAATCGAACCAACAAAATAGTCAAACCCTTTAAACATCCAGAATAGATAGAAAACTATACAAAATCTCAAAGTACCGAACCAAATACACCCCCGAAGATCCTGGTCGAGACACCCCGACAAGTGCTTGCACCGGCATGCTCTATGCACCACCGACTGCCACCTAGTCCCGGGCTTCCTCATCTAACTCACCTGATCTTGTCTTCACCTACACCACAGAACACACACACACACGTAAGCTTTCGCTTAGTAAGTAATGAATAACGAATGTAAACATGCACAATGCACCCACAACCCCCTAAAAATGCCAATTCCACTCACTCTGCTGCTTCTTACTAATGCACGTTAACAACGAGACGTTAAACTCTCTAGTGCCACTTGCATTTTAACAACGAGGCGTTCAACCCTCTAGTGTGACTTGCACTTTAACACCGAGGCGTTCAACCCTCTAGTGCGACTTGCACTTTAACACCGAGGCGTTCAACCCTCTAGTGCCACTTGCACTTTAACAACGAGGCATTCAACCCTCTAGTGCCACTTGTACTTTAACACCGAGGCGTTCAACCTTCTAGTGCGACTTGCACTTTAACACCGAGGCGTTCAACCCTCTAGTGCGACTTGCACTTTAACACCGAGGCGTTCAACCCTCTAGTGCTACATGCTACACATTTCATGCTTATCATTCACATCATGCCCCAACACTTATTTTTGTAGCTTAACATGACACATGTCACTCACACAATACTCAAACACCAAATAAACTACAACCCAGCAATTCATTCACACACTAGTCAATATAAACAACACAACTATCAAACAATAAATCCTATCGTTCCGTGGTGTTGGCCCGAAGGCGACAAAACACACAATCCATTACTTACCTGACTGCTCGGCACTCGATTGCTCACTTCGTCCAATCAATTCACTCGCTCGATAACCTTGAAACACCTTGCTAAAAATTGAAGAAGAGATGAAAATGCCCTAGCTATGGCTGCTGTAAAAATCGTGGAGAAGGGAGGGAAGAAAATGTGTTTTTTTTTTCTTATTGGTCCACTTATGCTTTTGACTTTTCAACAATTTCTTTTCTAATTTGACTTGTCAAAACTCTTCCCTTCTCTTTGCTTTACTTTAGACCTTTAATTACTTAACATTAAACTATCTTAACCATTTAATCCCAGGCATAAATACGTTACTCAAATTTCCTAGGTGTTACAATCCACCCTCCTTACAAAAATTTTGTCCTCAAAATTTAAGCTTAGTTATTCCTCAATTTACTCACCCACACTCTACCTTCTATCCTTTCGGTTGCCAAGCTGCCACGCTAAATCTCAACTACGCTACGACCCTACACATCTATCAGGTGTCCCTAATCACCTCTCGGATAATGACCATTTCTACATCTTTAAATTTTGAATTTACCTAACTCTGCACCTCATAGCTTGAGTACTCACCTTTCTTAGTTTTGACCTCACCTAACTTTGCACTCAACTATTCGCTCACTACTCAAAATGGTGTATCGCCACTTCAACTTCAATCCTATTCGTTACGAAAAGAAACTTTCATAACTCCTTTTTCATCTACCTATCATTTAGTTTTGAGCTCCTGCTATAACCTTGTAGCACAACTCACTCCATTAAAGACTTTCAACTTCACACTACATCCCAGCCTATCAAATAGAAAACTACCAAATTACAAATGTTCTACCTGAGGTCATGGCTGGTCAACCCTACCATCTGGCTCGATCATGGCGAAGATCCTCGGTTCTGCCTTCATTGGTTCCTTCTTGGCTGTAGGGCAATTTTACATAAATGTCCGGGCTCGTTGCAATTGAAGCACCGTTTACTCTTTGGCTTTGGACAATCCCGGGCAATATGGCCAGTTCCAAAGCAATTATAATATTGCCCACACTCTCCTGGATGATATTTCAAACATTTTGGGCACTGAGGAAATCTTTTCTGCTTCTTTTCTCCTTGCTGATCACTTAAATCTCCACCCAGCCTCTTTGTTTCTTGAAACTGGGAAGATGATCCTTCTCTGCTCGTCTGAGCTGTAATATCCTTAAACATCCTCTTCGGTGCTTCAACAGGTTTAAGAATTTTACTAGCAGTTGCCTCCACTTCTAAAGCCTTGGCCGTCACTCGAGTAAATGGTATTCCATCAATTCCAAATGTCTTCACCAGCATCTCAATTTATGGCTTCAAACCCTGTACAAACTGAAATATTTTGTCTTCTTCTTTGCTAACTAGGTTGCTGGCAAACTTGGACAATGATTCAAACTGCTGAATGTACTCTCCCACTGATCCGGTTTGCTTCAATGCCATAAACTCTAATCTCTTTGCAGCTTGGACTGTTCGGTTGTAGTATTTATCATAAAATAACTCCTATTGTAGCCTTTAATGTCCCCCACCTGCTTTGGGCACCGTTCGACAGGTGGAAAGTAGCACATTTCACTTTATTTACTTTCTCCACCTCCACAACATTAAACATGTTCTCCATAGTACATATCCAACTTTCGGCAGCTGTCGAATCAGTCAAACATCCTTCAAATGCCGAAGGCTTTAACCTTCTAAATTGTTCTCCACTTGAGCCCGCTCCAGAGCCGGACCCTGCTGTCAAACCTCCTGGTAAGCCTTGATTCATAAAAATGCCCAACAACTGTGATTGCACATTCAATAAATCCCTGAGTTGTTTATTAGGATCCTCAAGCGGTTCTGGTTCGTTTCGGGGTCGTCCGGGTCGTCCTGGTTGTCCTGGGTTTCTCGGCATTTTTCTATTCCTGAAAAGGGTTAGAAAATCTAATCTTAGAAAAGGAACTAACTAAGGTTAAAGAAATACTTACAGTCGGTTAAGCACGTTGCATGGCGGCCGGCATTGTCGGGTAATCCTTTGAACGACTCGACCATTTTTGCTCTGATACCATCTTGTAACGCCCCTGAACCCACCCTGGCTCGGTGCGCTACTTTGCTAACCAATCCCGCATTGAAAACATAATTTAAAATAATTTTTGTTAAAATTTCGACTCCAAAAATATTAGTAAAAACGTGAAAACAAATGAACCCGATGTTGCTTGTTATAAAAAAAAACGGGCAGCGTAACAGCTGAAATTACTAAAACAAAATCCTGAAAAAAATAAAACATGTATAAACACGTTCAGAGAAATCCCAAAACAGTTCTCAATTTACACTTACCAAATCAAACCCAACAGAACGATCAATACTTTAAACCTACAAAATAACTAAAATCCAAGAAAACCCAAATGTTCATAAAGCACGTTCAAAGAGATTTCAAAATAATTCCCTACCACATTTATAAAATCGAACCAACAAAATAGTCAAACCCTTCAAACATCCAGAATAGATAGAAAACTATACAAAATCCCAAAGTACCAAACCAAATACACCCCCGAAGATCCTGGTCGAGGCGCCCCGACAAGTGCCTGCACCAGTATGCTCCATGCGCCACCGACTGCCACCTAGTCCCGGGCTTCCTCATCTAGCTCACCTGATCTTGTCTTCACCTACACCACAGAACACACACACACACGTAAGCTTTCGCTTAGTAAGTAATGAATAACGAATGTAAACATGCACCATGCACCCACGAATGTAAACATGCACCATGCACCCACAACCCCCTAAAAATGCCAATTCCACTCACTCTGCTGCTTCTTACTAATGCACGTTAACAACGAGACGTTAAACTCTCTAGTGCCACTTGCACTTTAACACCGAGGCGTTCAACCCTCTAGTGCGACTTGCACTTTAACAATGAGGCGTTCAACCCTCTAGTGCCACTTGCACTTTAACAACGAGGTGTTCAACCCTCTAGTGCCACTTGCACTTTAACAACGAGGCGTTCAACCCTCTAGTGCGACTTGCACTTTAACAACGAGGCGTTCAACCCTCTAGTGTGACTTGCACTTTAACACCGAGGCATTCAACCCTCTAGTGCGACTTGCACTTTAACACCGAGGGGTTCAACCCTCTAGAGCTACATGCTACACATTTCATGCTTATCATTCACATCATGCCCCAACACTTATTTTTGTAGCTTAACATGACATATGCCACTCACACAATACTCAAACACCAAACAAACTACAACCCAGCAATTCATTCACACACTACTCAATATAAACAACACAACTATCAAACAATAAATCTTACTGTTCCGTGGTGTAGGCCCGAAGGCGACAAAACACACAATCCATTACTTACCTGACTGCTTGGCACTCGATTGCTCACTTCATCCAATCAATTCACTCGCTCGATAACCTTGAAACACCTTGCTAAAAATTGAAGAAGAGATGAAAATGCCCTAGCTATGGCTGCTGCAAAAATCGTGGAGAAGGGAGGGAAGAAAAGGTGTTTTTTTTTTCTTATTGGTCCACTTATGCTTTTGACTTTTCAACAATTTCTTTTCTAATTTGACTTGTCAAAACTCTTCCTTTCTCTTTGCTTTACTTTAGACCCTTAATCACCTAACATTAAACTATCCTAACCATTTAATCCCAGGCATAAATACGTTACTCGAATTTCCTAGGTGTTACAACTAAAATACCATTTATATTACGAGAAATATCAAAACTCGCAAAACCGTCGTCACATCTCCAAAAATTCCCTTATTCCTCCAAAGACTTCAATTCATTCATAGAATTCCAATAGAACTTCTCGTTCGCAAAACGGGATAAATTCGACATATTTATGAAAATGCCATTACGTTCCAAAAACTCGTAAACCCGAAGGACCGGGTGTTACAAATGCACCTCTATTTCTTCATTTCCATCTAAGTGATCGAATGCTCGAAGATCACCATATGCAGACATGTCGTACGAATACCAATTCATATCGGCATCACAAGTTGTTGTATCATTTAAATCAACTAATCGACTTTAATAAGATTCCATCGTCGTTGCTAATACAGAGAAAATTCGCCTGATGAAGAAAATATTTGCGAGGTTTTAGAGTTTTAGGAAAGTGTGAAGTGAAAGTGGAGGACTGATTTCCTTAAATAACCAAGGAGATTGGCCCCCTGTTTTAAAATTTCTTTGTAAGGTGTGCATTGCATGTGTTACACGGGGATTGAGCTAAATAGAACGGCCTCTCGTTATATTCGGGGGTCGACACGAGGGTGTAGAACCCCCCCGCGCACGTGCGTTGCACGTGGAAACACACAGGGGGCCGATCTAAAATGAAAGGCCCCTTGTGTGTCTCCACGTGCAATGCACGTGCACGGGGGGTTCTACACCCTCGCATCGACCCCTGAACAGAACGAGGGGTCGCGCTTGGAGAACGGTCCCCCGTTCTCTTTGAAAAATGTGAAACGAGAGGCTATCGGGCGTCTGTGAGGTTTAAATTGTTAAGTTTTTTATAATTCGATGTTTGTTTTATTATGGTTAATACTTTAAGGGTTTTTTTTTTTTTAAGTTGATACTTTGTGGTTCAAAATGATTTTTACCGTTATTATTAATCATTATATTATAATTTGAGTAAAGTAAAAAATTTACCCTCAAAATTAGGTTATAATGCAAGCGAGTCCTTCCAACTTTTTTTCCGACAAATAGGCACTTGAATACCGATTTGTGAGAGGCTAGTCAATTTTTCTTCAAATCGGAGAACTTCATAGCCTCGACGCAGAGAAATCCAAAGGCTTGTCAATTTACGAACTCGTCAACCTGGAGAAGAGGGAGGAATCGTGGTCAGCGACGATTCATGAATTTGCAAAATCATTTCTCCGCGTAACTCAATTGCCTCTGGATTTCTCCGAATCCAACTTCTGGATTTCTTTGGGTTGAAGAAAAATCAACGAGCTTCTCACAAAAATTGGTTTCTGAATTCTTTCGATAATTTCCTCTCTATAATTTCATAAATTACAGCATCATCGTGATATCCACAAATCTTCTTTTCTTTTCTTTTTTGAACTTTTGTTTCCGTTGGGAAAAATGAGCCAAAAATTAAGGAAAATGTTCGTGCAAAGGCAACTGAAGAAAATGTAATAAAATTTCTTGCCTCGATTATCATAAATTTTCAAAAATATTTATGATTTAATATTGCAATTCCTCTCACATCGAGAATTTCTGGAACAAGCCAAAAGCAGAACTTGAAGAATTTTCATGAATTTATTATCACTAAGAAGTCAAAACTGTGATCAATATTTCTCAGACCTATAAATACACTTGAGGGAAATTGAATCTTATTTCTAATTTCTTCTTCTTTCGGGTCTACTTTATCGTCGAAAATTGAATCGATCAGTCTCAAGAGACCGTGGTTGATGTTGTCAATCGATCATGCTTTTGCAACTCAGTCTTCTCTGACCACTCGATTATCCGCTTTCTCCATCAACAACAATCTCCGTCTCCTACCTTCT
Source organism: Begonia masoniana (assembly GCA_022432975.1). Classification (NCBI taxonomy): domain Eukaryota; kingdom Viridiplantae; phylum Streptophyta; class Magnoliopsida; order Cucurbitales; family Begoniaceae; genus Begonia; species Begonia masoniana. The sequence goes on from CM039504.1 coordinate 8,575,501, forward strand.
ATGTGTACACAAAAATAAAAACTTCTGTGTAGTGAAATCTCAGTCACGATATAACCTCGTGCTTTTCTTCTAATAGTTTCGATGCTTCGAATCTAGCAGTTAAACCTACGGCGCTGCGTCGCATAGAACGTTGTCGCACCACTTGACAGTATTCTAGATCGTCTGATTGCCCGTCTAATCTTATCCCATGAATCATCTGATGATAAAGCGGGAAAAACCGGATTTGAATTGTTGAATATACATAATACGGAAGGAGTGTAGCGACTGTGACGAGAAGTGTGACAATCCAGTAAAACGGGGCCGGAGCACAGGCTTCGATGAAGACTTGATAGGCAGTAGTCGAAAAAATCGGGTTCATAGCTCCGTATGCCATGAAGAATATATACAAGAAACCGATGCTTCCCCATATCAAAATATGTTGAATATACGTGAAGTAGTTGATCCAAAGAGCCATTTGAATATTTACGATCCACACGACGCATGTGTACATCGTCACGCCCAAAACTTCCAGCCCGACAACTTCACCACCGTGTCGGAAAGCTTGATGTCCCATTGCACGAAAGCAAAAAAAGAAAATGATGGCTGCACTTAGAACTCCATTGAAGGTCCACCCAAAAATTCGAAACCAGCTGAATAACACATTTTCCACACCTTCTTGGTACAGCAATGGAAACTGTAAAAGTTCAAAACAGATTACATGATATCAGATTTTGAAGTTTCTCATTTTGGGTCAAGGTCTATAGCAAGGGAAAGTTTGAAGTGATCTACCTTGAGACATAATCGGGCAGAGACGTCTTGGTCGAGAACTCCCATGGCGATCACCGGAAGAGATGTGAAGAAGACATTATACGCTGACAACAACCATTCATTATATGCATCTTCGCCAGAAAACGATGAGTAAATTTGGTAGAAGAAGAGAGTGAAGCCGAAAACAATGTTCTTGTAGAAGAAATAAATAATCTGTCCAACAACAAGATCAATTGGTCATCTTGTCTATCTTGGTTTGATAAAAAATGCATTTAATACTGTAATTTTTGTAGAACTTTCCGATTTTCGACAATTCTGATAAAATAATTACCATTGACGAGATTCTCCTATAGCACCAGTGGCCGTGCACAAGCAGCAGTCTCTCCAGAAATCGGAACTGAGCTATAGCGATATCACTTGACATGGCCGCCTGCAAAGTTGAAAATAACTCAGGTTAGAATTTTGTAACCTGAATTCTTTTGAACTGGGCCGACGGGCCTGTATTACGGATCTTGTTGAAAGTTTTCTTTTCATAAACTCATTCAAGTTTGAACAGCAAAATTTGCTGTCATATTTTAGTTTTCACAATAGATATTCTACTCAGTCGGTAGTTTTTCCCGCAAAGGTTTATCCACATTAAATCTCTGTAACCACTTCCGTATTATATCTTATTTTTTGTTTCGTATCGGGATTTCTAACAACTCATACAAGTGAACACAGCAAAGAGTAAATTAGAAAAGATGGTGAAATAGTAAAGGTCTGCAATGTCTTATACCTGCATTCCTTCAACACCACTAATACCGACCCCGATATCAGCCTCTTGAAGCATTCCCACGTCATTTGCTCCATCACCAATCGCCAGAGTGGTCTGCCGTGTTTTTATCTTGACAAGTCGTGTGACCTATGTCGATGGAAAGATTTAATACTTCATCTTCTTTGGTATGTTCTTACTCTTTTCTTAACTCATTTCAAGCTTATAAGAAAGATTCAAAGTTACGATTCAAGTGAAGAACTTACAAGAGCTTTCTGTTTTGGGGAAGAACGGCAGCATATGACCGATGCACAGCCCACGGCGAGCTCTAGAAACAAGTCCTTAACATCGTCCTCTAACGCATACGTAAGTGACTTCCCGTCAATGATCAAAGCCAATGCCTCTGACGTTTCGGCGGACGCAGTCAGCAATGCCTTTGCATTGCTTAATTGTGCTATAACATTCGCCTTGAGAGCCTTGTCAATAGCAGACTTGTCCTCCATTTTTTCTAATGATTTAGCTTCGGGAGTCTCCGAGTTGATTATAATTTGATTCATACCTTGTCTGAGTAAACTACAAGCAAACCTGAAGGCGGAAGCAAAATTTTTTATCATAGTGTTCATCAGAAATTATTTGATTGCAAACGATTTGATGGTTTAAGCAAGTGTGGTTTACCCAATATTGATGGCAGTCTCCATTTTATCTCCAGTCAAAACCCATATTTTGATTCCAGCCTGTGCAAGCCTGTCAATGGATTCTGGGACCTAAAAGAACAAGAATGTTTTATGAAGGAATCATTTTGTTTGTTGCTGTATGGAAGCTGTAAAACTTACCCCGTTTTGAAGCTTGTCTTCGACTGCAGTCGCACCAAGAAGAATGAGATCTTTCTCGATAGTTTCCGACAATTGCTCGATCAATTCCTCTCGGTCGGCACATAATGAGTTTTTTGCCTTGGTGAGTTCATTGTGAAAAGTGCAGTATGAGTTCTCATCGAGTTCTCGATATGCTAGCACCAGAGTTCTCAACCCAGCATCGGCATACTCACTAATGTGCCTCTTTGTCTCCTCTTCAAAGTCCCTTCCATTTTTAGCCAGTCTTTCAAACATAACACTGCAAAGAACAAAAAAATTTAGATATATAAAGATCTAACACAAAACAGAAGCAAGATCCATAGAAGAGTAATTGATAAGATTACAAACCTGTCAGCACCTTTACTAAGTAGTAATAGTTTTCCCTCTGGGCTTCGAACGATCACGGACATTCTTTTTCTCAAGCTGCTAAATTCTAAGATATCCAAGAGTTGATAGGATCTGCAAGTTTGAGTAAAAATTTGATTTTTTGAACATCCCACCAAAGTTGATAGAAAATTGTATGAAATCAGACCAAAAAAAGCCAACCTTTCGTATTTATCGTTGGACGAAGGATCGATCTCACGAACCAAGAAGGTTGTTTGAGTCCGTGCATAGAATTCAAATCCAAGTTCTCTGGCTGCAATCACAAATGCCGACTCGTCAGGAGATTCGGCCTCATATGAAATTCTTCCGGTCTCTGAATCAACATCTGGAACTGCAGTGTGGCAAATCGCCAGCAGCTGAAGGAACTTTCGAATTATATCGGCTCTCGGCTCGTTGATCCACCTACCATTTGTGATTCTTTCATCGTAAAAATTGAACCCCTTCACATCCGGCTTTTTTTGTCTCAATCCATTGCCATTTCCTTCTTCTTCAGTCTTGTCCTGAGACAAAGACAACCCTTTTCTCCTCACAAAAGCTCTCTCGACCTCTGTAATTCCTCGACCATAGGCAGTTCCAGCCACTGAGCACTTAACGAACTCCATTGAATTACAAGTCAAAGTTCCTGTTTTATCAGAGAGTATAGTTTCTACTTGGCCAAGCTCTTCGTTCAAATTTGAAGTCCGAGCTCGGGCTGGCTTATCCGTCTCCTCATAGTACATTTGTCCATCATAGTTGATGAAAACACACTGAAGAACTTTGACGATTTCTATGGACACATACAACGAAATTGGAATCAAATAGCCATACAACATTAAGGCAGTCAAAAATTGCAAAGTGGCCGCAATTGGAGCTTCCTTTGGGCTGTAAAATATTGTGGTATCGTCGGGTCTGAGGTACCATCTTTTCATCTCGCCATTTTCTATGTCCTCGCTAGTCGTTATACCAAAGCAAACCGACCCGATAAAAGATATGAAAACCAAAAGAGAGAACAAGAAGTAAACTATTTTATCCATTCTTCGCTCGATCCTGCTTCTCTTCGAAGGAGGAGGCGTCGAATTCTGAATAACCTTCGTATCATGACCAGTAAATATCACAACTCCATAGATAAAATCAGTGTTTCTCAGCTTCGAGTCTCGAAGAAGAAGCTGCTGAGGAGTCAGTGGATATTGCTGTTCTTCGAGCAGAAAACCGCCCACAAACGAGTACAAATTCGCATTCGGATCTTCACATTTTATTACAGCCCTGAAGTCTTGGAAGCTTAGATCTTCGTTAAAATTTGAGGTTGATTCGAGAGCCTGTTTCAGCTTCAAATTTGTTTCGCCGTCGAGATTAGTCGTCTCCACATAACAAAACGCTTCCTCGTAACTCGACGAGAGTAGGATCAGATCGGCAGGAAAAAGCTCGTCCTTTTGGACTCTAACTACGTCTCCAACTCGCAAATCCATCCATTTCAAGTCATCGAAAATGCCATCTCCCAAATGCACCTTCACCCTCCTGTTGTTCATTTCAATATCCTGATGACATAATTTACAGATCGATTACGGATTATTTCCAATCTTCCAACAATGAATGTAAAATCGACATAAAATAAGAAAAAGGGTACTCTTTTCGTCCCATCACAGAGCTAAAAAACATACAAAAGTCCAATAAATGAAAGCATTAAGCAACATCAGATTTGAAAAACAACACATACCAGATAATGTTTTTTAAAACCATTTAAAGTTGTAAGTTTCTATAACTTGAGTTGCATAAAAGCTCAACTACCTGCTTTTGCCTCCTCCAATCTTCAACGGCCTCCTTTGCCATTGTGATGCCAATGACGAAAGCTAGAGGAAGAACATTGCTAGAAGCCGAGTAAGGGGCGACCGGTGTGAAAGAAAGCACTGCACAAACGAGGAAATATACATTGGCAGTGCGTCGGAATTGCTCGAACAACGATTTCGGAAAGAACGAAGCTAGTGTGTACTTTGTAGTCTTGACATAATTGCCTCCATAGTTGAGAACACTTGCGTCCGAACAATCGGGATCGTTGACATACACTACCCTCGAGAATCCCGGCCCTCCGATGAGAGTATGATCGATCTTGAATAACGCTTTTCCGCGAGGAAAAGCATGGATTCTTCTAATGTGTTGTCTTTTTGTTCTGCCACCAGCCATGTTTTCCACAACTCTGCCAGAAATTCTTCATAAAACTCACTCTATGACATCACTTTTTCTGACCCCAGAAGGCGAAATCAATGAATTTGGCTTACTCCAGAAAGATTTACTAAAAACTTGCGTTCTAGAGCAAACCCATGAGAGAAAAGAGCACAACTTTCAAAAAGAATGAAAAAAAACTGAAGGAGATGAAATGAATCTGAGTTTTCAGAAACATTTTACAGAAGAAGATGAAAAAATCCGCCAAACCCAGAAAGCTCCGGCCAGAAAGAGGTTTAAGTTTGATTGGGGGAAGAAGAAGTAAGTGAAGATTGACTTCACTACCATCTAAGGTTTGACTGTTAGACAGAAACCAGACTGTAAACGTGACGACCGAGAAAAACACAAAAAAAAAAAAAAAAAAAAAAAGAAGAGAAACTCAACTACTTCACTGACCCATGAAGAAGACGGAAACAAATGTCCTACTTATGGTGCATAAAAAAGGAGATTCTTCTGTGTCCTTCGAAATTCAGAGGAGAGAGGCAATCGATGAACTTTATGAATCCGAGCTTTCTAGAAGGTGGTTTTGAAACGTTTAGGGAATGACAAGACCGCAATAATGGATAGATTTGGTATGTACAGGTCAAAAACCCCATTTATGGACTTCTGGGTCCGAAGCTTTCTCTCTGCATCAATGGAATTTTGACAGAAAATGGAGCTAAAATAGAAAAAAAATCCAAATTTCAGTGAGAATTAAATAACACTAAAAAAGTAGAGCGGCTGCCTAACGTTCTACATCTGGACATGTTGTTTCAAAATAAAATCAAATTAGGACTACAAGCAGCAGCAGAGACGAGAGAGAGAGAGAGAGAGAGAGAGGAGAGAGAGATCTGAGATATTCACAAGACTGGAATATTTGGTCTGATGAATCTGGGGAGGGCGTAAAACTGGACCATTCTTTCTAATACCCAAGTTAAGGTGTTAATCTTTTAATTAAAGTTCATTAAAATAATCAAGTGGGCTTCGTGTAATCACGAGTCTCGTGCATTGAAAATTGAAGACTTTCAACTTATTATAGATTTAAGTTTCATAAAAATATATATATATTTTTAAGAAAAGAAATTAGATTTGAATTAGGCAAGTGATGTGGAATGCAGCTATTGGTAGTTTAATGTCTTGCTAAATTATCTATCCTTCAAAGTCAAATGGGTTATGCAATGGCCAAAAATAAGTTAATATTTTAATACTTATTAATTATTATTATTATTATTATTATTTGGATTTGAAATCATTTGAGCAAATGAGACTCACCCACCTATATAATGCAATCCAAAAGGTGACCTAGAGTTTATTTTTAAATCCTAATTCGATGATTATATTCTTATAACCAAATTACGAAGAAATAAAGTGTATGTCGCGCGACTGCCTGTATTGGATTTATTGGCTTTATCGTGTTAGAATTATCAACCAATCAAATCCGTTTTTTCTTCAATATCCAATTTGCTTAATTATTTACACAGGACGTGTTGAATGGATCTTCTCGTTTTGCAAGCTAGAGAAAGAAATAAATGTAACTATTAAGGATGATTGATTGAGTCCAACTCATAACAATCGAGATTATTTAGTTTTTAGGATAAAATGCGCGTAAGAGAGGTTAGCAATTAATTCTTATTTGTCAAAGTTATTGTAAAAGAAATCATGTTTTTTTTTTATCTGATTTTCTCTGTTTGATGATTAATGGAGAGAAATCAATTTATGGAGTTAGATATTAAAATCATTCTATTGCGAATTCTTTTATTTGAAAATCTTATCGCATAGAAGAACACCTGACAAAAACAAAATTTCTTTACGACATCTCTAACAACGAGACTTAATTGTTCACATTCGGTAGTTATTTACCTATATAAAAAAATATAATGACTTACTTGATTTTTACCTTTAAATTTAATGCGAGGTTTTATTTATTTATAATGGGGGAAGAAATGATATTAAATTTAATTTAAATTAGATGATAATGCAAAATGTGAGGTTCGAGTGACATCTGCTCTTGACCGGTTCAACTGGTGATTAGTCAAACCCTGATGAACCGGGCCGTTAAGTTAAAAACACGCAATCCCACAATTCGAGATTTAAACAGACGCGCAGTTCGCAGCGCGTGCCCCAAACGAATCGACGTGCGTTCGGAAGGAAGACTTTCTTTGCCCTAATCGCCTGCGAGCGGGAGCCGTCTCTCTTATCCAGAAAAAACCTCTTCGATCCCCTTCCCTGATATATCTACAACTATCAACCATGTCCCTTAATTTACTCGTCCTCCTCCTCATCTTCCTTCAGCTGGGATCCTCCATCGGTTGAATCGTCGTCTTTACGCTCTGATTTTGCTGTATTCTTTTTTCAATTTTGCTTAACATATCGGTTATTCTCAAATCTTATGCTTTCCCTTTTTCTGATCTGTACTTTTATTAGGTCTGATAATCAATTTCTTGGTGCATGTGTTTGTTGGTTATGTTCTTACAGGTTGATTTTGGTAATCGATTCATAGGATGGAACCGGTTGACATAGTAGGTAAATCCAAGGAGGACGCTTCGCTTCCAAAAGGTAGTTTTTTCTGTACTTTATTTTTTTTCCCGGTAGGATAGAATTAGTATTTGTCCGTTTCGGAAATATATGTCCATTTGTATGTGTAGGAGACCCTTAAGTTTACTGTTTAATTCTACAAATTGGTATGATATCGATTTTTGCCCAAATTAGAACTAGGGGAAAAATATGTGGTGCTCCCAAGACTCATAATTGAGATAATTGTTAACTTGTTAGGGGGATTTCCATTTGTCTGCGAGCACTGGGAGTTCTATGTGTTGGTGGTGGAACTTGATTTCAGATTATGAGTAATGTTCATAGATTAGCGGTGGAGAAGGTGACAAATAATTATTCACAGGAGAGAGTCAATGCGTGTGATAAGAATTTTTTTTTGTATAGTTCTTTGATCTTACCTGGGTTACAGCTTTTTCTTGTCCAAACTAATTTTCATTGAAGAAATGGAAAGGATCTCTATTTGTTACTTATCGTGGATCCTTGAAGTGATCTCATGCTGTATGACTACTAATAGAATAGTTAATCTGCTTGAGTTAACGAAATTATATTGGGTCACGCAATGAATCCTCTTTTTTTAATTTTATTTTATGTTATTACTTGTTTTTAGTGGTTTATAAAGCGAGGGGAGCAATTTAAACTTGGTCAGTGGAAATCTAAGACAACAAGAACAGGGTTGATGGAATTAAATGTAGTGCCTCACGATGTAACCATATTTGCCCCCACCTATGATTGTGTAGTTTATTTAACAAATTATTACATTTTCATATTAGTTGGAAGTTCTGATGTAAGATTGGAGCAATGCTTTCATTCATTCGAAATGGCCTAGGAGTTATTTTGCTGTAGTTGTTCTAATGGTTTGTTTACCTGATCTACTTAAATCAGCAACAATGACCAAAATTATCAAGGAAATGCTCCCACCTGATGTGCGTGTTGCAAGGGATGCTCAAGATCTTCTGATCGAGTGTTGTGTAGGTGAGGCAACTATGACTGTGCATGTGTTTTTCCCCATGTCTGCATTTTCTTCTGTTGTCTCACAAGACAAACATCTAAAAAATTTCCATGGTCTAGCATTGAATGTAAAATCCAACTTTAATGACCAGGTTTGATATCGAAGTTTAACATCTAAGATTTTGTTAACATTTTTTTTTCAACTAAATAAAGTACATCATACGAGGCAATACTTTTTTTGGGAAGTTTGAACGAGCAAAAGCTTGAAAGGATCATCCTAACTTACAATTTTTCTATTTTGAAAACTTTAACCGTTCATCTATCAGACTCAAGGCAGTGCATGAAGTCTCTTAATTATTTATGTAGATAAGTTGTTGCATTTAGCTGGTTTTTGCATTGAACGGATTGAAAATTGTTTTCACTGATACTTCAAAGTGAATCCCTATTTATATTAGCTAGAAAGACATCAACTAGGAAATTGGACATTCAAAGAGATCCCTGTAATTAGATATTTTTCCTAAACTAATCATACTGTTATGGTGACAATGTGATACGAATATATGATAGGGGAGGGTAATATGATAGGGGAGGGTAATATTTTAGAAGATTAGGGGGTAGTTTAGGTATTTGGGTTAATAATTCTGTTAGGATTTGGTATTATTCTCTGTTAGTAAGTGATTATATAAACGTGGGGAAGAGTGGGGAGAAGGGGAGGAGAATATTGTGGGAAATGTGGGAGAGACCAGAGGCTCTATAATTTCACTGTGAGCGGTGTTTGTGTTTCTGTTATTGTGTTTTATCTTGGGAGAATTCTGCATATTAGGATACCTATCATTGGTATCAGAGCATTGATCCTAGGATGGCAGGAAAGAAACCAGTCACCGGAGGCACTGGCAAGCAAGCTGTGGGAGAGGATCTAATGGCCTGGCCACAGAACGATCTCAGGCATGAAGTGGATGAGCTGAAAGTGAGCATCGGTCGATTACCAGAACTGGAAAGGAAAATGGATCTGTTGATGGCCAAGATGGATTCCATTGTTGAGACAGTGCATACTGCACAGCCAAACCAGAGGAATGAAGGGAAGGCAATAGTGGGTGATGAACCGGGACAATCCAGTTGTCCAGGTGACTCATCCCGAGCAAGCAGGGGAGAAGAAGGGTGGAAGGGGGAATACCTGAATCGGCGAATGGAGATGCCGGTCTTCGCAGGGGGTGATCCAGACGATTGGTTGTTTAGGGTGGAACGATTCTTCGCACTTCAATCCGTCTCCGAGCCAGAAAAACTCCAATGGGTGGCAGTGCATTTGGAGGGCGAAGCTCTGGCGTGGTTCCAATGGGAAGAGCGGCGCCGTCCATTTCGTAGCTGGATAGATTTCCGGTACCTTTTGCTAGAGCGATTCCGTGCGTCACTGGAAGGGACTCTAACGGAGCGATTTCTGCAACTCAGGCAGACAGACTAGGTGAGGGAATACCGACAAAGATTCGAGCGCGCAGCGTCGCACTTCTCCGACCTACCGGAACACCTGCTGGAGGCGCAGTTCACGACCGGGTTACGGCCGGAAATTCGCGCGGAGCTTCTCGTTCTGCAACCGAGTGGCATCGACCAGGCAATGCTCATCGCGCAGAGGGTGGAGGATAAACTTGTTCTGCTGCAGCACTTCGGGTCGGGCGTGGAAGATAAAGGGATGGGTCAGCCCTCTTCATGGTTAACAACCCATTCATTTGTTGGGCCGGGTCCTGGGGTGCAGGAAAAGGAACCGCCCAAACCCGGTTGGGCGGCCCAGCCACGGCTTCCTGGAGCGACAGCCGAAGCATATCCAACTCGAGCTGGGTCATCTTCTCCAGAAGCGTAGGCACGGCGAGAGGGGTCTTCTTCGCCAGAATGGTTCACCTAGCAACCGGCAAAATCATTGTCCGACCGGCGTTCACACAGCAGCCGGGCAAATCGGCCCCCGTGAGCCCATCCCGGCCAGAGTCTTCTTTCCGGCGAATGACCGATGCCGAGTTGCTCTCGCGGAGAGCAAAGGGCCTCTGCTACCGTTGCGATGAACGGTTTTTTCCGGGTCACAGGTGCAAGGCTAAGGGACTGATGGTGCTGGTTTGTCAGGAGGATGAGGGCTCGGCTAAGGAGTCACCGCGCAGAGAGGAGGAGACGCCGAGAATAGCTGCCCACCCCGAGTTGCCGTCTGAGCCGCCACAATCATCACCATTTCCACCGGCGTGGTGCTCTGCCGTTACAACAATGACAGCGAAGGGGAAGGAGGTTGCTTGGAATTAAGAGAAGTTTAATTTTCTTCAAATTCACCTTGAGGACAAGGTGATAGTTTAGGCGGGAGTATTGATACGAATATATGATAGGGGAGGGTAATATGATAGGGGAGGGTAATATTTTAGAAGATTAGGGGGTAGTTTAGGTATTTGGGTTAATAATTCTGTTAGGATTTGGTATTATTCTCTGTTAGTAAGTGATTATATAAACGTGGGGAAGAGTGGGGAGAAGGGGAGGAGAATATTGTGGGAAATGTGGGAGAGACCAGAGGCTCTATAATTTCTCTGTGAGCGGTGTTTGTGTTTCTGTTATTGTGTTTTATCTTGGGAGAATTCTGCATATTAGGATACCTATCACAATGTTTGCAGCTAATATCTTCTTATAAAAATGTAATAATGCATGATAAAATATTGAACAGAATGAATAAATGTTCAACACATTCGACAAGGCAAGGTGAATCAGATATCCTGTAACGTTCTCATATTCTCTGATGACTTCTTTCTTGGAACATTGTTGTATTCTTATATACTCTTGCTATAAGCTTGTAGCTAGTTTTTGTGATCATATGGTCACTTGTTTCACCTTTTCACCTATTTTCTCACTGGGGAATGCTTTTCTTCTTTATTCTATCATCTGGCAGAGTTCATAAATCTTGTATCATCAGAGTCAAATGAAGTTTGTAACAGAGAAGAGAGACGAACCATCGCGCCTGAGCATGTGCTCAAGGCTTTGGAGGTATTGATTCAGCCAGATTTTTGTTTCATGTATCATATTTAGATAGATTTTTGTTTCTTTTCATGGAACTCTCATTTATTCATCTATTGTTTTTGATAATTTAAATTTAATTACCTTGTGATTTGTGGGGTAGGAATTTGGGTATTTTATTTACGCTTTCAAAGTTGTAGTCCATCCTACTTGATTTAGTTCCAACTAATTGATTTATAAATTTAGATAAAACACCAGCGTTTTAGTAAGTTTCCCAACAGCTTGTTGTAACAGCTGTATAGTCCCTGTAGTACATTAGTTGCATAAAGTTGTAATTGTGGGTCTTTTAAGACCCATCTGTTGATAGTTTCATTTCGAATTAATATACTGATGCTTCTTTTCAGGTGCTTGGGTTTGGCGATTACATTGAAGAAGTTTTTGCAGCTTATGAACAACACAAGCTTGAAACCATGGTATAAACTACTAAAAAAACCTAAGTTCCTAATTATCTTTAACTTGTGAAAAAATATTTTATTACCTGGTTTTTCCTTTTCGAAAATTCCTTCAGCAAGACTCCTTGAAAAGTGGGAAGTGGAGCAATGGAGCCAAAATGTCAGAGGAAGAAGCATTGGCCGAGCAGCAAAGAATGTTTGCCGAGGCACGTGCAAGAATGAATGGCGGTGTCGCTTCTGAAAAGCAACCTGAGTCGAACCAAAGTTTAGAGAGCTAACTTTAGGATCTAACTTGTAGGCTTGATTTTTCTTGATTCTCCCTTTTATGTACATAAAACCTTTGACGAATTTGTAATGGCCAGATTATAATCTATGTATTCATGTTTATAGATGTTGATTAGTGAAAGTTTGTTAAAATCTTCGACCCTTTAATATCTGTTTGTATGAATATTTGATCAGTTATATCTATGAAAGTCATTTGGCTCCTCGTCTTCGAAGAATTTCAGGTCTTCTATCTTTATTACTTCTTAATAGCTACCCAGTTTACTAGCTCTTAGTGGAATGAATCTATATAACGGTGGTTGTGAGTGGTTATGGGCTCCTTTCTCTCTACCTCTCTCTATCGCAGGCACAGTGAATGAGCTGGGATACCCGCTGCAGATGGCTAGGTAGAAATGTAGCTGCTCGGTCGAAATGGGGGGTCTTGATCGACCGCCTCTCATAAACATAAAACAGGTATTGTTGCCGCCTCTCTCTGTTTCATGTGTTTTACGAACAGGCACAGTTAGTGACAAAAACATTGATGAAAGTAAAAGGGTGGAGATTTTATTTGGCGGTTGCCTACAAGCAAGAAGGTGTCAGTGTCTCAGGTGGAAGAAACGTAGACTAGGTGTTGCCTATATAGGCCATGAAATTCAGGTACGTGAATATCCAACATCACATCTGCTGCTGCTTTGCTTATGAAGACAGATGAATTTAGTGCTTGTTTGGATCATGTCCATTTTTTATTGCTTTTGATTGACACTTAATTTTATTGGGCCCTTGGAGTCGGTTTAGACAACAAGAACTTGTGTTTTTACTGCTTTGGATTTCAAGTTAGAAGCTTTAGCTCATTTCTATGAAAGAACACACCTCTTGCCTCCTCTCTCTCTCTCTCTCTCCTAAATCAGATGGTGGGACAGATTGTGCTTCTTTTGTCAGGATTGTCTTTCACTAGAGCAAGTGACTTCAAGCAAACAAGATTGGCAAAGGGCCCACATAGCCATTAAAGAAAAGCAGCCAGAAGTAATCTCTCCCTCCTTATATTCATCTCATTCTTTATCTTATTAACGGTCTAAAGCAGCAAAACTGTCTTTCTCTATCCACTTGTTTTGCCAGGATGAAGACAGCCGTGGCTAGGACCTTGCAAAGCTCCACCTCCAGAAGGCATTTCCACTGGAATAAAAAGGTAGGAAACGAGGAAGATGAAGTTTCAGACTCGTCCTCCTCAAAACCCGTCGGAGAAGAAGATGAAGAGAAAGGCAAGGGCTTTACAGAAGAATCACAAGCACAAGCTCCAGATCAAGCTCCAAAGAAGAGACTTCAACAAGCTATAGCACTCTCAAGGCTTCGAACTGTTTTCACTGTCTTCGGTAGAAATCGTCTGAACGCTCATCTGGGTCTTGGCTCCAAAGTAGTAGGAACCCTCTTCGGATCTCGGCGGGGCCATGTGAATTTTGCATTCCAGAGGAACCCCTCTTCACCCCCTGCCCTCATGATCGAGCTTACTGCACCAATTACCTTCCTGGTCAAAGAAATGGCTTCTGGGTTGGTCAGAATCGCCTTAGAATGTGACAGCGGAAAAGAAGACGAGAAGAAAACAACAAGACTCATGGAGGAGCCTGTTTGGAGGACATTCTGTAATGGCAAAAAATGTGGGTATGGAACAAGAAGAGAGTGCGGGCCAAAAGAGACGAAGATTTTGAAAGCAGTAGAGCCAATTTCAATGGGCGCTGGTGTTTTGCCTGGAAATGAAGGGGAGGAATCAGGCACCGATGGGGAATTGATGTACTTGAGGGCCAAATTCGAGAGAATTGTTGGATCTAAAGATTCAGAAGCTTTCTACATGATGAACCCAGACAGAAATGGAGCTCCGGAGCTAAGCATCTACCTGCTCAGAGTCTGATCCGCCATGGCTATTTGCAGGTTTCAGCTCAAACACTATGATCTTTATTAGCCTAGTTCATCTTCACCCAATTGGAAAGTTAATTTGAGTGGAATTAGTATATTTGATTAGTGTATTTTGTGTGGTCTAAATGTATAGTTTTTTCTAGATATGACGAGACAAAGGTGGCTTCTTTGTTGCTGGTCTGATTTGTCTTTTCATTTTTTTTTTATTAGCCGGTAAGGATACCCTATCACCTACTTTAATCATGATGAATAATCATAGCATAAAATCAGTACAACTCTATTTAAACCCTATTAAATTTCATTTTTTTATATTTATTTGAGGGCTGTGATAAGCAGAAAAATATCAGTTTTATTTAATTAATTTTTTTCTTGGTTTTTTTTTGTCGTGTACTGGGCTTTCCATGAATAAGTTTATAATTAGGAGTTGATTAAACATTATTATAATATTTCTGTTTATTATATTATGAATTTTTTTAGGCAATAGGTGGAAAAACAGAAGATTATTCGAAGCTCCCAATCATTAATTAAATTTGTAATAAAAAGTTTGATAAAACCAACATCATAGAAGTCATCAAAAAGCAAATAAAAAATAATTAAATTTGTAAAAAATTTATTCCTGACACCAAAGAGGTTGGGTTTATTACCCTTTATTGACTTTCTTTTTCACTTTGAATAAAAAAAATCAGCAAATTTCAAGTAATAGAGTAAATTATATAAAGCAAGTTATTTGACTGAAGAATTAAATACAATTAATTTATATAAAAAAAAATTGATGAATTCTTAAGGGAGGATATCGGTGTAATAAAAATCTTGAATTTATATATATATATATATATATATACACACACATATTGTCAAATCTAAAGGGGAATCCTAATTCCTTTATAGTATCATTAATGCGACATTTAATGCACACTTACCCACCCCCCTTCAATCTTCCTAGGTTAATTTCGTTGAGTTGATGATCCAGTGAAAGAGAAGAAAGATGAAGAGGACACAGAAAGAAAACAGCTACAGAGAGAAGAGAAGATTGAATTGATAGCTGTGTAAAATATATTTTCCCAATAGAGTTTCTTACAATAACGATCAAAAACAAAGGAAAGCAACGATGACAGTATATTTGAAACATAACTACAATTAACTATAACGGTAAATGAACAGAAATGTAACATCGGCTAGTATCTTCCTGCAAGATCAAGGCAATAGGCCAAAGATCTTGGATAAAAAAAATAGAGAACGACGTCGGTGGAAGAGATTTAGTAAGCGCATCAGCTAGTTGATTCTCCGAATGAGTGAATTTGACCAATAACTACTTTTGAAGTATTTTTTCACTGACAAAATGAAAATCAATCTCCATATATTTAGATTTTGAGTGTAATACGAGATTGAAAGCAAGTTACGCTGCACTCAAGTTGTCACAGAGAATAAGAGGAGCAGTGGAGAAGATAATACCCAACTCCTCGAGAAGCGACTGTAACCATAGGAGTTCAACTGCACCATTTGCGATACTACGGTATTCGGACTCCGTGCTGGAATGTGAGACAACCTTCTGTTTGGTGGAGGACCAAGAGATAAGATTGCAGTCGAGAAAAACACAGAACCCGCTGGAGCTTTTGCGTCATCAGGGCAGGAAGCCCAATCCGTGTTCGTATAGCAAATCAAATCAAACGCGGTAGAGGGAGCGAAGGAGATGTCGAGGGATAAAGTAACTTTGAGATAACGTAAAACTCTCTTGACGGCTTGCCAGTGAACGTCAGAGAGTGCATGCATAAACTGTGAAACCTTGTTGACAACGAAAGCAATATCAGGACGTGTAAGGCAATAATACTGTAAGCCGCTAACTAGGCTGCGGTAGAGAAACCCGTCACAGAGGGGAGTGCCAGATTGCAAAGATAAAATAGGGCCTGCAACCATGGGTGTTGGGACCGACGTGCACGAAGTCATATTTGCCCTGTGAAATAACTCAAAAATATATCTCGATTGAGAAAAACTCATACCAGTAGGAGTTTGAGTGACCGATATGCCGAGAAAGTATGATAAGGGTCCAAGATCGCGGACTTTAAATTGTGCGTGTAAATATGTTAAGAGCTGATCTATCAGAGGACCCGAGTCACTTGTCAAGATTATGTTGTCAACATACACAAGCTTAATAATAACAGAGGAGGAGGAGGTGCAACAGATGAAAAGTGATGAATCAAACTTGGATGCGAAGAAACCCCAATTAGTGAGAGAAGTGTAAAGTTTGGTGTAGATTGCTTGAGACCGTAGAAAGCTTTATGTAAGAAGCATATAGTCGATGGATAGAATGAATCAATAAAACTGGGAGGTTGTTGCATGTAAACCTTCTTAGTTAAGTCCCCATGTAGAAAAGCATTGTTGATATCTAGTTGACGGATAGTCTAGCGGGAGGAGACTGCAAGGGAGAGAACAGTCCGAACGGAAGTCGGTTTTACCACTGGGCTAAAAGTCTCGTCATAATCAATACATTTGGTCTGTCATACCCTTTGGCTACGAGGTGGGCCTTTGTGCAAAGAAATGGTGTCATCATAGTTAAATTTAGTTTTGAAAACCCACTTGCACCCTATAAGTTTTGCATGTCTCGGAAGGGAAACTAACGTCCAAGTGTTGGTTGCTCAAAAGGCAGAAATTTCCTCTTTCATGGCGGCAGTCTAATGGGAACACTTAGCAGCTTGTGTGAACGTCGTAGGTTCAAGAGCGGGCTTAAGAAGGAACGCTTTTGGTTTTAAAATATCGGCTTTGGCCCTTGTGGTCATAGGATGGGTATTCGGGATGGTTGGATTTTTGACCTGAGATGGTAGAAGGTCATGGTGGGAAAAGGGGGAAGGGGCAGTATTGAGGGATAGGGGGAAACGAGGACAGGTTGGTGTGGGGGGGGAGTAACGTTAGAGAAGTGGGGAAGAGGGCTAGATGTATTAGGAGGATTATGAGGGATGAAGAGGTAGGGTAGACAAGGAATTGGAAGATCAAACGGAAGAGTAGGGGGTGACAGGTGAACTGGAGGAATAGAAAGAAAATTGTGACTTGATGAACGTAACATGACGAGAGATATAAATTTTGTGAGAAGTAGGATAGAGACAGAGGTAACCTTTGTGATGAGGACTAGGGCATAAGAAATTACAAGGAAGGGACCGAGGCTGGAGTTTGTGTTGATTGAAAGGACATTGGAGAGGAAAACAGAGACAGCCAAAGACCTGAAGAGACGAATAATTTGGGAGTGTGTTAAAAAGACATTCTAAAGGAGACTTATGATTTAGGACGGGAGTGGGAAGAAGATTAATCAGTTGAGCAGCGGTGGTGAAAGTATAAGTCCAGAAACAGTGAGGGACTGAGGAATGAAAAAGGAGGGCGAGTCCAGTTTCAACAACATGGCGATTTTTGCGTTCAACTCGGCCGTTTTGGTTTGGAGTGTAAAGACATGAGACGCGATGCTAAATGCCAAGAGATTTAAAAACAGTGGTAAGGGACTGAAATTCGTCACCCCAATCCGATTGGACAGATTTAATTTTAACACCAAACTGGATGTGAACGAATGTATGGAAATTTACAAAGGTATTGTACACTTCGCTTTTTAATTTTAGAGAAAACAACCAGGTGAAGCGAGTACAATCATCAACAAATAAGACAAAATATTGAGCACCATTAATAGATTTAATCAGAGAAGAGCCCCAAACATCAGTACGAACCAGATCAAAAGAAAAAAGCGCATGAGATTGAGAAAGTGGAAAGGGTAATTGATGACTTTTGCTCATATGGAAAGGCGTACAATGTTGGGGTACAAAAGATTTGAAATTGAGATTACGCGTTTTTAATACTTGTTGCAAAACGATGGGTGAAGGGCGACCCAATCGGAGATGCCAAAAGTCGTCCAGAGGAGATGCTGAGCGGTTGAGCAGAGTAGCAAAGGACATGAGGGGACTGGACGACGGAAGACGGTAGAGAGCGTCACTGAGAGAGCCACAAAGCAAAATGCTGTGAGTGGTCCGATCCTTAACACGTAAGAAAGTAGGATGAAATTCTACAAAAACAAAGTTATCTTTACATAATTTAGAAACACTTAACAAAATGTGGGATATGTGAAGAGTGTGATAGACATTTTATAAACATAGTGAGCGGCTAACGGCCAGGATGGCAGCCGGACCAAAAAGAAGAAGAGGGAGCAACGTACCTTCTGCTGTGGCGACGTGGGACGGACCGGGAAGAGGTTGAAGATGTTTGAGAGTAGTTGGGTGAGGGGAGAAGTGGTGGGTCGCACCGGAATCTATAATCCACGGCGCGGTCGACGAAGACGTCGATGGAGTGGGGAGGAGGTCGGAGGAGTTGAGATTACTCAGTAGGTTTGCAGACGAGTAAGGAATTGGAGGTTGTAGTGGTTTGGGTGAGTTGAAGAGAAAAGGTAAGGGTCGGGTGATAGTGATGAGTTAGCTGAAGGAAAAGGATATGGGTCAGGTGAGTAGGATGGGTGGGCTGGGTAAGGATAAGGGTAAGGTACATGGGCCGGGTCAGAAGTAAAGGATATGAAATGGGCTTGAGCTTGAGGAAAAGGGTAATGGCCTCTTGGGGTAGAAGGGCGATAAGTTGGGTCGAGATAATAATAGCACTTCAAGGGCCGAGTGACCCATGCGGTTACATATCTAACAACGAGGTCGATTATTGTTCATGGGTCGAGCAGAACGCCATGGGCCCGAGAAGTTGGGGTCGGCCCGGTCGGATAAGATCCAGGTGGAAAGAGAAAACGTACTTGGGCGTTCGGCTGAGGACTCCATGGTGTGCGAGGAGGTCGCTGAGAAGCGAAGTTTGCATGCATTTGGGACGGCAGCAGCAGGGAAAAGGCAGAGTTCTGCTTTTCCAGACGAAAGTCGAAGCTTTAAAAGGGACTCTGTATTTCTTCCAACGAAGGTTGTTCGGTTCGGTTGGTAATCGAGGAGATCAAAGTTACCAACGAGTTATATTTGTTGCCTAAGCCATTGAGAAAATAGATGATTTTGTCCCTATGGGAGACAGGTTCGCCGATGACGGCAAAGGTGTTGTAGAGTGAGGTGAGTTTCTGAAAATAACTAGACGCGGAGAGTCCGTCTTTGGATAGAGAGTGAAGTCGACTCCGCAGGTCTGTAATTTGTGCCAGGGAGGAGGAGGCAAAGGTTCTTGCGAGGGCAGTCCAGACTTCGCTGGTAGTGGATGTTAGCTTTAGTGTAATAACCTGGAAATTTCATCGAATAAAGATTTAAAAGTTATGTTAGAATTCCGTGAGAGATTTTAACTGGCTAATTAGCTTATTAAAATTTAGGATTTTATTTGGAAAAGGATTTCCAAAATTTAATGGGTCGAGAAGATGAGAATTTAACCGGAATACGGGAGTTCGAAAACGTAAGGGTGATTTAGTAATTTGCTATAAACAAAAAAATAAAATAAAATAAAAGAAAAACCGAATGGCTTCACGAAGAAGCCATTCAGTTTTTCTTCACCCCGAGCTCCCGAAGGAAGAGAGCCCGAGCTGCTCTGCCGACGATCGACCTGGGGGAAGAAGGAGAAGGCGCCGGCGTTTTCCCTCTGCTCCGACGAACTGAAGCCGACTGCGGCCTGGACTTTTCTCCGCGTCAAACCTGACCGAAACAGGTGAGTTTTCTTCCTGTTTCTTTCCTGTTCCGATGGCCGAGGGTGGGATAACGTTTTGTTTTCAAACCTGGGTCGATTGGGCGCTGAATGGTGGGGGAAGGGACGGCGAGAAAGGGGGTGGTCACTGTTGGGCAATGGTGCCCTGTTTTTCGGGAGAAAACAGTGAGGGTGTGTGCTGTAAATTCGGGTTCCCGAATTGGAAACTTCAATTTTGTTGTTAGATTATGCCTAATGGGTTAGAATGTGATAGATTGGTGATGAATTGTATGAGTTTTGTTGAAAAACTGAAAGAGGGAATTTGGAGCTTTAAAAAAAAATGGTTCTGATTTTAGGGGTTTTGGCTTAGCTACGATTAATTGTTTTAAATTGTCTCTTGGTATGTTAAACTAGGTTATGAGTGAAGCGTTTAGCCGCTGAAATCGAGTCGTTCCGATAAGCGTAGTAAAAGTTATGTAAATTTCGAAGTTTAGGTGAAATTCGGGTTTCCAAGTGGGGAACCCTCAATTTGTGTCGTGTCAAGCTTAAATTGATCTGAATGGAGTTAATTGACAATGAAATTGGTTAAATTGGATTGAAAGCTAAATTTTGGACGTTTTAGCATAATGGACCGATTCTGTTTTTAGGATTTTGGACCGATTACAATCATTCGTTTGAAGTTCCCTTTTTGGTAGGTTAAACTAGGTTATTATAGGAGTACGTGGTCGTTAGAATCGTTCGATTCCGATAACCGACGTGAAAGTTATGTACGTTCGAAGTTTTGAGTCGGTTTTTTTAACCGAACCAAGTTAGGGACCAAAATAGTTAGATGTGAGTTGAGTTAAGTTAGAAATGTTAGTTTTAAAATGAGTTGGCAAGTTTGAGCCTAGGTACTAACAAAGATTTTTAAATTTGTGCTAGGTGAAGCCGTAGGTGACGCGACGTGCCAAACCCAGCGAGCTAGGACGCCAGGTAAGTAGTAGTGTGGGTGTAAATGTCTGAGTACACCATAGTTGTTTGCATGTTGTGAGTCGTGAGTACGTTGTGGGTCGTAGGTACGGATGTGGATGTGAAGTCGTCAGTTGTGGGTAGATTGTGAGTCTGGTGAGAGTGTGGGTCAGTTGTGCATAGGTGGTGGTTAAGTCGTGCGTAGGTAGTGAGTCTGGTGAGGTCGTGGGTCAGTTGTGCGTAGATGGTGAGTCTGATGAGGTTGTGAGTCAGTTGTACGCATGTTGTGAGTCTTGTGCAGGTTGTGGGTCAGTTGTGGGTAGGTTGTGAGTCTGGCGAGAGTGTGGGTCAGTTGTGCGTAGGTGGTGGTTTAGTCGTGCGTAGGTAGTGTGTAACACCCGCGAATTTTCTGTACGTGCGTAGCCTTAGATTAGACGTGTTAGGAGAGTTCAATTATTCAAATTTAGTAATGTGCATTGAAGAGTAATAGAGAAAAGAGAAGTGGAGGTGTTGACCATTCAAACTAAAACAAGTTGAAAAGTCAAAAGTATTTAGTTTGAAAAGTCAATGTATAATTTAACCAATAAGAAAGGACTTGGAAAGATTGCATGAGGATGAGGTGGATGGCAGCCACGTGGGAGGTTATTAAAGGATGCATGAGGGTGAGGTGGATGGCAGCCACGTGGGAGGTTATTAAAGGGACAAGTGGTGGGTGCATGAGGGGGAGGTGGATGGCAGCCACGTGGGAGGTTATTAAAGGGACAAGTGGTGGGTGGATTTTATAATTTGGAAGAAATTTGTGGAGGTAAAGAAAAAGGGGAAAAATTGTATGTTAAAATTAGGTTTTTTCAACTTTCTTCCTCATTTTTGGTTCTCTCCTCCACGAAATTTCCAGCCCCTCTCCTCCTCCATTTCATCCATTTTGACAAGGGTTTTTAAGGTAAAAAATTATGGGTTTTGGTTTGGTTTCACTTAGGTGTTGATTTGTGAGTGTTTTAGTGAGTTTTAAGTGGGTTTTGTGAGAATTTGGAAAACCCTAAAGGGGGATTCCGAAAATTTCACTCCCTTGGTTATTTTTCTTCCTCTTGTGATGATTAAAGCTTTGAAAATGTTAGTTTAGGTTGTTTGAGTGATTAGATTAAGGATTGGATGGAAGTTACACAAAAACCAATTTTTAGCAAATGTGTACCCGGTTCTGTTTTTGTGTTTTTGGTTCTGCCAAGTTGGTTGTTTGGTTAATTTGAGTATATCAATGGATAGTAGACGTGTAGAGGTTTACGGATTGGGGTGGCACGTCGAAATCCATTGAGAAACGAATAAGTTGTGGCCGTTTGAAGTTGGACGGTTGGAAATTGTGTGAAAATCGGGTTTGAGTGTTTTAGGTTGAAAAGTGATATTGGTTTGCTTTAGTTGGTTTCTTTAGAATTCCTTAGGTTGTTACTAAGTGATTTTGTTCTTATTTGTTAGGTAATTGCACGAGTGAATTATCGGACGAAGTGAATAATTGAATTGCGAGATACCAGGTAAGTAGTGGAGCGCTTGTTTGTTGCCTTCGGGCCTACACCATAGAATGGTAGGGATTGTTTGTTTGTTTGCTGTATTTTAATTTGTGTCATGC
Organism: Begonia masoniana; assembly: GCA_022432975.1. Lineage (NCBI taxonomy): Eukaryota > Viridiplantae > Streptophyta > Magnoliopsida > Cucurbitales > Begoniaceae > Begonia > Begonia masoniana. The sequence goes on from CM039504.1 coordinate 8,597,677, forward strand.
ATCGTGTGTCATGCATCATCGTTTTCTAACTACGAAACCACGTGTTTTGCATGCTTGAGTGGTAAGAATGAATTGAAAGATAAGAAAATTGATATGCAACCTGGTCTCGAGTATAATAGCCTCGTCGGGCACGTGGCTCGCTGAGCACCCCGCGGGGGATTTACTTGAGATGCTATGCTAATGTACATAATGTGTCGTGAGTATGAATGCCTCGATATGTTCGTGCTTGAAGACACAATGAGGATTCTATGATCGATTGAGGGAGATTTGGTTGGCCGTCCAGGATTGTGTTAGGGCGTGTGCCTCCGGTCTTGCTCCGTGGGTCAAGGTGTGGCCGTCCAGGATTGTGTTGGGGCGTGTGCCTACTTGATTCACATGAAAGTGGAAGATAAATGTAACCAGAACGAGAAGAAAACAACAGAGTGTGTAGAAACTGCATGTTAGGGTTGAGTCGCGCATTTAGTGTGTATTATGCATTATTTCCCTACTTGCTAAGCATTAGGCTTATTTTGGTGTTCTATGGTGTAGGTGACGACTATTATACAGGTGAGGTAGACGAGACCGTCGAGGATTAGGCCGCAGTCGGAGGAGTACGAGGCCGCCGGTGCAGGCTATTGTTGGGGCGCCTTAACCACTGTTTTCCTCGGGTTTGTGGGAGGTTGCTATTTTGTATGTAGATATTTGGTATGTAGATATTTGGTGGGTGGTCTAAGTTATTTTGATGAGTTAACTTGTTTAAATTGTGGTAGGTTTTGGTACATTTTGGTACATTGCATTTGTAAATGTTTTCGTAACTGTTTTGACGGGTTGCGAGTTAATTGTGTTGATGGATAATGGTTGTAAGTGTTTGTGGTTTGAACTAGTTGATTCCTTGTTCCTGTTTTAATTGCAAGTTTTGGTTTATCGAATTTTGGCGTTATGCCGTCCGTTTTTATTTTAATTCTTTTTAAAATTTTCCTATTTCCAAATATTTTCACCGATATTTTACGACGTATTGTAAACGTACTTTGGGCACGTCGAAAACTGAGTCGAAAAATTATCGAAATTTTTTTTATGTCGGTTTAAACACGGGTTGGTTTGCAATGGAACGAACCGAGCCGGGGCGGGTTCGGGGCGTTACATATGAGTCTGGTGAGGTCATGGGTCAGTTGTGCGTAGATGGTGAGTTTTGATGAGGCTGTGAGTCAGTTGTACGCATGTTGTGAGTCTTGTGCAGGTTGTGGGTCCCGTTGTGGATGTTTGTGAGTCTGGCGAGAGGTGTCAGTTGTGCGTAGGTGGTGTTTAGTCGTGCGTAGGTAGTGTGTAACCCCAGCGAATTTTCTGTACGTGCGTAGCCTTAGATTAGACTGGAGGAGAGTTCAATTATTCAAATTTAGTAATGTGCATTGAAGAGTAATAGAGAAAAGAGAAGTGGAGGTGTTGACCATTCAACTAAAACAAGTTGAAAAGTCAAAAGTATTTAGTTTGAAAGTCAATGTATAATTTAACCAATAAGAAAGGACTTGGAAAGATTGCATGAGGATGAGGTGGATGGCAGCCACGTGGGAGGTTATTAAAGGATGCATGAGGGTGAGGTGGATGGCAGCCACGTGGGAGGTTATTAAAGGGACAAGTGGTGGGTGCATGAGGGGGAGGTGGATGGCAGCCACGTGGGAGGTTATTAAAGGGACAAGTGGTGGGTGGATTTTATAATTTGGAAGAAATTTGTGGAGGTAAAGAAAAAGGGGAAAAACTGTATGTTAAAATTAGGTTTTTTTCAACTTTCTTCCTCATTTTTGGTTCTCTCCTCCACGAAATTTCCAGCCCCTCTCCTCCTCCATTTCATCCATTTTGACAAGGGTTTTTAAGGTAAAAAATTATGGGTTTTGGTTTGGTTTCACTTAGGTGTTGATTTGTGAGTGTTTTAGTGAGTTTTAAGTGGGTTTTGTGAGAATTTGGAAAACCCTAAAGGGGGATTCCGAAAATTTCACTCCCTTGGTTATTTTTCTTCCTCTTGTGATGATTAAGCTTTGAAATGTTAGTTTAGGTTGTTTGAGTGATTAGATTAAGGATTGGATGGAAGTTACACAAAAACCAATTTTTAGCAAATGTGTACCCGGTTCTGTTTTTGTGTTTTTGGTTCTGCCAAGTTGGTTGTTTGGTTAATTTGAGTATATCAATGGATAGTAGACGTGTAGAGGTTTACGGATTGGGGTGGCACGTCGAAATCCATTGAGAAACGAATAAGTTGTGGCCGTTTGAAGTTGGACGGTTGGAAATTGTGTGAAATCGGGTTTGAGTGTTTTAGGTTGAAAAGTGATATTGGTTTGCTTTAGTTGGTTTCTTTAGAATTCCTTAGGTTGTACTAAGTGATTTTGTTCTTATTTGTTAGGTAATTGCACGAGTGAATTATCGGACGAAGTGAATAATTGAATTGCGAGATACAGGTAAGTAGTGGAGCGCTTGTTTGTTGCCTTCGGGCCTACACCATAGAATGGTAGGGATTGTTTGTTTGTTTGCTGTATTTTAATTTGTGTCATGCATCGTGTGTCATGCATCATCGTTTTCTAACTACGAAACCACGTGTTTTGCATGCTTGAGTGGTAAGAATGAATTGAAAGATAAGAAAATTGATATGCAACCTGGTCTCGAGTATAATAGCCTCGTCGGGCACGTGGCTCGCTGAGCACCCCGCGGGGGATTTACTTGAGATGCTATGCTAATGTACATAATGTGTCGTGAGTATGAATGCCTCGATATGTTCGTGCTTGAAGACACAATGAGGATTCTATGATCGATTGAGGGAGATTTGGTTGGCCGTCCAGGATTGTGTTAGGGCGTGTGCCTCCGGTCTTGCTCCGTGGGTCAAGGTGTGGCCGTCCAGGATTGTGTTGGGGCGTGTGCCTACTTGATTCACATGAAAGTGGAAGATAAATGTAACCAGAACGAGAAGAAAACAACAGAGTGTGTAGAAACTGCATGTTAGGGTTGAGTCGCGCATTTAGTGTGTATTATGCATTATTTCCCTACTTGCTAAGCATTAGGCTTATTTTGGTGTTCTATGGTGTAGGTGACGACTATTATACAGGTGAGGTAGACGAGACCGTCGAGGATTAGGCCGCAGTCGGAGGAGTACGAGGCCGCCGGTGCAGGCTATTGTTGGGGCGCCTTAACCACTGTTTTCCTCGGGTTTGTGGGAGGTTGCTATTTTGTATGTAGATATTTGGTATGTAGATATTTGGTGGGTGGTCTAAGTTATTTTGATGAGTTAACTTGTTTAAATTGTGGTAGGTTTTGGTACATTTTGGTACATTGCATTTGTAAATGTTTTCGTAACTGTTTTGACGGGTTGCGAGTTAATTGTGTTGATGGATAATGGTTGTAAGTGTTTGTGGTTTGAACTAGTTTGATTCCTGGTTTCCTGGTTTTAATTGCAAGTTTTGGTTTATCGAATTTTAGGCGTTATGCCGTCCGTTTTTATTTTAAATTCTTTTTAAAATTTTCCTATTTCCAAATTATTTTCACCCGATATTTTACGACGTATTGTAAACGTACTTTGGGCACGTCCGAAAACTGAGTCGAAAAATTATCGAAATTTTTTTATGTCGTTTTAAACGCGGGTTGGGTTTGCAATGTGACGAACCGAGCCGGGGCGGGTTCGGGGCGTTACATAGTGAGTCTGGTGAGGTCATGGGTCAGTTGTGCGTAGATGGTGAGTTTGATGAGGCTGTGAGTCAGTTGTACGCATGTTGTGAGTCTTGTGCAGGTTGTGGGTAAGTTGTATGTAGGTTATGAGTTTTGTGCGCGTTGTGGGTCGTAGGTATGCATGTGATGTAATGTGATGTGATTTGTGTGTGCAGTCGTGGTAGAGTACGGGGCCATCTGACTACGTGGGACGGCGGGACGTAACGCCACGTGGTCGAGGTTAAAACCGAGGGATGGCGATACGTAACGCCTCGGGGACCGTTATAAAGGTAGAGTACGGGGCCACTTGACTACGTGGGACGGCGGGACGTAACGCCACGTGGTCGAGGTTAAAACCGAGGGATGGCGATACGTAACGCCTCGGGGACCGTTATAAAGGTAGAGTACGGGGCCACTTGACTACGTGGGACGGCGGGACGTAACGCCACGTGGTCGAGGTTAAAACGAGGGATGGCGATACGTAACGCCTCGGGGACCGTTATAAAGGTAGAGTACGGGGCCACCTGACTACGTGGGACGGCGGGACGTAACGCCACGTGGTCGAGGTTAAAACCGAGGGATGGCGATACGTAACGCCTCGGGGACCGTTATAAAGGTAGAGTACGGGGCCATCTGACTACATGGGACGGCGGGACGTAACGCCACGTGGTCGAGGTTAAAACCGAGGGATGGCCCTGGACGGCGGGACGTAACGCCACGTGGTCGAGGTTAAAACCGAGGGATGGCGATACGTAACGCCTCGGGGACCGTTATAAAGGTAGAGTACGGGGCCATCTGACTACATGGGACGGCGGGACGTAACGCCACGTGGTCGAGGTTAAAACCGAGGGATGGCGATACGTAACGCCTCGGGGACCGTTATATAGGTAAACAATGCGGTGTGGGGGTTTGGGTGTGACTTGTAGGCCCCGTTTCTGGAGGAACCGGGATGGCGGCGACGTGCCGGTGAACAGTGCGGTGTACGGACCGACTGCCCGGTGTGGTTACATTCCAAACCTCGTTGAGATGCAATGCGATGAGGTGATGATAACGTGTGTAGAGACGTGCATGTGTTAGGATTGCATAACCAGTTTTCATGCTTCACGTTTATTCTTAGCACTCTACTTGCTAAGCTTTGAGCTTATAGTGTGTTCTGTGGTGTAGGTACTGCTGTGTGGGAAGGTGAGTACCGAGAGCCTGACCAGGAGTAGGTGGCAGTTGGTGGCGTGCGACCAGGGCTCCGGTTGATGGCAGTGTTAGGGCGACTCGACCCAGGAAGCCGTTGTATGGTGTTGATGTGGTGTAGGACTTTTTGTCTTTTGTGGGGGTATTTTATATTCGCTTTATATATGCATAGTTAAAGGCGAGGTGTCGCCCCATACTGTTAATTTTCTTCACTTATGGATGTTAGTATTTTAGTTTCCCTCTTTACTGATATTTGAAGATTTCGTATGCTGGATAGTTGAGTAGGAGTGTTCTGGATTGGTTGGGATTTATTCGTTTGCAGGTACTTAGCATTTTGGAGGCGCCATTTTCAGGTGTTACTCTGCCGAAATTTTCGGAGAGGACGCCGTGGTGCTTAATGGTTAGGATTAAGAGAAAATTAGTGAGTCGATTAGCTCAGAGTAGTCCCTGTAGCGAACCGGGAATCCGGGTGGGTTTTCGGGGCGTTACATTTAGCTTTAATTTTCTCTTATTTTCTTAACAGAGAAATAACATGAACTACAGGAACTTGAACAATTGATTTTCACAAGCTTAGTTAAGAGAGATGTAACATAAGAGAGATGTAACGCTTACCTTGATCCATAATTAAATGGTTAAGAACAATCTCCTTTTGAAGAAAACTGATTTCTCTCCCTTTTCCCCTTTATTCTTTTGTGAAAATTTTGATGGAGAAAACCTTTTGTGTGTATATGGCAGAGAGAGGACCAGCTTTTGTTTTTATTTTCGTAAGTTTTTCTATTCAGATTGAATTCCATCATCTTAATCTTTTTATTAGTAAAACAAAACACCTTTGATCAATCAGATTTAAACACATATGGCTACTTCACGTGGTTTGCCTTCAGTTGACGTTTAAGTAATAATATTTTGGAGTTTTTTGGGCGTTTTTATTCTGCAGAAGCATGCTTTTTCTGTTTCTGTCTTTACTCAAAACAAACCAACAGTTCTCCCACTTGGCCCATATGTCATAATCTGTAAAACTTATACTATCATGCGTATAAACAAAATCAAATCCGTCATTATATTGATCAAACATAATATCATTATCAAGTATACAACTAATATGGATCATAGCGGTTGTATGTCAATTATAACAACACAATTCCTGCCATGTATCACACTATTAATTATATACTCAATATGATCTGTAAGCAAGTGTATCATAATGGTCCACATTAGTGTCTTTCATAAAGACTAATCATGTTCAAATCATAACTTCATAATTTCATTTCTGAATGCATTCAGCATAATCAAACAAGATTCATAAGTGTATATCAGAAACTATCAATACATGAGCTCAAGAGTGTCAAGTACATGAAGAACACAAACATAAACATAAAGTTAACCTTTAGAAATGCCCATTCGTTCGACATGTTCAGTAAATGTCTTAGGTGGCAATCCTTTTGTTAACGGATCCGCGATCATAAGGTTGGTGCTAATGTGTTCAATTGATACCCTCTGTTTCTGAACTTCTTCTTTAACGGCCAAGTATTTTAACTCAATATGTTTTGAACCTTTGGAATACTTGTCATTTTTAGAAAAGAAGACTGCTGCAAAGTTATCACAATAAATTTTCAGCGGCTTGACAATACTGTCAACAATTCCAAGTCCTGAAATAAAGTTCCGCAGCTATAATCCCTGAATTGTGGCCTCAAAGCATGCCACGAACTCAGCTTCCATAGTGGACGTAGCAGTGACAGACTGCTTCGCACTCTTCCATGAGATTGCACCATCGGCTAAAAGGAACAAATAGCCAAACGTGGATTTTCTGGTATCCACACATCCAGCATAATCTGAATCTGAATATCCAATTACTTCAAGATGATCAGATCGTCTATAAGTGAGCATGTGTTCTTTCGTTCCATGTAAATACCTCAATACTTTCTTTGCAGCTTTCCAATGCTCTATGTCTGGATTACTTTGATATCGTCCCAGCATACCGACAGCAAAACTAATGTCGGGTTTGGTACAAGTCTGTGCATACATCAAGCTGCCCACAATAGATGCATAAGGAATGTCTTTCATTTGTGTACGTTCCAATTCATTTTTAGGACATTGATTGAGATTAAATTTATCTCCTTTCTGAATTGAAACAACACTTGTCGAGCATTTGTCCATTCTGAATCTCTCTATAACTTTATTAATATAGGCTTTCTGAGACAATCCCAACAATCCTTGTGATCTATTCCGGAATATTTCAATTCCAATCACAAAGGATACCTCTCCCATATTTTTCATTTCAAAGTTCATATTGAGATATTTTTTGGTTTCATACATTAGGCCAAGATCATTAGTAACTAGCAAGATATCATCAACATACAGAATCAGAAATATAAACTTACTCCCACTGACCTTTAGATATATACACTGATCAACGATGTTTTCCTTAAATCCAAAGGAGGTGATGGTATCATTAAACTTAAGATACCATTGTCGGGAAGCTTGTTTAAGTCCGTATATTGACTTCTTTAATTTACACACCATATGTTCTTGTCCTGTAATGACAAAACCTTCAGGTTGGTCCATATAAACTTCCTCATCTAAATTCCCATTTAAAAAGGCAGTTTTCAGCTCTAAATCATAATGAGCTACCATTGCCATAATAATTCTGAAAGAATCCTTTTTTGAAACAGGAGAAAAAGTTTCCTTGTAATCAATGTCATCTTTCTGAGTAAAACCTTTGGCAACAAGTCTGGCTTTATTTCTTAAAAAAAAAAAAAAAAAAAAAAAAAAAAAAAAAAAAAAAAAAAAAAAAAAAAAAAAAAAAAAAAAAAAAAAAAAAAAAAAAAAAAAAAAAAAAAAAAAAAAAAAAAAAAAAAAAAAAAAAAAAAAAAAAAAAAAAAAAAAAAAAAAAAAAAAAAAAAAAAAAAAAAAAAAAAAAAAAAAAAAAAAAAAAAAAAAAAAAAAAAAAAAAAAAAAAAAAAAAAAAAAAAAAAAAAAAAAAAAAAAAAAAAAAAAAAAAAAAAAAAAAAAAAAAAAAAAAAAAAAAAAAAAAAAAAAAAAAAAAAAAAAAAAAAAAAAAAAAAAAAAAAAAAAAAAAAAAAAAAAAAAAAAAAAAAAAAAAAAAAAAAAAAAAAAAAAAAAAAAAAAAAAAAAAAAAAAAAAAAAAAAAAAAAAAAAAAAAAAAAAAAAAAAAAAAAAAAAAAAAAAAAAAAAAAAAAAAAAAAAAAAAAAAAAAAAAAAAAAAAAAAAAAAAAAAAAAAAAAAAAAAAAAAAAAAAAAAAAAAAAAAAAAAAAAAAAAAAAAAAAAAAAAAAAAAAAAAAAAAAAAAAAAAAAAAAAAAAAAAAAAAAAAAAAAAAAAAAAAAAAAAAAAAAAAAAAAAAAAAAAAAAAAAAAAAAAAAAAAAAAAAAAAAAAAAAAAAAAAAAAAAAAAAAAAAAAAAAAAAAAAAAAAAAAAAAAAAAAAAAAAAAAAAAAAAAAAAAAAAAAAAAAAAAAAAAAAAAAAAAAAAAAAAAAAAAAAAAAAAAAAAAAAAAAAAAAAAAAAAAAAAAAAAAAAAAAAAAAAAAAAAAAAAAAAAAAAAAAAAAAAAAAAAAAAAAAAAAAAAAAAAAAAAAAAAAAAAAAAAAAAAAAAAAAAAAAAAAAAAAAAAAAAAAAAAAAAAAAAAAAAAAAAAAAAAAAAAAAAAAAAAAAAAAAAAAAAAAAAAAAAAAAAAAAAAAAAAAAAAAAAAAAAAAAAAAAAAAAAAAAAAAAAAAAAAAAAAAAAAAAAAAAAAAAAAAAAAAAAAAAAAAAAAAAAAAAAAAAAAAAAAAAAAAAAAAAAAAAAAAAAAAAAAAAAAAAAAAAAAAAAAAAAAAAAAAAAAAAAAAAAAAAAAAAAAAAAAAAAAAAAAAAAAAAAAAAAAAAAAAAAAAAAAAAAAAAAAAAAAAAAAAAAAAAAAAAAAAAAAAAAAAAAAAAAAAAAAAAAAAAAAAAAAAAAAAAAAAAAAAAAAAAAAAAAAAAAAAAAAAAAAAAAAAAAAAAAAAAAAAAAAAAAAAAAAAAAAAAAAAAAAAAAAAAAAAAAAAAAAAAAAAAAAAAAAAAAAAAAAAAAAAAAAAAAAAAAAAAAAAAAAAAAAAAAAAAAAAAAAAAAAAAAAAAAAAAAAAAAAAAAAAAAAAAAAAAAAAAAAAAAAAAAAAAAAAAAAAAAAAAAAAAAAAAAAAAAAAAAAAAAAAAAAAAAAAAAAAAAAAAAAAAAAAAAAAAAAAAAAAAAAAAAAAAAAAAAAAAAATTTACACCCAACTCTTTTACAACCTTCAGGCAATTCGACTAATTCACAAACTTCATTTTGTTCCATTGATTTTAACTCATCATTCATGACATCTAACCATTTATCAGAATTTTCACTTTCCATGGCATGTGAAAACGAAATTGGATCATCATCAAGTCCTAAATCATAATCGGACTCTTGAAGATAAACCACATAATCATTAGAAGTAGCAGATCTTCTTTCTCTTACAGATCGTCTTAATGGTATTTCAAGTGGTTCATCTCTTATAGGTTCATTCGTGACAACCTCATTATGTGGAGTTTGATCATTAATTTGTTGTTCGTGTAAGTCATTAATACGATCAACAACTGGTGGAAGAACAACTTGAGTAGAAGTTATGGGTATTGGAACGTGCACCCTAACTTCTTGTATTTCCACTTTACGTGGTTCTAAACTCCCACTGATCTCACCACTTTCAATGAACCTAGTATTTCCAGTTTCAATAATTCTTGTACTATGGCTGGGATAGTAAAATCTATACCCTTTTGATTTTTCTGGATAACCAATGAAGAAACCACTGGTTGTTCTTGAATCCAGTTTTCTTTCATGTGGATTATAAATTCGTACTTCTGCTGGGCAACCCCAAATATGCAGGTGCCTTAAACTAGGTTTCCTTCCTGTCCACAGTTCAAATGAAGTATTTGGGACTGCCTTACTTGTAACGCCCCGATTTTCGGATTTTAGGATTTTCTAATTCCTTAGATAATTTTCGTAAAAGGCAAATTAAAGTATTTTCTTGAGCGGGATGTTTCTTTAGAGCCCTAGAAATTTACGGGAATTTTTATAGAAATAAGTGAAATTTTAGAAACCCAAATCGAAAAGAGTAATGCTAGAGTTCCCGTTTTACCCTTTTAGTATGTTAATTCGTAAAAATAGCAAAATAAGTCCGTTTTGGGAACGGTGAGTTTTGTTAGAACTCTAATATTAAATTGGAATATTTGGAGAAATAAGAAAATTTCAGAGAAACCAAATCGATAGACTAATTAAAGAATTAAGCATAGAATTGAGTTAAGGGTATTTAAGTAAAAATTAATAAGTAAAAATTAAATAATTTTTATAAAAATTATTTTTATAAAAATAACGGAATGGCTTCACGTTGAAGCCATTCCGCCCCCGACGCCAAGCGAGCCCCGACGACAGAGAGGAGACGCGCGACGATACCCCGACGGTTTTCGACCAGACGCCGGCGACGTGGTGATTCCGGCCGACTCCGCGCGCAACCCGACCGGTATGGCTCGGTTTCACCTTGTTTTGGTTCGGTTTTTTCTCCCTGTTTTCGTTCTGCTTGTGGCCGTGAATGGTGAGCCAACTTGGGCTCCGATCTCCGGCCATTTTTGGCTAATCTCGGCATCAAATGGCCGGGTATTAGGCCGGCTTTGGTCGCCTGGCCATGTGGTGCCCGAATTAGGCGAAATTCAGTGAATGCCCGATTAGGGCAACTCGGGTTTAGCTTAATGGAACTTCGATTTTAGGTTATTTTATGTTAATTGGATGTTAAGAGGATAGATTAGTGAGAAATTGAGAGAGTTTTGATGAAAAATCGAAAAAGAGAAATTTTGGGTAAAGGGGCAGTTTCGGGTTTTGTGATTTTTGACCTAGTTCCGGTTATTTGTTTTAAAATTCCTTTTGGCAGATTAAACTAGGTTATTAGAGGAGTGCGTGGCCGCTGGAATCGTTCGATTCCGATAACCGACGCAAAAGTTATGCACGTTTGAGTTTCGGGTCGGTTTTTACCAAACCCAAAATAGTGGTCCGTTTAGTTATATTTTAGTTAGATTAAGCTATAAATAGTAGTTTAAGATGTTTTTAAGAAAATAAGAGTTTAGTTATGCCGAGCGAGTTCTAATGCAATGTTTTGATATGTTAGGTTTTTTAGGTTCCACGGTTAAGAGTCAGAATTCAGATAAATTGCTAAGGACGTCAGGTAAGTAGTGTTGCATGCGTGTTGCCTTCGGGCCTACATCACAGAACGTTAGGTTATGTTGCATGTTTTTATGTATGTTTAGCTTTCTCACGCATCATGTTTTAAGTAAAGTACGAAAATGTTTTAGCATATGTTTTCACGATTGAATGTCGAAACAACAACGATGTAAAATGAAAATGTAAAGTGTTTGAGGGAAGTGGTTCACCCTTCAGATGTAAATTGTGGAACGTCCAGAAAATGTAAAGTGTCTGAGGGAAGTGGTTCACCCTTCAGATGTAGATCGTGGAACGTCCAGAAAATGTAAAGTGTCTGAGGGAAGTGGTTCACCCCTCAGATGTAGATTGTGGAACGTCAAGAGATGGAGAAACTAATCCGCCCTCCATTGGTAGAGGATTACATGTATGTATGTATGTACGATGAAACGAAACGAAACGATTATGTACGATGAAATGAAACGAAACGAAACGATTATGAACGATGAAACGAAACGAAACGATTATGAACGATGAAACGAAACGAAACGATTATGTACTATGAAAAGAAATGAGACGTTTATGTATGATTGAAACGATAGAAACTGCATATGTTAGGTTAAATGTTTTAAATTCATATTGTCACTACTTGCTAAGCATTAGGCTTATAGTGTGAGTTCTGTGATGTAGGTGCACAGGTACGGTGAAATTTTCATGAGCATGCTAGGATCATGGACGCAGTTGGAGGAGTACGACCATGGTGGCAACCCGGCAATATTGTTAGGGCAATTCCGACCGTGGTTAGTAGGTGTCTGTGGCTAGTATGTGGACGTGTCTGTTTTGGGTATGTTTACGTGTCGTTTTGATAAGAAAGAGAATGAAATGTTTAAGTATGTGGATCAGATGATTTGATAGAAAAACGTATGAAAGGTAAGTTTTGATGTAAATGTAGTAGAAGTAGAAAGAGAATGAAAATGTTTAAGTACATGGATCGGATGATTTGATAGAAAAACGTATGAAAGTAGAGTCTTTGATGTGTATGATGCGGTGGTAGTAGAATGTCTAAGATGGAATGTCTAGATGTGAAGTCTTTATTTTTGGAGAATATAATGGAATGTTTGGGTATTTTTAACTGTTTGGTCGTTTTTAAAACAGGTAAGGATACGCTCGATTTTTAGAGCGATCCACGCAGTTTGTTTTCTTGAAAGTATAGGTTATATTAGTGTTTTGTTTTAACTGATTTTACTTTAATGGTTTTAGTCTAGTTTTAAATGTTTTAAAAGTCGAAATGTTTTACGCTCAAAATGTTTAAGTCAAAGTTAGACCCTAAAGGTTGTTAGAGGTGGGTCAATTGTCTAAGTCTGTTTTCTTTTAAAGTGATAAGTAAAAATAAAGTTGAAAAATTTTATGTGAGAACACGAGCGCTTAGGTAAAGGTTATGTCAATGTAAAGTTAAGTCCTGTGATGGCCCTACGGGGTTGGGGTCGTGACATTACTAGGAACCCTGTTTAATAAGTATACATCAGTCTTTAAAGCATGCATCCACAATGATAAGGGTAAAGATGAATTACTTAACATACTCCTAACCATATTCATTAAAGTACGATTGCGCCTTTCTGCAACACCATTCTGTTCTGGTGTGCTTGGCATTGTGTATTGCGCACAAATACTATGACTTTCTAGGAATTTAGCAAATGGACCTGGATGTTGTCCATTTTCATCATAACTTCTATAATATTCACCACCTCTATCAGATCTAATAATTTTCACTTTTCTATCTAATTGTCTTTCAACCTCAGTAACAAACACTTCAAGAGCATTTATTGACTGAGATTTTTCATTCAGTAGATAGATATAACCATAACATGAAAAATCATCAATAAAGGTGATAAAATACCTTTCTCCACCAAAAGATGGAAAATTAAACGGACCACATATATCGGTGTGTATGATTTCAAGGAGCTGTTTGCTTCTTGTGGCTACTTTCTTACTTGTATTTCTTGTTTGCTTTCTTTTAATACAATCAACACAAATATTTAGATCAGTAAAATCCAAATTTGGAAGGATTGCTTGCTTGATCAATCTTTCCATTCTTTCTTTAGATATATGACTTAATCGTTTATGCCACAAATAAGCAGAACATTCATTCATTAAACTACGTTTCATTCCAACAGTACGATGCTCAATTAACAGGATTTCAGCAAAACAATAATCAAGTTTTAACTTGTACAAACTATCATACAGAACACCAGAACCAATAAGAACATTATCTTTATACAAATTGAAACATTCATTCCCAAACATACAGGAATATCCAACTGTATCAAGTTTCGATAATGAAACTAGATTACGAGAAACAGATGGAACATAAACAGTTTGAAAAAGTTCTAATTGATATCCAGTGTCTAACATTAAACGGTAAGTTCCAATGGCTTCAACTGAAACTTTTACCCGATTCCCCATAAAGATATATCTTTCATTTGGGCTTATGGTTTGGGTCGTAAGGAATTTTTGCATCGTATTTGTAACACCCGACTTTACGGGATTTAATTTTTATTCCAATATAAACAGCATTTTCGTAAATAGGTCAAATGTGGTCCGTTTTGCAAACGGAGAGTTTTAGCAAAGCCGTGTTAATAAATTGGAATTTATGGTAAAATATGGAGTTTTGGAGAAAAGGAATCGTTAGTCGAATAACGAATTAAGTAACGAAAATAAATAGAAAACAAAGCGAAGAGCAATTTAGTCATTTTGCAAACCAATTTTATAAAAATCATAAAGTCTCCACCTTTTTCCCTCACTCACGCCAACTCCATTCTCTCTCTCTCACCGTGCGATTTTCTTCCTCCCTCCGCGCGACTCCTTCTCCTCTTCACGACGACGAGAGCTCCGACGACTCGATTCTCTTCACGTTTCCTCCTCCTTCCTCGACTCTAGGTACGAATCTACGGTTTTGGAGAGGTAGATATCGATTTCTAGGGTTTAAAACAATTAGGGTTTGTTAGGATTTTCGTCGGAAATATGAATCGATGTTTGTGATTGATAGGTTGAGCTTATTTATGCCTCTAATAGACGTATTGGTAATTATCGGAGCTTAGTTCATCGATTTGTTGAGGTGTATTGAAGCATTGGTTAACTTGGAGCTTAAAAACCTCCATTAATGGGGTTTTTGAAATGCCAAGCGCGAATTGCTCGACGAAATGCCTCAACGAACTAAAATAGAGTTTAGGAGAATTTTCTATAGTTAGGAGTTAGCAACTTTTGGAGTTTGGTGATTTGGACTCGATTTAATTCGTATATTGTGAAATGTATAGGTGAACGAACACTCGTGGACGAAGCTCGTGAACGACGGACGCGAGGTAAGTCCCTGTGACTTGTTTGGCCATTTAGGCCTACACCGTACGAATAGAGTCGATCGAGGATATTGGAGATGTATTTGGGTAGATTAGAACGGGTAGCTAGTTTACATTCGGTTAGGTTATTAATTGTAGTGTTCATTGATTGTTAATGCTTTATTTTTCATTGTATCGTTATCGTTATTGCATCGAGCATGTTCATGCATTGTTTTCTAGCATGCATGCAAAATGAATTTCAAAGTGTTTTACATAGAAAAAGGTAAACAAAGTACGTAATTGAACAACAGAGATAATCACGCCGGGTGCGGTGGTTCAGGCATGGCTGTCGAAGGAAGCATGCTTTCCCCCTGTGTTAGATCCGAGGGGCTATCCAATCGCGGGATGTGCAGCTCCTATCTAACGAGAGTGAAGCCCCGGGTGACACATAGACACAGAAACAAAGAAACAAAGAAATGAAAAGAATGCAGAGTTTCAAAAGAACATAGCATAGCATAGCATACATTTGCATTCACTTAGATTTACTGAGCCTCTAGCTCACGTGTTTAATTCTATGGTGTAGGAGACATTGAGACAGGTGAGGAAGACATCCCTCCGCCTGAAGTATGAGCAGATTGAAGGAGGAGGCCCGTGGGAGTGCGCTGGCAGTCGGTGCGTGATTTTGACCTGTGGGGACGTACATAGGTATTTTGAGTTATTTTGGATAGAAATTGTTAGAATATTATAGGATGTTGGAATCTGGTTAATTAGTAGAAAGTATTTTGTGAAATTAAATGTATTTTGTAAATGTTTTACCAATTTTTAAAACAGGAGGATATGTTACACTTTTAAACGGAACCACGCGGTTCGTTTTTACGAAATTAGTTATGATTTAAACGTATTTTGAGTCGGTAACCGGATGACGAGTGTAAAG
This sequence comes from Begonia masoniana, assembly GCA_022432975.1. NCBI lineage: Eukaryota > Viridiplantae > Streptophyta > Magnoliopsida > Cucurbitales > Begoniaceae > Begonia > Begonia masoniana. The sequence continues at coordinate 8,612,969 of CM039504.1, forward strand.
GGTGTTAATGATAGTGTTATGGCGTAGAGATGTGTTTTAGAGGAATGTATGAAAGGTGTGAAAATGGAATGTGAAAGGTGAAGATTGGATGTTGTGTGTGTTGGGTGTAATTGGTGTATGCAGGGAATGAGGGCGTGAAGTAGTTAAAGAAAAACAGCCTCTGGAATTAAAAAAAAAAATCCAGAGGCAGCGGCGAGTATTCGCCTGAGGGAGGCGAGCAATCGCCCATCCCTCTGCTTGAAGCGCCAAGGGAGTTCACCCTTCTCTGGAGAAATCCAGAGAAGGTGGCGAGTAATCGCCTGGGTGCAGCGATCGCCACGTCAAAAGTGGCGATTGCTGGTTGGCCGAAGAAATGCCAGGCGATCAACCAGGCGAGCAATCACCACATGTTCTGCCATTTTTGGCCGAACATATACTAAATAAAAAAAAAAGGATTTTTATTTTAATTATTTCTTTTATTATTTAAAGTTTAATTAATATAGTTTTCAAAGAAAATTTTCAAACGCCGTTCGAACTTTCAATTTCGATTTTAGAAGTGTTATTTCCGCTAGAACGAGAGATTTACAGTTTGTACATGTAAAAAAAAAAAAAAAAAAAAAAATTTACGGCAAAAACAAGGATAGGTTTAAGGGTCGTTACAGTATTCGAAACGTGAGTAGTACAACCAGAATCAATCCATCAAGTATTAGAAGGAACTTCAGTTAAATTTGATTCACAACATACGAAAACACTAGACTTACCTTTCTTTTCGAACCACGTCTTACGTTTCAGGCAATCTTTCTGATAGTGTCCTTGCTTTCCACAGAAATGACACTTATCTTTATGTTCCTTCTTGTGAATTTGGAAAGAGGACTAAGCTACCGATGATAGTCCTTTCTTACCCTTTCCATCTTTCTTTACTGGTTTCTTTCCAGCTCCTTCATAATTCATGAGATTGACAGTTTGAGTTCCTGGTTTCTTTAGCCTTGCTTCTTCCTGAATGAGCATACTTTGCAATTCATGCACATTCCATTTAGTCCTCATAGTGTTATAACTCATATGAAATGGGCCATATTGAGGAGGCAAGGAGTTCATAATGAATGTCACTAGGAAGTTCTCATTCACTTCCATTCCCATGGTCTTTAGTCTTGCTGTCATGTTTGTCATTTCAACAACATGTTCATGCATGGTACGTGAACCATCAAACTTCATGGTGGTTAAAGTACCCATCAGTGTCCCGGCAAGTGATTTATCAGCCGATTCTGACTGAGAACATTCTTCCACAAATTTCATAAATTCCTTTGCACTTTCAGTTTTTTGGAAATGTGGACTTGATATTGTTGGCTACAGTCATCCGCATAAACATTAGGCTCAATATGTTTGATCTTTCCCAAGCTTTATAGGAAGATCTCTGATCAGCACTGCTAGTTGCAGTAATAGCAGCTGGTTTTCTCAGTCAAAAGTGCCAAATCAAGATCCAGAACACCGAGGTGAAATTGAACTTGTTCGCACCATTCAGAGAAATTTAGACCATAAAACTTTACAACAGATGCGGCTTGCGAATGAAGAGCAACAAGAATAGATGCTGCAAAATATAAAACATGCTCAATCAAAATAATACTTTGAGTCATAATGCAATCAGACAATCATAAATATATATTGAAGTTCTCCTTTAGGTGACACAACAATATACAATCATAAACATAATTGATGCTCAACTTAAATTTCACATAATTGGTAATTAACATACTCAAAATAGACATGTTTGTTATCTTTGGATATATTAAACACACCTACTCAAAGCATATCAATTCACCACAATCATATTCACAATTATAAAATAATCAATCCACTTTTGGGCGATTCAACATATTTTATAATCATAAAAATCAATATACTCATTTCAAAATCATAATTCTCATCATGTCATTTCATTAGCGAGCATCACATAAAACATGAGTAATTGAATTTATTTAATTATGATATCTGAGAAATAACGTTCTGATTCGGCCACTTTGGTGACTAACAAATCATCATAATTTAGATATCAAATTAAATAATAATAATATTCACATAAACAATTAACAATGACAAAACATAATTGTCATATTTATAATTAAATAAAATAATCTAAACATCAAGAATTATTTTATCTTTTCAAACATAAACAGTAATTTTTGTTTTTAATGAACAGTAATCAGCCGGAATGAACAGTAAAATCGGCCATGAACAGTAATCGCCGGAATGAACAGTAACACCGACATGAACAGTAACATCGGCCATGAACAGTAATCAACCATGAATAGTGAACAGTACTTTCGATAAACATTAATTTTGAAATTTCTTCATCTCACCGATTATTTATCATCCTTATTCAAATAGAAATCGATCATTAAGCAGCGGATAAACATACGATTCATAATTGGAAAATCAACTGTTCTACAACAATGCTCTGATACCACATGTTAGCTTTAGCTTTAATTTTCTCTTATTTTCTTAACAGAGAAATAACAGGAACTACAGGAAATTGAACAATTGATTTTCACAAGCTTAGTTAAGAGAGATGTAACATAAGAGAGATGTAACGCTTACCTTGATCCATAATTAAATGGTTAAGAACAATCTCCTTTTGAAGAAAACTGATTTCTCTCCCTTTTCCCTTTATTCTTTTGTGGAGATTTTGATGGAGAAAATCTTATGTGTGTATATGGCAGAGAAAGGACCAACTTTTGTTTTTATTTTCGTAAGTTTTTCTATTCAGATTGAGTTCCATCATCTTAATCTTTTTATTAGTAAAACAAAACACCTTTGATCAATCAGATTTAAACACATATGGCCACTTCACGTGGTTTGCCTTCAGTTGACGTTTGAGTAATAATATTTTGGAGTTTTCTGGGTATTTTTATTCCGCAGAAGCATGCTTTTTCTGTTTCTGTCTTTACTCAAAACAAATCGTTTCTGTCTTTACTCAAAACAAACCAACAGTGGATAAGGTAATCATTTGGGGAAGAAGTTCATTGAACAGAGAGGCAAAGATCCAGCTTAGAAGCAGGCTGTTAAAGTGTTGCCAGACAGAGAACTCCGAATTTGCCTGAGAGGAAAGAGCGTCCAGAAATTGGGGAGGTAGAGTAGAAGAACTGTCCAGAAGATATTGGATGTCGTTCGCAGTGGCAACGTGAAGAAACTGAGTCTTCTACACAAGGTAATTTGAGACATTTAATTTTACTGTGAGTATTTGGTTGTGAGAGGGTAGGGAAGGGAGAGGAGGAGGAATAGAAAAAGTGAGGGTGAGAAAGGAAAGAACGGAGCTCGACAATGACATCATTGGCTCTGGCTCTGGCTTTGATACCACGTTAAGTTGATGATACAGTAAAGAGAAGAAGATGAAGAGGACAAAGGAAGAAAACGACTACAGCGAGAAGAAGAGAAGATTGAATAGATAGTTGTGCAAAATGTATTTCCTCAATAGAGTTTCTTACAAGTATGATAAAAAACAAAGGAAAACAACGATGACAGTATATTTGAAATGTAACAATGAACTATAACTGTAAATGAACCGTAATGTAACATCGGTTAATAAATTTTAGGGTAAATTCCAAAAACCACCCTGGAGTATGGGTATTTCCCGAAAAAACTCTCAGATTATAAGTCCTCTCAGTCAAAACCTCGAAGTTTTAAAAACTAACAAAAAAACCCCTGGCGAGGCCCCGCATGCCCCCCGAATGTGAATTCGGGGGGCCGCATCAATTTCGCGGCCCCCTGCATGGCAATTTTGCCTCTCATGTGCATTGCACGTCGACCAATTCAGGGGGCCGAACAAAAATCCCGGCCCCCCGCATGCCACGGGGGGCGAACGCGGGGGCCTCTGACCCTCGCTCACGTGCGGGGAACGTGAAAACCATTCGGGGGGACTTACATCTGGCACGACCCCCCATGTGGATGGACATTCTGGGGGCCGCGAATCCTATACGGCCCCCCGAATGTCCATCGACAGATCAATAATTGATCTGTGATGGACATGCGGGGGGCCGCGAATCCGATACGGCCCCCCGAATGTCCATCAACAGATCAATTATTGATCTGTCGATGGACATGCGGGGGGCAGCATAAGATATTCGGCCCCCCGCATGTCTGATTTGAAACGACGCGGGGGGCCGCATCGAAATAGCGGGGGGCCGAATTCCTTTATTATTTAAGGAGCTCGGCCTCCCTTCGAAGAAATCACCAAATTTTCTCTGAAAAATTTTCTTTTCGCAGTCTAATTTTCTCTGTTTTAGCAAGGACGATGGATTCTGATCCCGATAGATGGTTCGAATTAGACGAGGAAATAGATAGTGAAGCCGAAATGAATTTGTATCCGGACGATGATCCTCCACATGGTGATGATGGCTCGGATGAAAATGAACAAATACCGGTATGTTCGACATCCAGAACTCTAGACAATCAGCTGCGAACACCCGTTATGTCGAGCGATGATGAGGTAGAAAGCGTTCAGGTAAGAGAAGAAATTCATACGGAATTTTTTGTTACTAGAGAATATGCAACTTTAAAAGAGCTGAAAGATGAAATAAAAGATTATTCAATAAAACACGGATTAGGGATAAGATTTATTAAAAGTGATAGTAGTCGATTAAGGGCTAAGTGTTCAGAAGGGTGTGAGTGGCTTTTGCATGCCTCGCAAAAGCAAGCTGAGCAAACCTTTCAAATAAAAACTTTGGTCAGTACTCACAGTTGTGCCAGAATAGTTGAGAATAGAAACGTTAGTGCAAAATGGGTGGCAAACAATTACCTGGCGAGGTTCAAAAGTCACCCTAGGTGGGACATATCTTCCATTGTAGAGACAGTGAGGGTGGACCACAGATGTCATATCACACCTAGTCTTGCTAGAAGAGCGAGGAGCATTGCTCTGACACTTAACGAAGGCAAGGCTGATGAACAGTACAAATTAATATGGTCGTACAAAGCTGAAATACATAGAACAAATCCGAGGAGCAGTTTCGAAATGCATATTTACGATGCGGGGGACACATTTGTGTGCCAAAGAGTGTATATGTGTTTGGCCGCTTGCAAGACGGGTTTGTTACAGTTTGGTCGCCGAGTGATCTGTTTGGATGGCTGTCACTTGAAGGGCTCCTGTCCTGGACAATTACTGACAGCCGTTAGTATTGACGTCAATGATGGAATATATCCCGTCGCTGTTGCCAACGTCGAAAAAGAGACCGAGAAAACATGGACGTGGTTTTTGAGACTTTTGAAGGCGGACCTATACACTGGAGATGGAACCGGCTGGACGATCGTTTCGGATCGACAAAAGGTATGTTGTTTAATTAAATTAGTTGTGGTGTAATTAAAGTGTGTAACTAACTAACTTTGTTTTAATATCAGGGTTTGAGGAATGCCGTGGATGACGCATTTAGTGAAGCCGAACACCGCTTCTGCCTGCGGCACATGTACAATAACTTTAAAGGGCTATTTCGGGGCAAAGCATATAAAGAAGCTATGTGGAAGGCAGCTAGGGCACCCACAAGAGCTCATTTCAATATAGAAATGGGGAAATTACGAAGGCTCAGCTCGGCTGCCCACGAATGGCTTCAAGAAGAAGACCCTAGATATTGGGTTAGTCATGCCTTCTCTCCGATTCCCAAGTGCGATATTGGCTTAAACAATTTGTGTGAGTCATTTAATGCACTTATATTGACTGCCAGAGACAAACCGATCAGCACCATGTTTGAGAATATCCGAACGTACATGATGACTCGGATCGTTAAAAAATTTCAGAAGATGGCGGGATTGACGACTCTTCTGTGTCCCCAAATATATAAGAAGATTAAGAAGATCGCAGATGCAGCTGCAAATTGGTCCCCTACGCTCGGGGCAGGTTTACGATTTCAAGTGAGCAACGGCAACGAACAATTCGTTGTCGACTTGAATACGTGGGAGTGCTCCTGCAGTCGGTGGACGCTTACTGGGATCCCGTGTGCCCATGCCATTTCATGCATATTTTTCATGAGAATGGAGCCAGAAAGTTACGTGCATCCATGCTATCACCGGATGACATTGCTGCAGATGTACGCTAATTTTATTCAACCCATGAACGGCCAATTAATGTGGCCGGATATGCCAGGTATGGTGGAACTAGTCCCACCAAGAAGATATCGCCAACCTGGTAGACCCAAGAAGACCAGAGTGCGAGATGCCGATGAGCCGTCAAGTTCGAGAGCTAGTAGGCGGAACTCAAGGATGGCGTGTGGTACCTGTCGGCAGTACGGGCACAATAGTCGCACTTGTCCTAACCGAGGATCTACTTCAGGCACTGCTGCTTCACAAGACACGTTTATGGGTTTCAACATAAATGATGACACACAGGTACGTTCTAAACAGTTTGCTCATAAATACGTTGTCATTTTTTTTTAATGTAATATAATTTTCATGCTATTTCAGGAATCTACGACGCGCGGCCGAGGCAGGAGCGGAAGAAATTAACTGTTGTAATTTGTATTGGATTTCATCTACGTTAATGTAATATAATTTATTTTCCCATTAATTTCTTAATTAATTGCAATTACTAAAGTAATTAATAAATTATTTATTTATTAATCATTTAAATACAATAAGTAATTTGAATAAAACAATAGATTAATAATTTGAAATTAACGATTTCAATAAAATTAATTTATTACAAATTATTACAGATTATTACAGATAATTTAGAATTCATTTATTTATTAAGTATTACAATTGACGATTTCAGTAAAATTAATTTATTTACAAATTATTACAATTGATTAATAATTTGTAATTAACGATTTCATTAAATTTAATTTATTACAATTTACTACAAATTATTACAGATAATTTTAGATGTATTAATAATTTGAAATTAACGATTTCATTAAAATTAATTTATTACAATTTACTACAAATTATTACAGATAATTTCAGATGTATTAATAATTTGAAATTAACGATTTCATTAAAATTAATTAATTAATTAATTTAAAAAAGTGAAAAATTGGACATAGTTTTGTTTGTTTTATGACTCCCCATCGCTATGTTCAAATAGTTCCTGCAAATTTAAATAACACATATATACCCAAACAGTTCCAGTAAATATACATCAACGCAAATATAACTAATAATGTACATCAAACTCAAATAAAAATACATCAAATGAAATACAAAATATAAAATAAACTACTCCGGTGGTATAACATCGTCATCGTCTCCGTCGTCTTTGGTGCCTATCAAATCCCCACCTTCTCAGTGATCTCTCTAATGGACTCACTGAAATAGTCCTGTGACTCAATCACCTTCTTCTGGCCCCGGGTCAGCTCCTCGACACTGCTGATGAGGAACTCAATCCTCTGCTGCATATGCTGTCGCTCCCGACGCTCCTCCAGAAGCATCTCATGCATCGTTTCCCACATCCTGCCAACCTCAGGGGCAATTGGCGGTGCCGTCGCAGTGGTGGGGGTGTCATCCTCCATCGGAGCATCCTCGATTAGAGCATCCTCGGCTGGAGCATCCTCAGCTGGAGCGTCCCCGAGCTCCCCCTTAAGCATCCAAAGCCCGCAGATCTCGACTAGACCCATCCTAGTTAGATGAAGCCTGTCAAATACATCCAAGGCTCGGGGAGCTCTCAACTGCTCTCCCGCGGGGAGCTCGACTTGTGACCTCTACACGAGTCGCCAAATCAAATTACCATACGGCAGATTTTTGTTACTTGTCCGGGCGATCTCGTGCATGTGCCACAGTATCATGAACCCGGGGTCCAAGAAAGTGCTGCTGTACATTTTCTCCATAACATAGAGATCCATCCAGTTGACTAGATCTCTATGGCCATCTCTCGGTAGCAGCGAATGACTGATAATATTATGAAGAACCCGAGCTTTGGCATTCAAATCCTTTGATCTCGGTTTGATAAATTTTTCTATATTTGCATCGCGGTGAATCTGTCGAAGAAATCCCAATCCCTCGGGTGTTCTGGCAAAATCACACTCTCGAGAAACAGAATAGTACTGTGCAGCTCCCTCAGCCGTAAATCCGAGCAGCTCGTTCACATGTCTGGCATAAAACAAGATCTCCTTACCATAGACATATGATCTCATCCCCTGCCGCCCGGTACTGGTCAAGTTCGCATAAAATAAGCGAACGATGCGATCGCAAGTCTCTCCACTCATGTGGTACAGCCCTTGCAATCCAATGCTGTCGAACATTTCTTTTATTTGCAAAGACTCCCATCCAGCAAAGTTGACAGTCTTCCCATAAATCATCGGCCGGAAAGATATATCTCGATCGAACCTCTTTTTACATTCCTCGGTTCGAAATTCGATCGAGAAACAACTTGACGGTGGTTGGGGCGCTTCGGCCGGAGGCCCTTGTGACGAAGACGGGCCAGCTGCTGATGATTGGGCACGAGGGCGTTTGAACGATATTTTTGGCCCCATTTAAGCCTCGGATTTTCGGACAAATTTGCTCGGATTTGTGAGGCACGGCTCGGATTTCACGATTTTCGGCAACAAAAGGCTAGAGTTTGACGATTTTCGGCTTTTCGACAGGTCGGTTGTGGATTTTCAGAGATTAAAAGGCTCGGATTTGGGAGGCAAGGGTCGGGTTTGGCGATAGGGTTTTCGCCGGAGGTAGGGTTTCGGTTTTTTTGGGGTTCTCGACGATTAGGCGCTCGATTGTTGTGATTTCCGGCAACAAAAACTCACTTTCGAAGGATTTTTGGAAAAAAATCGAAAATTTCGCCCCTTTTCCTCTCGGTTTTAGAGTGCGGGGGGTGCGCCGGGGGCCGATTGTTTAAATATTAACGACAATTCGCCCCCCCGAATTAAATATGCGGGGCCCCGTTTTCGGAACTAGGGCACAATCGGGGCCCCGTATTCAACATGCGGCCCCCCGCATTTAGAACAAACGGGGCCCCGAATTAATAAGTCGGCCCCCCAACTTAAATTCGCTATTTTGCATGTGCATCGCACGTGAGCGAGGGTCAGAGGCCCCCGCGTTCACCCCCCGTGGCATGCGGGGGGCCGGGATTCTGGTTCGGCCCCCCGAATTGGTCTACGTGCAATGCACGTGAGAGGCAAAATTGCCATGCGGGGGGCCGCGAAATTGATGCGGCCCCCCGAATTCACATTCGGGGGGCATGCGGGGCCCCGCCAGGGGTTTTTTTGTTAGTTTTTAAAACTTCGAGGTTTTGACTGAGAGGACTTATAGTCTGAGGGTTTTTTCAGGAAATACCCATACTCCATGGTGGTTTTTGGAATTTACCCTAAATTTTAAGCTAAAATCTAAAATAATCAATTAAATTAGGAGTAATTAATGTGTTTAATTACACATAATCAAATTAAATCATTATACAACGTGATATTACATGACTGCTCATAAGTTGATATTTATTTAAAAAAACATGTGAACAGCTCGTTTGATATATAGGATATCGAATTTTCTGCCTCAGCCAAAATCGCCTCACACATCAGGATATCGAATTATTGTGTGATATAATTAGAAATTTTGTTAATCACCTACCCTAAGAGAGTTTTTCGAGTCGTAAAACCATAAACAAATCCAACAAAATGAGAATCAATAGTTTGGATCAAATGCAATCCCATTCTACGAACTTAAATCGAAATGAAGACTGAGCAAAGCAAAGAATCATAATTATTCTCTCAGGCGAATAGCATCCCAGCAAATGGGAAAGCCAGCAGGAGAATGATGGGGGCAGAAATGTGAGGAGCAGCGGCGACAGTTTGATTGGCTGGTACGGGAGAAGCTGCGGCTACATCCAGCACTTTGATGATCATCTTCTGGCCCCTCTCGCAGTGGCCGGAAACTCCGCTGATGAAGAAGAAGAGCCCTGGTCTGTCCAGTTTGAACACTGAATCGCCGTTGTTGGAGAAGAAGAGTGGGCGGGAAGAATGACACTGGTCATATTCGTCCTCTGTCACCACCAAAACTGAGTCTTTCTCGTACTTGAAGTCTACAAACATTGATCGATAACCATTTAATCATCCATTAATATCTGACTATACAGTTTTAGAGGGAGATTTGATACTTACGAACTGTGTCGTCAACCTTGAACCTGTTTCTGGAGGCCCACTGGTTGTACTTTTGGCTGTCACTCTTTGCTTGAGGAACGACCCACCCATCTTCATCACCCACTTCAAATTCCGTGCTGCTTCCGCTGAAGCAATTTAAAGAAAGAAGAAGAGAAAGTAAGAGAGCTTTGGATAATCCCATCGTTAGAGCAGCCAGTTTTGAACTTCATGGAGCTCCTTCTGCGTCTATTTTTATAGAGAGAGGAGAGAGATAATAAGTACTGTTACTGAGAAGAAATATGGAGGATTTTCAGGAGATACGTGAGGGGAAGTTTGCTATTTTTGTGAGAAGCCATAACAGTTTTCTCTCTCTAAAGAAGCTCTGGCTGTTGAGAAAAAATAGCTGCAGAATTTGCTTGGAAGTTCTTCAACGTCTCTCTTTACCTTTTCCTATTCAAATGGATTGCCATGATTCTTCTTAACCTACTGCAAGTATTTAAAATTTAAATGGATTAATGGTTTTTTAGGAGCACTTCAGAACGTCCTAGTAGTTGTAGAAATCCGAAAAAAGACTGTTCATTTATGTTTGCAAAGCTCATTAGAAGGCTGCAGTGATCTAATTCTTCACAGTTTGCGCAATTTGTTGGGTATATTCAACTTCTTGTTTCTTTTTTGCATGATTCTGAATTACAGAAAGATATCGGAAAAATACTCGACGACAGCCATTGAAAGAGACCAGAAAGAGAAAACATCAAAGTTTATGAATTTTCGCTGCCTTTCTTTTCTCCCCCGCAGGGTTTTACTCCGTGAGGATAATTTCCTTCCAAAACGAGTTCGTCTCTGTAACAAAGTTCGGGATTATTCCAAGCTCCAAACCGCTTACCAAGTGTTTGATAAAATGCCTCTGAAAACTCTAGTTCTCCTGTAAAATTATTTCCGTAAAGATAAAGTGCTCCAATTGAAGGCAAAGATGAAAGTGACGAAGAGGGCGTTCCTGAAAGATAATTATTGTTAAAACCCAGATATCTTATCGTCCTCAATTCTGCAATGGATTCAGGAATTTCCCCGGTTAGACTCATGTTTGAAAGATCCATAATTTCCAGATTTTGCATATTTTTCCATCGAATTTTCATCAAATCACCACCCATTGGATTGTTTGAAATCACCATTTCTTTCAAAGAAACCATGTCTTGAAGCGACGTCGGTAGCTGACCTGAAAACTTGTTTTTTCCAAGGTCTAACAATGTCAGATTTCTTAGCCTTCCAATCCCTTCGGGAATCTCTCCCTCGAAGTTATTACTGCTCAAATCCAGCTTCAACAGAGATTTCAAACCTCCAATACTCAAAGGCAATTCCCCAGACAAATTATTTCTGCTCAAGTCAAATATAAGAAGCTCTTCAAGCCTTCCTACAATGGCTGGAATCTGACCCTCCAGTTGATTTTCAGAAAGAACAAGCCTCCTAAGCTTCACAAAATTACCTATCTCCACAGGTATGTTTCCACTTACGCCAGTTTCTATAATCACTAGAGATTGTAGTTGCTTGAGAACCCCTAGACTCGTCGGAATCGATCCGACGAGGCCTTGATTCGATCTGAACTCTAGCGATTCCAACGTGTCTGTGAATTTTTCCCAGTTTGAAGATGGAATTGCAACTGGGTTTTGGCTGGATGAGAGAAAGCAATTGAAGAACGAGAGACTTCTCAGGTACTTGAGCTTGAACAAGTGATGTGTAAAAATGGCTGATTCATTGCATTGGAGAGAGTTTTCAAAAGTTGATCCAATTTTCAGTTCACTAACGTACCAAAATCCACCATAGAGATCACAGCCAACTCCCTGTACATGAAAACCAACTGGATAAGTTTATTTAATTTTCATACCCTATCAATTAACGCGTCGTATTTTCGATAATCACGTAAATTCTTTGGCCTAGCACAAACCGAAATGATTAACGTAAGTCTTGCAGACTCTTTGTAAGAATACGATATACAACTTCATCGAGTTAAACGTTATCTACGCATTCGGCATTAATATCTTGATGAGCTCACAACCCTATTGAACTCCCTCGTCGAGAATAAAGTTAAAGATAGGGTGGCTGATTTGGAGAACTATTGCAGTGAACAAAAGGAGTAGTAATAGGGTAGATAATTGAGAGCTGTACTATTGCATTGAATAAAACAAGACAAGTATAAAAAAGAGGAGAAGAAAATTAATGAAAACCTGAATTGGAGTCCACCCACAAGGATCTGGATAAAGATCTGAACCATTCCACCATTTTCCCACAAATCCTTGAACAGTTGAATATAGGGCTTCTTGTTCTTCGTTCTCCATTGCAGACATTGAAGGTTCTGTTTGGCCTCTACAGAAGACGCTCAAACAGACAAGGATAAGAAGAAGATGCACACTTTCAGAAATCTTCATTGCTAAACGGGTCGCTATGAACCAGAAGAAGAAAAACCACAGCAGAAAGAGCTACGTCTTTTTGAAAGATATGGAAAAAATGGTTTGGACTTTATTTACTCTCCGCCACCGACGATTAATTTTGCCGGAAAAAGCCAAACAGAAGCCAAGGAAAAGGAAGTTGCAGAGCAAGAAGGGGAACTCAATTAAGTATTTTGATTGTCATTTTTTGTCAAACAGACCAAAAAGCGAAGGATGAAAAAAACAGTTAGACAAGAAGATTCGCAAGAAACCTTCTGGCAAATCCTGCTATCGAAAAAAACGAAAATAGAAAACAGTATTCACATTACCATTGATAAATAGGGTGCAGGAAAGCGATATATAGGGGAAGAAGAAGAAGACGAAGAGAGCAGAAAAAGCTTTCAAAAATGGGGTTTTCATAACCACTACGCTTATCTACAGTAACAGTCTAGTGAGTCTATCTATCTCTGAACGCTGAATGTACTTCCTATCTTCTCTAATAAATGGGAATTGAGTTTTGATCTTTAGTTCTACCTAACGAGTAATTCACTCAAAACTTGAAAGGTTTAGTTATGGTTGAGGAACTCTAAGTAACTCAAGTATAATATTGTTCACTTTTGATTTTAGTCTGCATGGATTTGTCCTTGGAGGTACTTCAAAACGTATTGTACTAAGTAAGAAGGAGAATTATACTTGTAAAACACTCAATTTTTATACTCTCAAACGACGTGAATTGTGCAACCCCACTGACATGCATGGAGCTCTCATAAAAAATAAAATTTTAAATCGTTTTTGTTTTAACAAGACGGGCTGATACAATAGTCTTAGTGCAACAGTAATGGTAACGCAGTATAGAAATAGGGTTTCAATGGAAGAAATAGAAAGCGTTATCCATGGAGGAGACGAAAAAGGGTTCTAGGGTTTGTAGGGGACCACAGAGAATTGAAGAGGCACAAAGAAGCATGCATTGCAATTACCGCATGCAGTAAGACAGCCAAAGGGATACTGTCAAAATCTCTCTCTCTCTCTCTCTTTTATGGCGTTTCTGACGGTGTCACTGCATTCGAACACGAGTAAAGGACAATAATTATCCTATTATTTTCATAATTAAAAAATTAAATAGTTTTATATTTGGTGTAGATCTTTGAACAGGTTCAAGTCTTCAAGACCAGTAACACTAGCTTCTGTTTTCTGTGTCTAAACAGTCAAATTATCAGATTTAATACCAGAGTTTTAGTAGGGTAAAAACTTTTTTACCTCCTAAACTATTAAATTTTTTTAAAACACCTTTAAACAACAATTTTAATAAATCTAACATTTAACTATTATAAACTTAACAATTTAACTTTTAACGACCCCCTAATCACCCCACGTTCTGCATTTTTGCTTAAAACGAGAGGTCGATCTAAAACGAATGATCTTTCGTTCTGTTAGGGGGTTGTTGTGGGAGGTGGAGGCTCCTCGTTCCACGTGAAAGTGGAACAGGGGGGTCGTTCTCCGAGCTGGCCCCAGTTCTCAAGAGCATTTTATAACGGGGACCAGCTCGTGAAAACGGGCCCTCGTTCTCAATTATTGGGCTCCAGAACGGGGTCGTTCTCCGAAACGGACATTATTATATATTTATTATAATGCATAATTTATGTATTTATTATAATGTGTAATTTTAAATTTATTAGAATATGTAATTTCTTGATTATCTTCCCATTATCTGATGAACACGTGGTAAAACTTCGATATTCAATTTAATTGAAATTTTTAACACATGTTCACCACATCATGAGAAGATAATCTAAAAAATTTCATCATTTTCTAACACTTATACGATTTATTGTAATTTTAATTAATTATTTTATAAAACAGACGTACAACAATTATAATAAATCATACAAGTATTAGAAAATATTAAAAATACTTATACGATTTATTGTAATTTTAATTAATTATTTTATAAAACAGACGTACAACAATTACAATAAATCATACAAGTATTAGAAAATATTAAAAATTTACATATTATCTTCCCATGATGTGATGAACATGTGTTAAAAATTTCAAGTAAATTGAATATCATTTGGTATTTTTTAAAACTTATTTTATAAAATGAATAATGTGTAATTTAGTGAAATTAAATTGAAAAAATGGGCAGAGTTTCATTTATTTTCTGACTCTTCCATAGCCACAATTCCTGCATATTCAAATTATAATTTATACCCAACAGTCATATCTAGATAATTACAGTATAAACATAACGTAAAATTATATCAAATAAAATGAAATATAAACTATAGTACATCAAATAATAAAAAATACAAACTACAGTACATCAAATGATACTATATCACAAACGTAAATTAAAGTACATAAAATAAAATATAAACTACATTACAGGTGGGTCATCGCTGCCAGAGGCCTCCAGCCAACGCGTGAATCTGTCATTCAACTGTATGTTGGACAAGTTGACCTCATCGACTTTGTTCACGAGAAAATCCATCATCTGCTCCATCATGACCCATCTCTGCTTCATCATATCCAACCTCTGCTCCATGGTATCCCACACTAGCCTCCTGGTAGGACAATAGCGGTGAGGTAGCATCCTCCATAGGAGCGTCCCGAGATGTGGAATCCCCTTGATCTCCCTTGTGCATCCAAGTTCCGTCGACTTTGACTAGGTCAATCCGAGTCAAATGAAGCATGTCAAATAAATCGATGGATCTCTGTGTTCTCCTCTGTTTTCCACTGGGTAGTTGAATCTCAGATCGCTCAACCATCCTTTGAATCAATGTGCCATATGGCAAGTTCTTATTGCATGTATGACCGATCTCATGCATGTGACCTAAGATTACCTAGCCAGGGTCGAACATCCTACTACTGTATAGCTTCTCCATCACATAAAGATTCATGCAACTCACCAGAACTCTATATTCATCCCGAGGTTGAACGGTGTGGGTGATCAGGTTGTGAATAACTTGAGCTTTGACGTTCAAGTCCTTCGATCTCAGCTTCACGAACCCTGCAATGTCCGAATTGCAGTGAATTTGCCTAAGGAACTCTAGTCTCTTTGCCGATATGAAGAAGTCACAGTCTCGGGAAGCGTGATAGTATCTCTCCACATCACTCTCTCCTACGACAAATCCGAGCAACTCGTTAACAACCTCTGGAGATACAGTAATCTCTGTACCAGAGATGTACGTCTTCAACAACCCAATCTTCCCGGTGGAGCTCAAGTTCGCATAAAATAAGTGAACAATTCTGTCACAGCTTTCTCTTCTCAGCCCGTACGCCTCGTGCAAGGAGATTCTGTCAAAAATCTCCTTAATCTCCAAAGACTCCCAACAACTAAAGTTGACAACCTTCCCATGAATAATCAAGCGGATTGATATATCCCGCTTGAACTGCTCTTCACACGACTGGTTTCGAAATTCATTCAAAAAGTAACCAGTTGGTAGTCGCGGCCCTTGACCAGGAGCACCTTGTGTCGACGGTGCCCGGTATGTCGGGGTACCTAGTGACAACGGTACCCAATTTGTCGGGCTACGTTGTAACGGATCTGCTTATGACGAGGCCTTTCATTTAAAGACCAATTTGGAAGCCATTTGAAAGGGCTCAAATTTGGGATTTTCAGGCTCGAATTTCGGGATTATTGGAAGTTTTAGGGCTCGGATATGTCAGACTTTTCGATAATAGTTGTAGTGTAAACCAACAAGGATAGAGAAATCAACAAAGTGGGGTCGTGAAATGGTCGGATTTTGGGTTGGAATCGCGGCGGCCGAAATAAAAAAAATATGTTTTCGGAAAGTGGGGGGCTGATCTCTTATATACTATCGCAGATCGGCCTCTCGTTGAGTGGTGAAAACTTCCTCGTTCTCAGCCATAATTTTGAGAATGGGGGACCGATCTGGACAAACAACTCCCCACTGTTCCACAACGGGGGGCCGATCTAAGGACAAGGCCCCCTATTCTCAAGAGCCATTTTTGAGAACGGAGGGCCGGTACGGGAGAACAGCCTTCCGTTCCAGTTCCACATGCACCGCACATGGAACGAGGGGTTTCCACCCCTCCTCCCACAACGATCCCCAGACAGAACGGGGGCCGTTGAATTTAGATCGACCTCCTCTTCTAGGCAAAAAATACATAAAGGGAGGTGATAGGAAGGCCGTCAGAAATTAAATTATTAAATTTATGATAATTGAAGGTTAAATTTGTTAATTTAAGGGTGTTTAAAAAAAATCTTAGTTTAAGAGTTAAAATAGTTTTCAGAGGAGATAATACTGGCAAGAGTAGAAACAGACGTTGAAGATTGATTGTGCTGTCTTTTAGGTTTGCTGTCACTTTCCATCTTCATTTAAATGCAATTATATTCACCCAATTATGTTGTATAGTGAGGAGAGAGAGAGAGAGTGGGTCTAGAGTAGTAGGGATTGATTTTTATGGGCATGTTGATATAGGCTACTTTATTGGGGTGGTCCAATGTTGAACTGTAACTGTACACCCTTTTATTGTCCTCTTTACTCAAAACGGTCCTTTACCTCCTCTATAACCTAATCTCTGTATCTCCCTCGATTCTCTCTCTAGTTTCTTACTCTATTCAGCAAGCCCAGCCCAATCTTTTGTTTCAAACCAAAGGCCCATGCCTCGACCCAATTTATATGTAATTTTGATGGCCAGGCCCAAATATGGGTTGGCTACTTGGCTTTGAAAGCAAACGGACTTTAGTGAACTAAATCGAACCAACTTGAGTGTTTGGTTCGGTATTAGTTCCTTGATGACTTTTTTCGATCTAGACAGTTCGGTTATCCAGACTAGTAACACAGAACCTACTCGAGTTGCAAACACGCATAGTAAGAGCTAAGTTATAATGTCATGCAAGTAAATGGTTCGATGACTTAGAACTTGGATGTGTTTTGATAATGAGTGGAAATCATATTGATTTCCTTGATTTTGAGTGTTGGCGTTGAATTTTCATGGATTTTGTCTTGCTTCGCTCTCCAATCATGTTATTAAGTTGTCATTGTATTATTTTCTCATGATTTTTCGAAAAGTGTCTTTTTGATTACTTGGACATCTAATTTAAAATAAAGTGTATATCTCGAAATTTGCAGAAACTGCATAGAAAATCGTCGGATAGAGAAACTAGGTCATTCGCATTTCACACGAGGGTGACTTTTTGTCTTTTTTGTTTTTCACTCTATTTGTATTCAGAAAAAGTAATGCAAATTGGAATATTCCTCAAGGGAAATATATTATATTCACTCCAGAAAAATTTGAATTCTGTCTGCAGCCAAAAACTTGAACATTCTTCACTAATCCATCAGCCCACAGTTTGCCACAATCACCTTGGCGTAAGGACGGTTGAACCCTCTTTCTGCCACAACAGCTCTCTTGTCTCCTATCAACTTTGCCACCCTGATTGAGAATCACAAATTATTTCATAAAACAAAACCAAATAATAATTGATTTGTCTAAAGATAGTTTGGTTCTTGAGCTGTACCTGAAATAAGGAGAGCTTGTGTTGTCTTGTACAGTTTTCACTTGTTCGATTCTCTCCACAACCTCCATTCCTTCCAAGACTCTTCCAACTACTAAAGCCGCAGCATCCGAGCTCCGGCGAATCCTTTGCAGTGATTACAAACTCAGTTCCATTGGGAGCCGTTCCAACCTCTTCCTGATCAATCTCAAGCTTCCCTTCCCTGGCAACCAACTTTAATTTTGGAGGTGGCTTTGAAGGATCTCTTACAATAATGCTCACAGTTCCAGCCAGATTCTTAGTTCCAGGACACTTTTCATACACCATCTCCCATTCCTCTATCAGATCTTCCACCCCTAATTTGCTTCCCGTCTTCCTAGCAAGCTCAGCATCGACGCCATAAGATCTTAACCCACCATGTTGCACATAATTTGGCATGATTTTGAGAAACTCTTTTCTTCTGTAGGTAATACCAGAGGCCCCACTTACAAGATCACTAAATCTAGAAGCTCCTGCTGGACTAGCCCCCCCATATAAGCCAATGACTATGCGGCCAACGGGTTCTCCATTAATAGATATGTCGAGAAATGCTCGCTTAGTTGTTCTTTTTTCTGTGCAACTGAAACTTGTTTTTGGAATCTCTTCTTCTTGCACTCCAGTAGTTTTTGGACTCTCTTCTTCTTGTTCTACACTTTTTTCAATGACCTGCCAAATCTTCTTGGGCTTCTGCACTGGATGTATAAAGTTGGTTTTGTGCTTGAGAACCCAGAAGCAGCAGCAGTAGAGAATTAGTTCCAATGGAGAGCTCTCGGCGGGAGAATCTCAAGCTACGATGGGTCGGGCGGGGAGTTGAGGAAACAGGTAGGAATCGTGGGAGAGATTGTACGGATGTTTTAGGAAGTATTTTAGAGGAATGCAAGAGTTTCTGGTCTCGCAGCATAGTTCTGGGAAGAAGCTTCCTTTCTGGGTTCCAGTTTTCTTTGCTTCAGGACTCGTTTTGGTCTGATTTTTCACTTTCTTTTAGGGACAGGGAAGATGCGTCTGTGGATAAGAACAGAGAACAATCAAAGCAAAGGCCAGCCACAGACTTAGAAATGTCTCCTCATTTTTTTTTTTTTTTGTCTCTAAACATAATTGATGATATGACAAATAAATATCAATTCTTTTTATATTTTCATATTGATGCCAAAAAAAACTCCAACTTGTAGCAATTTTGTGTACAAAGTGCTACAAAAATAATTACAAAATTGGATAAACAAGTGATACAAAACAAACTTATACTCTCACACACCGTTCTTACCTAATTTGATCATGGCAGTGATTAACTTTCCCTACTCATAAAAGAGTGACCTCTTTCAAAACATGAGCACAAACAAACCTTATTTATCCCCTGCCAAGTAAATAACCTACTCTCTACAAATTTACGTGCATTAAGGAAACAATATCATGCACAAGTCAGTTGAAATCAAAATTGGATTATGTACGATGACACCAGGGATTATAGCTCCAAAACTTAATGTTTTTGCAGGGTTAGAATAAAGCACAACCATGTCAAACAAAAGTTTCAGATATGGATCTGAAGTTGGCAACATCTTCAATACTTCGATTCTCTTCTGTAATGACAATCAGTGGCTGACAATTTTGACAGGATCATCAGGCCTAAATTTTTATGAGAAGACCACTAGAACCTTCGACAATGAGATTTATAAAAAGTATACAATTATGAGTGAGGGCTTGATCTCGTAGATGATTTCAACGTAAATCCAACATAATTCCAACAAAATTCCTCACTTTGAACTTAAATCTAAAAAATAATCTGAAGGCCACATACAAACAGTGAAAGTTCCTTCCCAGTCATCTGCCTTGTTTTTTTTTTAAGGTACATGTCCTCACAATTAAATTCTTGCGGCCAAACCTACAGTGATAAGTTTTAGTAATACCCAACACCTTGAAGTTCCTTCGGTTTCAGTGGCCGTGCCTCACTACCATTACCCAAAAACACAAGGCGGCCTGCACATTCCAAAAAGTAATAGCTATCAAATACATGAATGAAACTCTAAACTGATATTTATCTTATGCAAAATATTAAACCATTGAAACTTAGTTTAGCAAGTATAAAAATACATGTAGGCTTGAAAACCCTCTCAGCTCATCCAAGATTTTGAACAAGAAATACAACATCAAAGAAAAATGAACGTGGACATTGAGCCAACTTGAATATTTCAATTCAACCATACCACACACATGCTGCTGCTAGTGTTATTTTAAGTGTTAGATGACCTAAGCAGTGTGTGAGGAAAATGTGAGAAGTATCCAATAATTCACATGATACGTATGTTTGTCTTGTTGGTGAGCAAACAATATGGGTCAGGCACATTACCAAGTGCTTCTCTTCTGCAAAATTTCTAACAAAGAACATGATACTTGGCTGACATACCATTTGCACGAATGGAAATCTCTCTAATTCGTCGAACAATACCAGATATTGCATCTGTAAAAATCTTGGTCTCCAGATTTCCCTCCAAATACAAAATGGAACTGCAATTAACAGTCACTAAATTATCACCAAAGTTCAGGTAAACAGATAAACAGAGGTATAGAATTTTGTTGTTTGATGTTGCTGTAATAAATCCTCATCCTTTAACCACTGCAGCCTTATTAAAAACAGATTACTTCTTATGGCTTATGATCGAGTTTGCGTGTGTTACTTCCCCTAGTTTAAATAATAATTTGTTATCCGAAGTATCACTTATTCCTCAGGAACTAAGTCATCGCACTTATTTCATGTAAACTATTGGATAAAATGAAAACCTTACCCAGGTGAAACATGCTTCATGGCCATGTTACCAAGTTTCTCTGGATAAATTGAGACTCGATGCCACTGAACAGCACAACGATTCGCATATTCCCTTGGTTCCTCATTATCCAACGGCCTCCGATTGTTTCGAATCCCACCAGTTCCGACTGAAAACAACGTTACCGTCCTCCCACTTCTCAGCTTCTTCTGCAGTGGACTCTGCCCAACCTGTCCCACTATGATTGCCTTCGGGCGTACAAAAAAAAACAACAAGAACCAAAAATCAAAACCTTAATCCATCAAACTGCAAATCACTCCACGTTCAACTAAATGCACCTTGTAAACGCCAACGTCAAGTCCATTCTCCAGCTGGCGATCATAAACTATCCGTTGTCGCACCGAGTCCGGAGACGATGCCATCGACGATGAAGAATGATCGTCAACCGAATCCAATTCCGACATAATATCCGAATCAGAGTCTTCGTGAGAGATGTCAGAGGTGCAGAAAGGCATGGAGAAGCAACGAAAATTATGAGAAAGCTTAGAGCTTGAGAGCAGAGAACGAGAAATCATTCTTGATAGCGCAGCCATTGAGTTCGCCATTGACGAAGAGCGGGTGAAGTAGGAAATGTAAGGAAGTATGGAAGCTTAAACCCTACCAGAGATTTACGGTCTCTGTTAGATGGATAACCCGACTTTATACAGGCCAAGTACGGGTACCCGGTTGTCATTGGGTCATGACGTCATTGTCACCGTTCATTAGACAAGAAATGAATAAAATGACTAACATTTGAGGCTAAGCCAAGATAGTCAACATCTCCGATATTACCCATTTACATTTTGTCATCAATTTATCTGTTAAATTTACTATGCATATAATATTTTTTTCAATAAACACGTGTTTTAACTTTTTTTCTTACATTTACGATAATTTCTAACTCGATTCAAACTCTGTGAATATACTTTTTGACGATATCAAATTACGTCGAAAAATGTATAAAGTTCAAAAGTGAGTTATAAATCGTCATATATATCACAAATATAGTTAAATACTTGATTAAATGAATCTAAACAAAGAATCTAATTTGCATTTTAATAAAAATAAAATTGTATATAAGTAATTCACGATACAATCATTTAACACCGTCAAAGGACATTTTGTTGACACGTGTTGCAAAATCTGACCATAGAAAGGAAAACAACAACACAAGCTAAACAGCCAATCACGTCCATCCGTGACGGAGCTGAGTCACCGAGTGGATTAATTAGCAGCCCAAGCTTTGGTTAGGTAAACCGGCGTTGGACTGGCACGCGGCGAGCGTCGAGGAGCTTGGTTCATCTGCTTTCCGTCACAGTCATAGCAAATTACACCCGAGAAATCCAATGGCTGACATTTATCCCCCATCATGATCGCCCTTTGCCATACCCCACCGTCTCCCCACTCTTCTTCTTCTTCACCTTCCCGTTTCAATTTTCCGATTCCATCGCCGTTCTTCTTCTTATGAACCAAAGTAACCGCTATGTTGCTTATCGTCTTTAACAGCTGCTTCGGGCAGGTGATCGGCAAACCGCTTGGCTTCGTCTTCGTCTTCATCTTCATCTTCATCTTCCTCGATAGCTTGTTAGCTCGCTTCGCCCAAAGGTCCACCATGATCGATATGGAAGTCACCAAGCTCCTTACTTTCTTCTCCGGCAAGTCCGAAAATCGGGCTAAGGCTCTCCTCTGAGCTCATTTGAACCATCTCTGACGTAACTGTATCTGCCTAGAAAGAGAGAGGGAGAGAGAGAGAGAGATGTGATGCTCATGCATTTATCGCAGTGCGCAAATATATACAGAGATTATGTGGGGTTTGAGTGGAATGGAGTTGACTTACTTTGATGAAGATTAATCTAATCAAAAATATTAATTGTAAATGTTTAGCCAAAAACATTAGTATGCTTGTACAAAACTTAGAGACGGGTGTGGGTTCTGAGTGGGGCAGTTCAGCTTCCAATTTTTTTGGGTGGTTTCATATTTTATGTTTGAAAACGTGACATAGAAATATAATTTATATACTATAGTTTTAATTGTTGGGTGGGTTCAGACGAGGATTGTTAATTAGTGGGGATTAACGAAATAATAAGCTCGTGTGTAAGCACGTGTGTTTTTTAGCTACCTTCCAACTTCTAATAAACTAATATTTTAAATGATACTAATAATTACACAAAAAAATTTGATAGAATATTATAATCACGCAATTCCTTGGATGTACCTATTTCAAACTGCACTACATAGTATAATTCCGAGTCAACTTTTGTTGAACTCAGCTAAAAACCAAAAAGTCAAATATATATACCGGAAGTTGATCTGGACCAAACTTAATTAAGTAAGCACTCACTCTGGTGTCGTGTCACGATGATCAATCCTTTTGGTTCCGAGTGACCATATTTTTATATACAAATATTGGTAGTAGATTTACAAATTCCATTAATTATTGTCCGTTTCGACCAATATATATTAGACAAGTTCTTCCCATCTCAATAATTTATTCAATTTGATTTGGTCGGTTTAATTTTCAAAAATCTACCAATAAAATTGGGAAAGTTTTAAAAAAGTACATGCTTTAACAAACAATACATATGAAAGTAAACAAGTGTTTCGGAATTAAAGTCCGACCAGCTCACAAAAGTTGGTTTTTGACTTCAAATGTGTGATCTTTGAGTTAATGGATGGCACTATCAGGGCGAACAGGGAGATCTTCTCCACCATCGGTCCACAGATTCCGCTACACGGATGCTGGGTTAGCCCCACGATTTCAAGGCAACGCAGTGGGTCGATATTGACAGTCTGATTTGGAAACCACAGTTTGGGGAGGAGAACTTGAGGCAGATATTTCAAAGTAAAACTACCCCACATATGCAGTTTTCAGAACCCAGAATTATACTAAACAAGACAAGTACAAAGCTTTGATCTTTTCAGCCTTCCTCCCAATCCACATCATCATCTTCTTCCTCATCGTCACCTGAAGCATTGGCTTCAATGTTTAGATCATTGACCTTGTAATTCTCCCTTCCATTACCTGCAATGGTGAATTTTGATAAGTTTGACTCATCTAACAGGCAAATCTCCATATATCTTCATCAATTTTACGGATATCTTCCATTATCATACAGTTATTCCATAAATTTTAACTATTTTTCTGTAAATGTGATGTTTTTGCAGGCATTCCCTTTCCTATTGTCAGGTATTTGAGAGAGATTTAAACTTTCTAAATTCCTCACTTGTATCTTACCTTCCCATCAATATATTTTGTTTCCCATTAAAAAAAGAAGTCAGTCCAACTATTAGAACCAGCGACCCAGAAATTACATGTTCTTCGAACCATACCTTATGAATGAAGATAAAAATAAATTTTAAGTTCATAAAACACTATGATATGTTATGGGAAACAACAAAAACTTGGGTCGAGATCATATTAGGCAATTGATGGATGATCTGTTACTTGTCTCCAAGATGAAATGAGATGAAGAATTCATAAAAGTATTATAGGTCTAACAAAAGAGAAAAACTGTAAGTTTTGTGATACCTGAAATTTGATCCTCCTCCCATTCAACATCATCATCACCCTCTTCAGTGTCTCCTCGTTTTGACTTCAAGCCCACCTGGCGATCTGAAGACGTACTCGGAAAACCATCAGATATGCTGGCATTTGCTATATTCTCTTGTTTGGCTGCTTCCAGTTCTTGCTGTTTCTCCAGTATAGCTGCATAATAAGCTTTGGCATACTCGTCCTGCATCATTCAGACATAAATGAGATTTTTTTAGATGACTGGCTTCTAGTTGTTTGGTTTAAGCTTTCTTGACCAATAATGGAAGCGAGTTTTCCTTATTGCAGAGACCTGAAAATTCTTATCATCGTCGCCATTGCTTGTCGACTTTTTATCGTCTAAAACTTGTGCAGCTGCTGAACCACCTTCTATTTTTTCGTCCTCTTTCACATCTCCACGTTGTACCTTTGTAAGGTTCATCCCTTTCTTGATCATCCAAGGTGGTAAGACTTTCAGACCCCCGCTATCAGTCACCGATTTTACGTCCTCTCCCTGGCCTTCAGCACCGGAGAAAGCAACTTCAACCTGTCAAGATTTGGTCAATAATTTTTAAGATGGTCAGCATTTGGTACGAATATTATAACATAGCATGAAAACTCGCATGAGCACTAACATAATAATAATCTAGCTATTTTGAGAAAAATGTGAACTACCTTTGGAAGTTGAATCCACGAAGCTAGCAAATAAAGTTTTGTTTGACCATAAATTGAAAAATCATAACTATTCAACAAAAATGCCAGTTCATAATAGACATTAAACATAAAGCAGATGACTGAACAATTAATTCTTGAAAAAAAAAGTAAACAAAAGAAAACGTGTGGCCAAAGCAAAGAACGACAAAGCAAACAAAAAACTCATGACACTTAAGTTGAAACTATAATCTTTTCGCTTCCCAGTCCAAATTAGATGGAAACGCGCACATTGACTTCAAAGGAAAATTGTATCGGCATTCAATAAAATAAATGCAGTTTTAAGGACTATTGCTAAATGAGAGTATAACATCTAAGTATTTTAGGAATTTTCCTTTTGTGATGATCATATCCGACTTGATAGACATAGCTACCACTTAAAGTTAGTTTTTACTCTTTTTTGTGTGTTCTTTCGGAAAATTACCTATATTCTGCTTGTACTTTTTCCCTTTTATCTAATACAATTTAGTTTCTTAAAAAAATAAATAAATGCACTTTTCAAAAGCTATCTCATGATCTGGGTACACGTTATGACAAAGTTTATATCAACACCAATCTTTGGATATGAATTAAAGAAAAATATATGAAAAGTTCATTTTCAAAGAAACAAGATGACAAAAATGACCTTTGTCTCGCCAAGAAAAGGCATTGGAGTTCCGCTATACCCTTGTGATGATTTGGAAGGGTCATTGCCACTAAAATCACCATTTGCAGCACGCGCGGCGGCACTTGCACGAGCCTCCCATGCCTGGAGATTTCCAAATTCTGGGACGGGCAAGTCCTTCACTCTATTGAGTTGCTCCATCAAAGGCTTAAGCTGAACCTGCAAATATTCCAATTTTAAACTCTTTAATAACATGAGCACAAGAGCTACAATAAGTATATTACTAATTTGTGATTCTATAATCTAACACACCCTGCATAGTAACAATTGAAAAGAATTTGCAATAGCAAGTCGAAATAAATACCCTTCAACCAATTGCCACCAATTTAAAGATAAAAGACCAGAAAATTTTAAAAACAACTTTTTATTGATTAGAAACTAGAATAAACAGTACAATAACTTGGAGAAGCAGTTATTGACACAACCAACCATTGGTTAAACTGTCCACATATCCTCTCTGATCCAACATGTAATTGTACACAACTATATATAATTTGTAATTAATGTTGTATGAAAGAACAATTTCCACAAACTTGATCGCTAAAAAAACATCTTACACTCCCAGAAGCTTTGCAAAAAAAAGCTTGAAGGTTTAAAACTATAGCCTACGAAAGGAAGTATGAAAAAAAAGAACAGGATACAGAAATAAACAACAGACTCCATCTAAGAAATAATAACATAAAAAAAGACAAAATTGTGCATTCTCCATAACGGTGATCCGAAACATATTCTACAAAGAAACAATTTTTTTTTAATTAACATACTATAATATATAACTTCAGTTAGAGACCTCCATCTTTTGTAGCATGTCCTTCAATTTCTCTCGCCGTCTCCTTCTTACATTATCATCCCCTTCGCCTCCTTCTTGAGCAACAAGCTTGTCACTCTCTGCAACAAGTTCTCCATTGCAGTTTTCGCAGTGGAAGAATTCATCTTCTAAAGAAATCAACCTTAAGGCATCCAAAGCATTGTACCTAAAGATTGTAAACCCCAAAGGAGTCTGGTAAATGTCAAAGACATTGGAAATCATCTGTGCAATTGAGTGTGACTTCATTGTGAAAATGGATAGAAAAAATAAAATAATAGAACAGGAAAAAAGAGAAACCTTCTGCCACAATTCGGGCATATATATTCTTGAACTGTGTTCTTGTCTTCTAATTCATCTTTGAGTTTTTTCTTCATCCGGTGCAGTCTGTACCTGACCACATCATATATCTGCAAAGTGCAAACCAATTTTGTTATAACCATTTCCAATTTACTGATATAAAAAAAAAAAAAAAAGACAAGTTCTCTTTCCTTCAATGAGTGAAGCAAATTGGTAAAAAAAAAAACCTTTTGATTAACTGCATATCGCAGACACTAAAGCTAAGTAAAAACTAATCCTTCTAGTGTACTTCAAAATCTTTCTAGCAAGTTTCATTCATATGAATAATCCATATAAAAGATAAACCTGCGCATAATCGAGACAACAGTAAGAGTGAGTGTGTAGTTTTATCTTTTCTTCCCCTTCCTTCCCTTGCAGTTGGCCCTCACCTGTGGCTGCAATAGCAGCACTAAATATCTTTGCTCCCTTAGCAGTCTGAAAAAGAATAAATCCAAATCAGTGAAAATGCACACTTGTACAAATAACAAAAATTCAAAGTAACGTTAGAGGAGACGATGCTGACTAGCAAATAAATATGCAAGTTCATGAAATATTTCACTAGAAATGTGCTATTTGACTTTCAATTTATTAACATCAACATATTGTGAAGCTGGGGCTACACAAGATGTGAAAAACAATGATAAGCAAGTGAATATATATGGGAACTGTTAAAAGGATGACAGCTAGATGAATGAACTAAGAGATAAATAATGGACGCAAAATCCCAAAGAAGCATGGACAGCAGAAATATTGACCATGAAAGAAAGACCAACCTCCTTCCTGTGATCTCGAGTTACAAGTTTTTCCTCTTCAAAAAAGCGGAGAGTTCGACGAAGTTGCTTTGAATGCAATTTCAAATCTTTTGCTAAATCTTCTTCTCTAACCCATTGTCGTCTGCAGTGAAAAAAATTAAGTTTTATTGACAAAATAAGGAGAAAAAAATGCCGTTTTCAATCAATCCTCAGTGAGGAACATGCTTACGGGATATCTTCCTCAATTTTCTTGGGGGAAACCATAAACTCATTTTCGATCTTATGTAAAAATGTACTTTTTTATATTATGTAATTGGTGAACAATTAGGAAATCGACTAACATAATGAGCAAGTGGCTATTTTAAAGTTCATTGACTAAACTAGGACAATCACTCTCTTATTAAAAAACTATGACGATATTCCTGTATCACTAAACCTAACAACACATAAGTAGAAACACAATGCTTCGATACTTCTTTGGTATGATCACATATCATTGAATTATGAGGTGTTGATCAAAATAGACAAGTTATGATATCCTGGAGTCCTGAATCAGATGACATTTTCTTGTTTGAATATGTACACCATCCGAATTTGATTTTACCACTTAGCTTCACTTTGCGCGTTCAGTCTCTCATCAAACAAGACCAGAGCAAAAAAAAAAAAAAAAAAAACAGAGCTTGTTTTTTCTACTAACTCAAAACCCAAAACGTGATTTTTCGGTTCTTCTTTTCTTTTTGGATCAAATTCTCGCCCTAGCTTCACCAAATATATGTTTCTTGTAAATCCCGTTCTATTTCCACAACTTTCCAGAATTTTCTCTTAAAAAAAAAGTAAAGAAACAGAAAATCAGACCTTGTGAGCGCATCAAGCACTACCACAGCAATTCCCCGGTTATCACTCCTACCGGTCTTCGGCTGGTTATCCCCTTTGGTCGTTATGTCATCATAAAACGCTCTCGCCGTGAGCTTCACCAACCTGCCCATTCCCCCAGCAGGAAACAATCACCGAGCAGAAATTAAAAATTCAACAAAAAATTTGACAGTTCGCAATATATAAACCAAAACAAAACCACTTCAACACATCAAAAAATGAAAATCAAATCCAGAACACACTAAACTCCCAATAAACAACTCCAAATCTCCACGCACAGCACTTTAAAATCGAGAAAAAGTACCTGTTAAATGGTTCGACGCTCATGTTTGAAACTCTTGCGGACTTGGTTTACCAAATCTCCTGCCTATATTTCATCTTCCCAATTGTTCCGTGCTGCCAGTGAGATCAGGAGGCAGGGGATGAGGGAAGCGAAGTCATTATATTATACTTTAATATCAAATGAGGACTTCTTCTTCGCGCATTTGCAAAATGACCCCTTACGTTAATATAAACACAGAAGCACCCTTCTAATTCCTCATTTTTACCACATGGCCCATCCTGTGTTTACACTGACATTTGAAAGATGAAGTATACAATGAAATTGAGTATATTTGCTTAAAATAAGCTTTAAATGAGTAACGTGTCATTTAAATTTATATAAATATCTTGTAGTATTTTAATTTTATAAATTTAAATCAATATTATTTTTCCATTACAACTAATAAAAGTCGCAATAGTTGCTACGATAATTGCAATTCTTCTTTAATTTATACCACCATGCGAACTTTTGGTCGTGCGCACGCGTGTGTACGTTGTTTTAATGTGATATATAAAAACATCGATTTAATCGTTGATTATTTTTCATGTTCTAATTATAAAATAATGTCAATTGAATTATCAGTTACTAACTTATAATAAACATTGTAGTGTCACTATCACTAACAGTATAATATTGTTTATTTGGGTCTAAACTCGTATGAATTTGTTATTAAAATTAGTTCAAAACGCGTTATACTACGTAAAAACAGAACTCTATTTATAAATAATGTATTTTTCATTTCCATTATCTCTGACTATGTGAAATTCTATTCTCTCAAAGATTTGAGTACCATTACATTGGACCCATAAATGACGTACATAAGTGAATATTGTCCCTTACTTTCACCCGTAAACCAATGGGGTATCGACGTGATTATATTATTTATTTTCCAGAATGTTCACAATATTAAATTTTAATTAATATTCACCGTCAGATGCACAACTGACAAAGTATACGGCTGAGATCGAGAGAGGAGGTCAAGGAAACTCAGAACAACCGAATTCAAGGCAAAAATCGATGAGGCGTCTGTCTATATACCCCCTTGCTACTAATCTGGAAAGAGTAGCGACTGAGCTCTACTCGGCTTTCGGTGTTAGAGCCCCGCTTCAATCATGGCGAAGCCTCGCAAACCAAAGACCAGCGGGGATATGAAGCCTGATAACTCCGTTGCTGTTGTTCGTCACCAGAAGCTTTGCCTCTCGATTGACATTGATAAACGTCGTATTTTCGGGTTTGGTTCAGCTTGCATTACTCACTTTTCTCGTTGTAATATTTGTGTTATCTGCTGGTGGTTTTGGTGTAATTATGTTATACTGGAGTCTTTTTGTTTCTGTGTCGCGGTTTGACATGAGGATGCTGTTTGTGCCGTTTCTTTTTCGGTTTTTAGGTTCACTGAGTTGGAAATTGCGGTTCCAGACATTGGGATTGTTGGTTTGTATGCCGAGAATCTGGAGATTGAGAGTATTTCAGTGGATGGCGAGCCGGCTGAATTTGAGTATTATCCGCTTCATCAGCATGTGGAAAACGACTCTAGGTGGAATTCAGTGTCATCTCCTAGCTCCGCTGCTGATGCTGCTGGCTCGCTATATTTTTCATCTCTGGAAAGAGAATTGATTCCAAATTTACTTATAAACTGTTGCAAGGCTTACAAGAATGGAAGCGAGCAGCAGGAGCAACTGGTGGTGGAGAATGGGGAGCAAAACGCAAATGAGGCAAAGCAGGTTATACATGCTATTTGTTATTCAGTTTTTCATCTCTATAATGAGTGAGTTATGAATCTGCATTCAACTTCTTACCGGGTAGACAGTTTCTATTGTAGTATGTTGCCCTTTTGTCAGCTACTGTCCGTGCAAGTGGTTTTCTAGGTTCGTTAACGACGTGTTATTACTTATTTTCTATTCATTGGTCATAAACAACTTCTACACCAATGATATCAGTCCCAGTTATTTTCTATCATCATAAGCTGTACCAAGTATAATCATATGTATGACTTTCGCTGAATAAATTGTATAATACAATACTTGCATAATATTGATGATGTTAGCCTGATAAGCCTCCAATCCAACCATTCCATGCTAGGAGGAAAATTAGGTGGTATAAGTGGCCGACTCAGCTATAGTAAGTTAGGCCATGGTTTGTGTATTAGAGCGTGCGTGGGAAGGAAGTTATTTAGTCAGGAAGGTTAGATGTGGGAGATATCTTCAATTTTATCATGCGGGAGAATGTGGTATGGAATTTTATCGTAGTCACATTCTCCTTCTCTAAGAATATATATATATATATATATACAGATTTTCTATAATTGCCTTCCATTTCGCTTTCTCTTTGAAGAAAAATTTTCTGCTATTAGTAATTTCATATAGCTTCTTATTGGGTAGAATGTAAGGTTGGTGCACATAGACTACTGGGTAGAAAAAGCAAAGGCAGGAATTCATTTCAACAAGAATTCAGTACATACTGATAATCAGATAAGGCGTGCCCGATGCTGGTTCCCTTGCATGGATGATGGCTTACAAAGATGCTGGTCTGGGCTGTTTGACTGTTTTTAACTGCTGTAATTTTGTGTTTTTTCTTTGGGTGGAATAGAGTCCCTTACGAATATTTTTGGACCTTTTACATTTTATGTGCAGCTATGATATGGAGTTCACAGTTGCCCACGGACTTGTGGCTGTCAGTACAGGAACCTTGCTATATCAGGTGAAGTGAACTTAATAAATTATTTTTATGATTTATTTATAATTGATCATGTGCAGTATAATGGAAAAGGTATATATTATCTGAAGAAAGTCTCAAGTGTCCAGTAGCCTAAGCAAATTATTTTTAGTCTCAACTATCTGCTTATCTTTCAAGCTCTACGGAATGTGATACTAAATTGTTTTATAAAGCTTTATATTGAAATTATGGATTTTTATGAATGGCTTTTTGAACTCAATGGCTTATAAATAACCAGCGCGAGATAAAAAAAATCAAATAAATTCTTATTGTCATCTACATTCTATTTTATATCAATTGTGCCTTCTACAACTAATTAGTCTTTGGCTCTGTTTGGTATTGTTTTTAGAAAGTTAAAAATGATTATTTCATAATTTTAACTGATTTTGGTGTTTGATAACCAAAAAAATAAATGTTTTTTTTTTTCAAAAGTTACAGTAATTTTGAGAGATTGGAAAGTGTAGCTCTTACAATTTGCTTTAATAATCCGGAATACGATTATAAAATAAGTTTATTTTTCATTTTAATCGTCTAAGTTTTTAAATAATGACATTTAATCATTCACAATCTCTCACACTCTTTTTATTTCTATATTTCAGTTGTAATATTTAATTATTTGAATATTGTAATTTGTCAAACAATTAAAATTGATAGATCACTTTTAAGAAGTTAATTTATCGAACAATTGTTGTTTTTTTTTTTCACAGCTAATTATCTTAGAAACATGGTCATCAGGGATTATTAAAACATTACAACAATATCAAATTGGCCCTTGTCAGCGTTAATTGACTTTTAAATCCTCTTGAGCCAAGTCATTTTGGATGTTATGATTTGTTTCCTTAACAAGTTTGATGGTTTATACAGTAAGCATTAATCACATATTATTTACAGCAAAATCCTTTCTCAGTAATTACTTAAAACCCTGTCATTATAGAGATTGGAGATAGATCTCCATTAGTGTAGGATGGCTCAATTGGAATGGAGAGCATCTAAAGGTTGCATGTTTTCCATGCTCTCCGCATGAATGTGATAAAAGCTTTGCTAGGTGGCTAGATTAGCTAGATGAATTCTTAGTTCAATAACTATGAATTGGATGAAATATGATTTCTTGTTAATACCCTAGTTTATTATTCTCCTTGAACATGTTTGATATTTTTGGGACCATTTTTGAGTTAATTATAATCTTGATTAATATTTGGGTTATTTGTGAAATAAAGAATTGGGAATCTATTGGACTAACCTCAATGCTTGCTAGTCAAGGTGGCGGTGTTGAGAAAAGAATGTGTGAAAACATAGGATAGGAAGGAGTTGCAATCTTGGAGGGTGCTGCGACCCTTGGGATTGGTAACAAATGCATATACTTGAATTTTTTGACTGACTTGAAGGAGGAAAATTTTAGTGAGCTTGCTAGGCTGAGCCATGACTAACTGAAGTGGCACAAGTTATCTGCAGCCTCCACTTAAAGACCCAGGATTTCCTTCAAAAGTTGCTCATAGTTATGGGTTCTTTATGATTGGCCTCTTTCACTGTTAAATGGCGTACTTATATGGTGTTCTATTTCTAATGGCGTCACATTTCTTAGGAGCAAAAATCAAATTGATTGATACGAGGATTAGAAAGGAATGGGAACAGGATAAGGTTGTGTGATGACTCTAAGTGGATCATAGCCCAATTGCCTTCAACAATTAAACATGAATTAGCCTGAATCTTTTTTTTTTTTTTGCAACAAAGAAAAAGAATTGGCATATTGAATTTAAAGTATGATGGCCATGTAAATTTGTAGATATCTCTGTCACCATCTAGGCACTGAAGTAATGGATTGATAAGTCATCGTTAGTATTTCTATCCTGAAATATTTCTGTTACCTTCGTGAGAAAGAGCTGTGTCATTCAGCGGTGATTGTTTTGCTTCACAAATCTTTGAATCCAATGTTTTAGTTTAACTTTTGGTTTGTCATTTGTTCTTTCAGGTTTTGGGCAGGGATGTTCCTCCTTCCAAAACATACGTCTATCGGTTGGACATTCCTGTTAATGCCCAGTTTATATCTTTGGCAGTTGGTCCTTTTGAAATTCTCCCTGATCACCAAATTACCTGCATATCACACATGTGTATGCCCAATAATTTATCAAAGCTTCGTAATACAGTGGAATTTTTCCATAATGCATTCAGGTTTGGCCTTTTTGTCTGTTGAATGCTGCATTTTTGTTACTAGATTAAAATTCTTTAATTTAGTTAAATTGTGTGACAATTTTCCCAATTTACAGCTTATACAAGGATTACCTTTCGGCAGACTTTCCTTTTGAGTCATACAAACAAGTTTTCATAGAACCTGAGATGTCAGTCTCATCATCAAGTTTTGGAGCTTCCATGTGCATATTTAGTTCTCACCTTTTGTTTGATGAGAAAGTTATTGATAAGGTTTGATTATGCATCAAATTTGCATCAAATTTATATAACTGGGGATTGATTTTAAGTCTGGTAGACTTTCTCTATTGTATTTTTTTCCTAATGAAATGTACACAAGAAAGAGAGAATTATGAAAAAAGCTCAACTCCGCTAAAAATCATCTACATCTGACAACTTCCCTTTTCCACCAAAAAAGAGTTTTATAAAGATGGCACATAAATTCTCATCATTAAATGATCCCTTCTCAAAAAACAATCTATTTCTCCTAAGCCAATACACAAAAAATTGCAAATAACGCACAAATCCTCCATTAACATGAGGCTCATTATAGGGTTAGCTGGAACTGACCGAACACCAAACCACTTAACTAACTCCCAAAACCAAAGAGCAAAAGCCGCTGTACAATGTAAGAAGAGATGGTTCACGTACTTCTCTTCTCTCACACACAAATGCATACTGTTGGGGGAAGTGAATTCTTGATGTTGCCCAAAGAAAGGGCGACATCACATACAAATAGCCAAGAAAAAGAACAGTGCCAGGGGGCTTTTGATCCACGCAATTTGTACCAAGGCCCAGGCATCAACATATCTTCAATGAGATTGTGGTAACCACATTTCACCAAAAATTCCACTTTCTTACTAGAGATATACATAATCACCTCTTGCAAAACCCTGTCTCATTTAAGCTGGTGGATGGGTTGGATGAAAGAGCAACAAGTTTCCATTGTCTGCTAATCAGTGACATGTTCAACTTAATACCATCCTCTTTGAAATCAATCAAATATGTGATTTTGGCATTTCTATCCAATGCCCAATGTAACAAATCCTGCAAGTTAACCTCTAAGAAATTGTATCCGGTAGATTTTTGAAGAATAAAATTTTTGACATAGTATATTGATATTGACATAAACTGTCTTTAAATAATACAACAAATGACAAAAAATTAGGAAATTAATTTAAACTAATTGTATGATAATAGGATCTATGCTAGGAAATGACATTTACCATTATCTTGACTAATCCTATGAAATAAATGACATTAATACTGATATATACAACAATTAATGCTAATATAATTCAAAAATTCCAACACTCTTCCTCGAGTTGGTACATAAACATCAAGCATGCCCAACTTGCTTGTAAGAAACTCAAATGTGGGTTTAAACAATCCCTTGGTGAAGATATCAACTATTTGATCTTTGGTAGATACGAATGAGATACAAAGATTCCCATTGTCAAGATTTTCTTTGATGAAATGTCGATCAATCTAGATGTGTTTGGTTCGATCATGTTGTACAGGATTATGAACAATACTAATGGCAGCTTTATTGTCACAAAACAATTTCATTGGTAGTCTTAGATCTTTCTTCAGTTCTTTTAGTACACGTTGAATCCATAAGACCTCACATATTTCGTTTTTCATAGATCTATACTCAGTCTCGACGCTACTTCTAATAACCACATCTTGTTTTTTACTCCTCCAGGTTACTAAGTTGTCCAACACATAAGTACAATATCCAGATGTAGATCGTCTATCAACAATAGAACCTGCCCAATCTTCATCTGTGTATACCTTGATTTCACAATCTATAGTTTTCTCGAATAAAAATCCCTTGTCTAGACATCCTTTCAAGTATCGAAGAATTCTGTATGCTGCTTCCAAGTGCTCATCATAAGGACAATGCATGAAATAACTAATTAGACTTACAGCGAATGCTAGGTCGAGTATGAGATAGGTAAATTAGTTGCCCGACTAACTGTTGATATCGTAAATGTCTACCTTTTTTCCTCGAATTTTACCTCCAAACTTTATATTTGGATCAATTCGAGTATTGACAGGCTTGCATCCACTTATTCTTATTTATGATAATAGATCAATTACATACTTTTTTTGTAAAATCATAATGTTTTTTGATGATTTTGAAATTTTCATCCTAAGAAAATATCTTAGTTCTCCTAATTCTTTGACTGCGAATTCTAGAGATAATTTATTCTTCAATCTATTAGCTTCTTCGTAGTCATCACCTGTGAGAATTATATTATCTACATAAACTATCAAGACGGTTATTTTTCCACTGATTGTCATCCCAGTGAACATAGCGTGATTAGACTGAGCTTGGTGATATCTCTGACTTGCTACAAACTTGGTAAATCTTTCAAACCAATCTCTCGGAGATTGTTTGAGTTCATAAAGTGTCTTCACTCAAATTTATTTTCGAAGCTCGGAGGAGGTTCAATATACACTTATTCTTTCAGATCACCATTGAGAAATACATTTTTAATTTCTAGCTATTGAAGTGACCAACCTAGATTTACTGCTATAGATAATAGAATCTGGATTGTATTAAGCTTGGCTACTGGAGCAAAAGTCTTTGAGTAGCCAATACCGTATGATTGTGTAAATTCTCTGACCACAAGTCTCGCTTTGTATCTTTCTAGAATTCCATCTACTTTGAATTTTGGAGTGAAAATCCATTTGCAGCCTGTAGTTGTTTTGTATTTTGGTAGTTTTTCAACACTCCACGCTTGATTCTTTTCAAGAGCATTCATTTCTTCGAGTACAGTCTTTTTTCGTTCAGGATGTTTTAAAGCTTCGTGTACATTACTAGGAATCTCAATTTAAGATAAATAAGTTGTAAAAAGCCGAGAATAAAGGAGAC
Source organism: Begonia masoniana (assembly GCA_022432975.1). Lineage (NCBI taxonomy): Eukaryota > Viridiplantae > Streptophyta > Magnoliopsida > Cucurbitales > Begoniaceae > Begonia > Begonia masoniana. The sequence goes on from CM039504.1 coordinate 8,649,478, forward strand.
AATTAATCATTTGAAACAAAATTGGACAAATGATATTTAGCACTGACCTTTTTTCTTTTCTGACAGCAATAAGGAGATCATGATCAGTAGATACGCTTGTTACATGAACATTATCCGATTCAGATTCTTGGATTTGTTGTAGAGCTTTGTTGTCTACTTCCTTTTGAGGGAACCTTCTTTCATATACTTGTCCAAATAATCTTTCATCTTGCACATCTTTTCGACCTTTTTTTTGAGTTTTGATTCTCAGTTATGATATTTATTACTTATGACGAAACATTTTCTGGTTGTGATGTGGTCGGATTGATAGACAAAACTGGTCTTAAATTGTCAAAACTAGGAGAATCTTCATTATAATTCTCCCCCTGAAGAGTAGGCTTAAAGAATGGTTGGTCCTCAAAAAATGAAATATCCATAGTGACAAATAGCTTTCCAGTTAAAGGATCAAAACATTGAAATCCTTTTTGGTTTGATCCTACCCCCACAAAAATACATTTTTTGCCCTCTGGATCTAATTTGTTTACAGTTCTATCTGGATTTTGAATAAAAATAGTACACCCAAATATTTTTAGAGGAATCGAAGTAAATAATTTTGAATTTGGAAATGCTTGTTGAAGAATTTTAATTGATGTTTGGTAACTGAGAATTTTACTTGGCATTCGACTCATAAGATATGCAACATGTATGGTTGCATCCTCCACAAGTATTTAGGGACATTTGTTGCAAACAAAATAGCTCTTGTAATCTCTAAGATACGTCTATTTTTCCTCTCCTCCACACCATTTTGTCGTGGAGTATTATTACAAAAACTTTGTTGAATAATTCCTTTTTCGTTAAAAAATTGTCCTAAATTTGGGAAAAATATTCTCTACCATTGTCACTATGTAAAACCTAAATTTTTATCCCGAATTGAGTTTGAATCATATGGATAAAATTTTTTAAAAACTTGTTCAACCTCAGACTTGTCTTTCAATAAATATGTTCAACATACTAGTGTATGATCATCATCAGTTAGAGTAACAAACTATCGATGTCTACATGAAGTGGGAATCTTAGAGGGTCCCCAAAGATCACTATGATCTAAAGCAAAAAGTGTTGAAGGTGTATATGGACGTGGTGGATAGGATGTACGATGATGTTCGCTAATGCACAAATTTCACAATTGAACAAGGATGAATTTTTATTTTTAAATAAATGTGGAAACAATTTTTTTAAATAAAGAAAACTTGGATGTCCAAGTCGACGATGCCATAATAAAATATCATTGTTATTAATAGTAGATAAAATGTAAAAGCTACAAGAAATTTGAACCGGTTTGTTCGAGCTAGGTGTTCTCATCCAGGAAGTAAAGCCCATTGCTCTCCTTAGCAATTCCAATCCTCATTCTGAAACAATGTTCTGAAACTCGCAATGAGAAGAAAAAAATTTAGCATGATATTTAAGGTCTGAAGTCAGTTTACTAATGAAGATGAGATTATAGTTTAAATTTGTGACATGAAGAACATTAAACAAAATGAAGTTTGAAAAATTTTAATATCACAGATGCCTGCAATCTGTGAAAAAGACCCGGCGGCTATTCTAACTTTTCTTTTTTCTGCAAAAACTTTATATGTGAAAAACAAGGTAGAATTTCTAGTCATATGGTCAGAGGTCCTAGAATCAATAATCTATGAAATTTTTTGATGCTGTGGAAAAAAAGAAAGAGACATAAGGATTACCATTTTTAACAAAAGAGCAAGAGAGAACAGGTGGATCAATTAAAGAAGATTTTGAGGAAATTAAGGATCCAAGTAATTGTACAAGTTGCTCTAATTTATCCTTCATGAGCAAAGACTGTTCCGAAAGAATTTGCTGCCATTGGTCAAATCAACCGAGGTTTGTAGAGCCTTCTCAAATTTTTGAACTCCTCTGGGTGGTCTCCCATGCAATTTCTAGCAGGTCTCTTAGTGTGCCAAAATCTTTACATTGATCGCACCATGATTTTTTCGGCTAGTGGGGCCACCCAAATCTGCTCCATGAATAATCAAGGCCGACAAAGAAGAAAAGTCAGAGTTATGACCGGAGCTAGAATACTCCGCTGCATTCATGACTTTCTTGCGGCCTTCTTCGTAGCGAATCTCTGAGTTGTCTGCCTCTGGTTTAGGGTTTTCACCTGTTAAAAAACTCAATCTTCCTCTCTCATCAATTGTTAATTTGACGGATTGAGACCACTCCAGGTAGTTGGAGCCATTGAAAAGATGAGTTGTAATTTGCAATAACATGTTGCTTGAAAAATCTGTAGTAGAGATTCTTCCGGTTTGTGGCTCTCTTGCCATTGTGTGAAGACTCCTCTGGGTGGTCTCCCATGCAATTTCTAGCAGGTCTCTTTAGTGTGCCAAAATCTTTACATTGATCGCACCATGATTTTTTCGGCTAGTGGGGCCACCCAAATCTGCTCCATGAATAATCAAGGCCGACAAAGAAGAAAAGTCAGAGTTATGACCGGAGCTAGAATACTCCGCTGCATTCATGACTTTTTTGCGGCCTTCTTCGTAGCGAATCTCTGAGTTGTCTGCCTCTGGTTTAGGGTTTTCACCTGTTAAAAAACTCAATCTTCCTCTCTCATCAATTGTTAATTTGACGGATTGAGACCACTCCAGGTAGTTAGAGCCATTGAAAAGATGAGTTGTAATTTGCAATAACATGTTGCTTGAAAAATCTGTAGTAGAGATTCCTCCGGTTTGTGGCTCTCTTGCCATTGTGTGAAGGCTCTAAAAAATTATGAGCAGCGTTGCTACAAATTTGCTTAAGCAAAATGAGCTTTTAGGCTTTGATACCATGTAGATTTTTGAAAAATAAAATTCTTGATATTGATATTGATATTGACAAAAATAATATTTAAATAATACAACAAATGATAACAAATTAGAAAACTAATTTAAACTAATTGCATGATAATATGATATAAACTAGGAAATGACATTTATCACTAGCTTTAACTAATCTTATGAAATAAATAAAATTAATACTGATAAATACTACAATTAATACTAATATAATTCAAAAATTTCAATATATTTGTTACATCATCCTTGCAAAGGGAAAAATTGTTGCAATTACCAATTTTTAGTACAACTCCTTTCTCAAATTCCTCCATTCTCCAACTTTTATTACACGGTTCTTTAAAGCTTATTGTGCTCACACACAGACCATTTCGCTAGTAATGTCATTCAAATCTTTAATTTCTTTGCCATCTATTGCAAGCGTCTCTCCAATTCACCTAGTGAAACTTTTGGCCTTTTCCTCCACTTCACTAAAATTATTTGGATTAGATCTCCAACCTTCTTGTCTTTGTCTAATGAAGCCCCACCACACAAGACATGTAATACACTGGCAAATATGTGATCGTACTGTTGATGAAAGTGAGCCTACTGCCTTTGGATAGAAAAAGAACATGTCATGTTCTACTCAGAACTCGTTATTATATAAGCTCAATAAATCTATGTCTATTTTGTTTTATACTGAGTGATTTATATATATGTTATTGTAGACAATTGAGACGTGGATCAAACTCGCCTCTGCCTTTGCAAGACAGTGGTTTGGCATATATATTACACCCGAGTCTTCAAATGATGGTTAGTTGGTCATGCAACACTGATTCTCTTAGGGACGTGATGTTTTTGTGATTGTATCTCATAACTCTGTAGTCATTGATTTTATGGGTATTTGAGGGATTCTTTGAAGATGATTGTACCCCGTTTCGAATGTGTAAGATACATCTTTGGGTTCCCTGTGGACTTTTGGCAGGGTGAACTCAGCTTTTATGGCCATATCCCATCGGTCCTTTTTTTTTTATACGAGTAAATTTTTTTTTTTTGCTGCAACTTTTGCTTCTTTGCTAGTACTTTACTTACTTTTATTAATGCATTTGGTTTCTTATAGAAATAAGGAAGTTAATCAATTTCTATATTCATACTTAGTTCTTTTATCCAGAATGGCTGGTGGACGGTCTTGCTTCTTTTCTAACAGATATGTTCATTGAGAAATACTTGGGAAATAATGAGGCGTGCTACCGAAGATACAAGGTCGCATCTTCATTTCCATGCTTGATTGAAATCTCTTGCTCTCCCTCTTTCTCTCTCCACTTTTGTTTTCTTGGAGACAAAACTCTTCCATCTTTTGATCACTCAGTTGCATGTTTTTCTCATTTGCATCATTACGGAGGACTTCTTGTCCTATTTATTCTTTTCTATAAAATGAAGGCTTACTTTCTCGACTATATGCTCGGCTCTCAAATTTATTATTTAAAATTTTCATTTCAATTATGTTACCTTTTTGTCTAATTTCTTTCCTTTGTAGAGGAAGTTGTTGCCATCACAAGGACACCGATGTCTTCTTTCTAATTTTTTGAATTTTAATTATACAAAATAATATAGCTTGAAATGTCCTAATGCAGGCAAATTCTGCAGTTTGCAAAGCAGATAGCACTGGTGCAACTGCCTTGAGTGCATCTTCTTCTTGTAAGGATTTGTATGGGACTCACTGTATTGGGATGTATGGAAAAATACGATCATGGAAAGCAGTAAGCTCAATCGTAGACTTGTTGTCTTTTATTATTTAAGTATTCTGAGAAACGATGCAACTAGTTCTTCCTTTTCTGTTGACTCGTTCATTCTAATCTTTTCAAATTATTTTATTTACTGAAGGTGGCGATTCTTAAAATGCTGGAAAAGCAAATGGGATTTGAGAATTTCCGCAAAGTGAAGTTACTTTTACCCTAACTGTTCATCTCTTTGCTTTGATAATTTCCGGATTCTTTTTTGTTGAATCATTTAAGGATTGATGTCTATGAGTACTTGTTCCATGAAAATGAATTTGTGGGTGTCCTTTTTTATTTTTACAAGGATCAGTAGGTTTCCTTTAACAGCCGTATTTTCTCTTTGAGGTTAGAAGGATCTGTAATCTCCATACATTTGATTTATATCCATCTTTTTTCCTTGTTTCTTTTAGTCAAACTATCTAAATTACTCTAAATATATGTAATATATTTCCCTAGAAATGGTTATATAACACACACACATGAAATCATAAATTAGTTCTTTTTGTCTAAGTTTCTATACGGGCAGTGGCATTATTGTTTAACATGAATATTCATGTGTTTGACATGATTTGACTATCACATCATTCAGATTCTTATTTAGCTCTTTGCTTGGTTGGTTCCTTGACCTCATAAGCACTCTCTTTATTAGCATAGACATTCCTGCTAGGATATGGTTGTTGTTTGCAAATTTTAGTGGATTGAAGTTTTACATTATCCAAATGCACGCCAAACCTTTACCATTGATTTAACAAAATTTCAGTTCTCCTACTAAATCTCCTCATTTTTTGAATGGAACTCAGATTTTGCAGACTATAGTTTCTCGAGCTGAAGATACAACCCTTTCTTCAAAATCTCTCAGTACAAAGGAGGTGACAAATTTCTGCCTGTATATATGCTTTAAAATTTCAGTTCTCCTACTAAATCTCCTCATTTTTTGAATGGAACTCAGATCTAAATCTTGTCTTTTGTCACTTGCTTATTTGGGTTTTGATGTTTGCAAAATATAAATATGACTTATCGAGTGGTTAGTTATGACCCACATAAAGTCTTTGTTATTGTAACAAAGTAAATATTGTGTTATTGTAAATTCCTTACTATACATTTGATATATCACTTGTCTATGATAGAGTGCCTGAATAATTAGTAGTTGTAATTAGTATTACTGGGGGTGGTTATTGTAACTGTTGGGTAGTTATTGAGCTGAATTTAGTAGTTAAAAGGGAGGGAAAAGGAATTATGGAGTTATCGAGTATTTTTTGTGGAGAAATCATGGAGATTCCAGGGTCTCAAAAGCTTGAGGGAGTGTGTGAGTAAGTGTCTAATTGTGGAGAAGAAACTCTCTTTCTGAATATCTTGAATGAAAGTGAAGTTCCAAATTCCTATCAATTTGGTACCAAGCATTAATCTTGGGAGCTGTGGGAGGAAATGATCATGAGATTTGAATCTCGCGAGGAAAACATGGCAGAATGACACAGGGAAGTTGCTGGAATTAGGGAGGAACTACAAAGGAAAGACCAGCAAAAGATGGAAAAATTTATGGCAATTGAGTGAAATAAATGCTGATGCATGAGCAAGTCGCGAGATTGGTGGCGAGATGGGAGGAGTGCTGTCCTTCGATGAGTTAGGAAGAATTACAGTAGAATTTGGAAGCAGAACGGAGCTCGGGGTATGAAGATGGCTTTAGGATGAGATCGCCTGCTGACCTTGAAACAAGAAGGTACTGTAGAAGAGTACCAAACTCAATTTGTATAAATAATATCCAATTGGATGGGAATTCCACAAGAGGTGTTATTAAGTGGATTAAAGAATGAAATAAAAAGGGACGTAAGGTTGATGAGACCTTCCGATTTGCGTGATTTGATGGAGTTAACACAAGTTGTGGAAGATAGAAATGTTAGGAAAGAATTCGAAAAACTAATGATTAGAAAAGAAAGATCGGAGGCAATGATCGGACAAAAAATATCGACAACCGAGGAAATCAAGAAAAAAATCGATAGTGAAGAGTTGGCAAAGAAAGAAATCTTTGTGGAGAACATATGTGACGACCCGAAATAAGGGGTCGGGTGCAATCCCACATCGCTTAAGAGAAAGATGGAAATGAAACATATGTAAAGGAATCCTCCTAAGATAGTAAGATGTGTCTTGGAGTACAATTGGCAACGAATTTCATAAAAACTCCAAAGTTAAAAGTGCTTCAGCGAGAGCAGTATCATGTTAGGTGACTGACTGAAAAGTCCTCGTCAAAACAAATCCATGAGGACTATATGGGCGATCCAAAACGGACAATATCTTACTAGGACGAAAGAGTTCATTATAACATGAATGGAGTAGTAGAGATGAAAAAAATCGGGGAAAATGTGGGTGAGGGAACCGCGATGGTGGAAAAGGAAGAGGTGGCAGAAGAGAAAGCTGTAACTCTAAAGGAAAAAGACAAAGGAAATAATTTCTTTCCACCGGCGCAAGGGAGCAGGCGGTAGGATGAAAGGCTGTGACCCTAAAGAAAGAAGAAAAAGAAGATAATTTGTTTCCAGAATCCCTAATGTAAAAGGGTTGCTTGAAGGGATTTGTTGGGCTAAGGCCTACTACCCATTTAGATGAATAATTGGGTTATTGTCTAAAGAAAGAGAACATTTTAACAAAGGCTATTGGGCTAAGAAGGTTAATGTATCATGCAGAGAAAGAAAATAAAACTTTTGGGCTTAATTGTTGTAACTTACTTATTTTTAAGAATCTTGAGGGTGAGTTGATTGAGACAAAGTTTTATGATTTCAAATTTGTTCGAGAAGACAGCGAAGTAGATGTAGATAATAAGCTTATTATTCTTTTTTTTTTTTTCCACCTTGCGGACAAGGTGTCTTGTTAGGGCGGAAGTAATGATATGTTACCTGCCTATGATAGAGTGTCTACATAAATAATAATTGTAATTAGTATTACTGGGGTTGGTTATTGTAACGGTTGTGTAGTTAATGAGCTAGAGTTAGTTGTTAAAAGAAGATTCTAGGGTTTTAAAAACCTGGGCGAGTGAGTGTCCTAATTGTAGAGGGGAAACTCTCTCTTTCTATGAATATCGTGAATAAAAGTGAAGTTCCTGTCAACATTATTGTTTTTTTGTTATAAAAAAAAAAGAACTAAAATTCTATGTTTAGCATGTTGTCATTGCATCAACCTATCTTACAACTTGGTGTTTTACTTTTAGTTGTGTTTACTTGCCCAGCTAAATTATTGTTCCATGATGACTTGCAGTTCCGACAGTTTGCTAATAAAATTGGAAATCTTGAGCGTCCATTTCTAAAAGAATTCTTTCCCTCGGTGGGTGGGATCATGTGGCTGTCCAGTGCTAAGGTGAAGAATTTCTTAATTTCTCTGCACTTGTAGTTATACGTGTCAGATGTTTCTGATTGCTTTCTGTTAGACTATAGTTTTTTTTATGTGATTGTAATTTATATTATGTCATTCAATTTTTAGATGTGAAGTAAGAATGAGCTTTTCAAATAATAAGCGAAAGATTGATATGGTAGTGTTACGGGAATCCACAGCACTGCTTGGTACAAATGCATCAGATGTAGCTGCCAGCAAAGATTCTGAAAGCAGAAGTGATACTGAGTGGCCAGGAATCATGACTATTCGTGTTTGTGAAATAGAAGGTCTATATGACCATCCAGTTTTGCCATTAAATGGGGAATCTTCACAGTTTTTGGAAATACCATGCTATGCCAAACCTGGGGCTAAACGCCCCCAGAAGACTAAAAAGGGTACAAAACCTGATGGATCTGATGATAATGGTGATATGCCTGCACATAGTTCACTGGATGTACGGTTGAGGTATATGATAACTTTATTTTATTAAGACTCTAAGCATTTGTTGATGTTGATTGGGGGTTTTTTTTGGTAAGACAATTTTATTACGATTCCCTTGTCTATTTAAGATTATTATTGCTGGCAGCATGGAAACCCCTGTGTTGTGGTTGAGGGCAGACCCTGGAATGGAATATCTTGCTGAAATTCATTTTCATCAACCTGTTCAGATGTGGGTAAGAATGAGGTTGTAGTCTTTTCCACTATTATTGTTTTTTCTTTTGTATTGCTTCTCCACTCCTGATTAAAATTATATCTATGTTCCATAGTCTCCCTTAAGTTGGAAAGAACACATCCAGACCTTTTTATAAGTACCCTGAGGTGATATTCTTCAAAGTTTCTATTTTTGTTGTTCATGGCGATGCATGTTTTTCAATGGGTTGGGCCATACAGGAATTATTCTTTCATTTTGGTCATCTTCATTTAGAAGCAAGATGTTATGTTGTGCGTTAAGAGGAGAATTTCTTAATCCTTACAGTATATCGTACACTTTTCATTGAAACTTTTTTAATTATATATGTACATATATGTTCAGTTGCATATAAAAAAATCATCTCGTAGTAAAAAAATATTAGAACTATTTGTGGTATATTGTCATTCCACTATGTTGTCTCCCACGTCTGAGCCCAGAAAATTTGAAAAAAGTGCTGAGGTTTTCCTATTTGCATCTTCAGATTAATCAATTAGAAAAGGACAAAGATGTTGTTGCTCAAGCACAAGTGATTGCGACAATGCAGACATTACCACATTTACCATTTGCTGTTGTGAATGGTTTGAACAACTTCCTCATAGATTCCAAGGTTTTATTTTCTATTTCTGGAAATCTTACACTTAATTTTGGATATCACTACCTGGTGTAATGTGGTAGTAAAATTTTGTTTTCTGATTTGTAGGCGTTTTGGCGAGTCCGAATTGATGCGGCATTTGCATTGGCTGATACCGCATCTGAGGTAGTGTTGTATTACTGCACATTGTGGTTATTATTGACTTCAAAATCATGTATATATTTAAATCTTCAATTATTACCACAAATTTTCTTCGTAAAAGCATCAAAAGTATATTTTATCATTTTTTTGTAAGAATATATTGTCTTCATAATCTATGTGCTATTTTTTAATGGCACTTCCATCGGTAATACCTTATTGAATACGATCGTTGAATTATGTTAAGAAATAATCTATGAAACTCAACCTGACTGTTACCACTTTATAAATTAAAATTATCCATTGGTGAAGACTATAAGAATTTAGGGACACAGGGAAAATCTGTAGAATAAACGTTGTTGACAATCTTACCTTATGGTAGATGGTGTGAGTGAGAGTTTATTTGTTTGTTTGGTGAGAAAGGGTGTGCAGTAGTTATTTTTGCTTATTGTTTTTGATAACATCTATTTCCAGGATAGTGACACTGCTGGTCTACACAACCTCATAAAATATTATAAAAGTCGGAGGTTTGATGCGAACACTGGACTGCCCAAGTAAGATGTTTTTTTAAAAGCAGAATTTTGGTTAAGTTACAAAGGTTGTACCAGGTTATAATATTCTTGTTCATTGATAATATCAGGCCAAATGATTTCCGCAACTTTGCTGAATATTTTGTTCTTGAGGTAATGTACTGAGGGAGGATGTGTAATGTAGTGTCATGTAAGTATTTATTTTGGTTCTTGTATTTCGAACTTGCAGAGGGTCTAAAAATTTATCAAACATCATTGCTTTGGGAACCATGCTTTTTGTTGCTGAAGACCAACCCCTGGTTTTTTTTTTTTTTTTGTTTATGAGGATCAATGTGATCTCGGTTGTATGCTAATGAACTCATAGCTCTGTTTATAGCACCTCAAAGCATGGGGGAGAGCATAAGAGGTCATGCTCTTACTAGAAATATGGAAAGATTGAAAACAAAAAAAATTAATGAAGTTCTGTCCTAGCTTTCAAATGCCTTATGTTTAAGAAGGTGGAAGAATAATCAGTTGCCTGCTTTTGCATTAGCCAGTGCCTTCTAAACTTTGTAGTTTAGTTTTAGTTTGAGTTTTGTTTCTCTTTATAATTCAAATGGGAGAATGTTCTAACCGAACTCGAACCATATTGCAGGTGTCCGTAAGTTATCATATTTGGTGATTATAGAAGGAGAAATATGAAGACTTTGTTCACTCTAATAGTTTCAATATCTCCTTTATGATGGATTGTCAATATCTCCTTTACGATGGATTGTCAATGTCTACTTTTTGAGTGCAATCTCCTTTGTGAATAACCGACATGATTCTAGTATTAAAATATGACAAAACTTGTTCTCCTTATTTTTAAATGTTTAATTAGGTTTCAAATCTATCATACTTTTTCTGTTATGGTGCTTTTATGTATGATTTATTACAAACGTATTTTGTTGGTTCAAAGGCGATGCTACTTTTTCATGTGATAAGCTTATTCTATATTTTAAAATACTCTCTAAAACCTTAAACTTGTGTTGATGTACCAAATCCATAAACACTCTTTATTTGGTAGGAACGTCTTGCATCTCGGGGTTCTGTTTACTCTGATGTAACTTAAAGCTGTCTTTCCTAGTGTGCATTGTTTCTTCTTTGCAGTTTACGCACAGACCATTTGAGACAGGGACTTGATTGAATTCATATTTTCTCTTACTTGTATAATTACAGGCCATCCCGCATGCTGTTGCTATGATTAGGGATGCTAATAAGAAGAGCCCAAGAGAAGCTGTTGAATTTATTTTGCAACTCTTGAAGGTAGAATTTTTAATTAGATGCTTGCGCAATAGGCATGATACAACAGGTAACAATTACGAATGAAGCAATACAATTCATTATTTTTACTTTTTCTTTCATCTTTCTTTTGTCGTCTACAGATCTGACAATTTTATCCTTGGTTTAGTAGGGGAAGAGGCTGGGGTTATATTGGCTTAATTCTTTTTAACTTAGTTTTCTTTTTTATTTGAATACTTATGGTAGATTAAATATTTAACTATATTTAACTACATAAGGTTGGTTGAACTCATTATTTTTCCTTTTAGAAAAATTAAGATTGAAAAGAACTAATATTTTCCGAAGTAGTTGATGGCAAAAGAACCCAAAAGCAACAGACATGGTAATCAAGCTGTTACTGTTAAAGAACCTTTGCATATTATTTTGACATTAATTTCTTAACTCTCGTCTAAGTATATGCTCCACAAAATTAATCATTTCTTGTGTCATTCTCCAAAATGATTTATCAGCACCCCAAAATGAAAAACATGATTTTCTTCTCAAATATCAAGAAATTATTACCACGAAAAGATTTATATTAAAAGATTTATGTTATTGAAATAATAACTTAGTAAAATCTTTTATTCCTTGCCTTGGGAAAAAGGTTTATTTCAATATCACTTTCTTATTAATGACAACAATGGGAACTCTTACTCTGATGTATACTGGCTCGGAGCATTAGTCCAATCAATTGGCGAACTTGAGTTTGGGCAAAAGGTGCGATAATTGAGGTCTATGGATAGTGGGGTATGTTTTTTACACTTTTACAATGTTGCAGAAGTTCTCAAAATGCTTGGGTTATCCTGATCTTAATTCTTTACTTATTCTTTTTTATTTGAATACTTATGGTAGATTAAATGTTTTAACTACATAAGGTTGGTTGAACTCATTTTTTTTTTACTTTTAGAAAAATTAAGATTGAAAAGAACTAATATTTTCTGAAGTAGTTGATGGCAAAAGAACTCAAAAGCAACAGACATAGTAATCAAGCTGATGCTGTTAAAGAACCTTGCATATTATTTCGACATTAATTTCTTAACTCTCGTCTAAGTATAAGCTCCACAAAATTAATCATTTCTTGTGTCATTCTCCAAAATGATTTTTCAGCACCCCAAAATGAAAAACATGATTTTATTTCAATACACTTTCTTATTGGTAGGTATTGGTGGTATTTGTTTTGACACGCGTATTATAATTTGACAGTATAATGACAACAATGGGAACTCTTACTCTGATGTATACTGGCTCGGAGCATTAGTCCAATCAATTGGCGAACTTGAGTTTGGGCAACAGGTTCGTTACGTTGCTGTCTATTGATAGTGGTGTATGTTTTACACTTTTACAATGTTGATAAGTTCGTCAAACTTGGGTTTTATCCCTGAATATTTCTTATGTAAAAATCCCCTTCTGCCATATTTTTCATTATTCACTTCGTCAGCTTATTCTAGGATTTGTATCACATCATCTTAATCAGTTAAAAATTTGTATTTTTAGTCAAGAAAAGTCTCAAGCATCCTATTCTAAATTGTAAAGATTATGACGTCAAGTTTTGAGTAAACAATTTAGTTCTAGGTATCATTGAGTATTTCTGTTTTTTAAAAAAGCATCATTATATGGTAGAGATAAAGATCCTAGAATATAATTTCCTTAATAATTTTTCCGATGCTGTGTGAACTTGCATTGAACAACATTCTCTTTTGTCACTTGCTGGTCAAGTGGACAACAATACGGTGGGCAGGGCGTCTGCTAGACTATTTTCTCGAGACCTCTCTGTCATTATTGGATGTTGATGAAATGGGGTTTCTTGTTTGTAACAACTCTTCAATGTGCTATTATATATCACTTGTTTTTAGGTTTTTCTTATCAGGTCTTTAATTTGTTGCAGAGTATTATATTTTTGGCATCACTTCTGAAGCGCATTGATAGGATTTTGCAATTTGAGAGGTTTTTTTAACTTGTTCATGTTGAACAACATCCATTGTATTTAAGATTTGGATATGTAATGTCTAAAATGGCGTTTGACAGGCTGATGCCCAGCTACAACGGGATCTTGACAATTAGTTGTATTCAAACCTTGACGCAGATTGCACTGAAGCTGTTGGGATTTCTTCCTCTTGTGAGTCTTTTATTGTATTTCCAATGAGAAATTGTAACACCCCAATTTTTTTTTTAAATTCATTTTTCCTAATTTGAAAATCTTAAAAAAATTTCTCAAATTGATCTATCATGTTATGTTTTAATTCGAACGCTATAACCCTAATGTCAAAATATTTGAAAGTTTTGAATGAAATCACTAAATGGGCGAAAGCTTTTAAAATAACGTTCAAACATTAAATAGTTTTGTCAAAATTGAAATAAATGCATAATTAAAACCATTCATTAAACTTTATTAACGATAAATTCAACATAATTTATTCGACGTTTCAACTGAAATAAAAATATGAAATATCATCGAAAACTGAAACATATTAATTTAAATTCTTTCCTCCGACCCAAAATGCAATATTAACATTATATTTTACCGAATCCTAACTTAACAGTTAGATACTGGTTGAAACTCATTTTTCAACCTTTGTTCAGATTTAGCCATCTCATATTTGTTCAGGCATAACCATCTTATTGTTGTTCAGGCGTAGTCATCTCATTGTTGTTTAGACGTATCCATCTCATTTTCGTTCAATCTTAGTCATCTCATTGTCATTCAGACTTTGCTATCACATATTTTTCGTCAATTCTATCATATTCAGACACATATAAAATGTCTTACAAATTTTATTTTTATACAACTCTATGTCAATGTATAAACATGTGTGGTCAAATATAAGAATCATGTAATAAAATAATTATAAAAAAATAACATAGATTTTGTGGCGTAGGGCCGTAGCTAAATCGTTGAAAATGTGGTATTTTCAATTGCCTGGATTCCGAGAGGTTAGGGTTATTGGGATTTTTTCAATATTCCAAATAATATCATGGCTAAATAAAATATCTAGTATTAATTTTCAACTTTAATAAATCATTTCAGAAAGATTTAGACAGAAATTTCTTACCGGTTTATTCTTAAATCGGTTTGGTCGGATTAGTATTGTTTCGGTTAGCTTACAGTCAAATTTTGACGGTCCGGAAGCAATTGGTTTGGTCTAGGCAATTCTGGTCGAAATTGAGGTCAGGGTCCGGTTCGGTTGGACCACCCTTAATGAACCAGTTGGTTTGGTTAACTGGTTCATGGGTTGAGATTAAAACTCGTTCTTTCTTCTTCTTCGCACACCCTAACACACAAAAAGTGTTTTGTCGTCGATGGAGATTTGTCTTCAAAAGGCGGCGACGACTTTGACCGAGAAAGGTTTCGTCAGAGCTCAGCCGCTCGAGTGGAGGGTTGGGGCTGTGACTGGGTGGCACTCGGAAGTCGGATATCGAAGGTAAAACTTCTAGCTAAGAGAGAGAGAGATAGAGAGAGAGAGGAACCTTCATAATATTGAACTCGCGAGAGAGCTCTGGTGTATTCTTTCCCTTCACCGAGCCTCCCTATTTATAAGAGAGTTTTCAACTAACCTTCTCCCCAAAATTCGAATTAAATCGAATTTTTAGCTTAGCAAATCCGATCCTCATTCGGATTTCCAGAGATCCTTTATGATCCCCATTCGAATTAAATCAGATTTTATTCTGAATTTTGAATGATTTTAGGCTGAAAACATTTGTTTTGCTGTTTCTGATTGATTTAGAATTGATATTTCTGTGATCTTTAGATTTTTAATAATCAAATCCTAGATTAGGTTTTGATTTTGAATTGATTTGAGGATTTTGAAATTCAAATTTAAAAATCGAACCCTAAACGGTTAGAGTAACGTTCTTGTATTGAGAAGCATTAATTGTACCATTCAAATAAGCAACTACTTTGATAAAGCTGACTAAAGAAGAAGATATATATGTAATTCAATCAAAACTACAACAATGGAGGAATTACAACGCGCATAGGCAATTTGGGAAGCCTGTGAGTTACCCCTAGTTCCTCCTACTCAGAGAATTCACATAATGCACTGCATTCCCCCTCCACTCCTTACAAGGAGAATTCTAACAGAATACTAACTACCAGAAAATATCAATCCCCAAACTACCCTCCAGCCCTCTTAGCATTGGCTGGGGCCCTTTTTAACCTCTAGACTGCCTCTTGTTGGGTCTCAGAGATGGGCCTCTTGTTCCTGGAATAGGTCACTCTAACCAGGGCCTGTCCATTACAACTCGACTGCATTAAAAAAAAAAAAAAAACAATTCAGTCAACTAGTGGAACTCTCTCTAACTACTAGAAGGCTATGTAAAAATAACAACAGAGCAAATTACAAAATGGTTTTTGTTTCTGTCTAGCCATTAAAACATTATTGCATCCATAATGTTTGAAACTTCATGCAGGATCGTGTGTTTGAACTAATAAGACCTTATCGAAAATCCAATGCACTATGGCAAGTACGAATAGAAGCAAGCAAAGCACTGCTTGAACTTGAATTCCACTCCAAAGGCATTGATGGAGCAATATTGTTGTTTGGAAAATATTTGGAAGAGGAGACATCGCGAAGAGGTTACTCGCCTTTCTGCATTTTTTTAGTGTGAAATAGTTCGTGTCTTGAACTTCCATATTTACCCTCTCAACTATACCCTTGTGTGAATGCTTTCTGGATTGCAGGGCAGGTGAAACTGGCGGTATATGCCATGCAGTTATGTCAGATGAGTCATGTACCAGATTCCAGCAATTTCATTCAGAGTGGAACTCTTGTGGCTTTGCTTCAACTACTTGAAAGCAATATAGCATTCAACAATGTCTATCTTCGACATTACTTGTTTTGCATTTTACAAGTTCTTGCAGGGAGGTACATTTCATTTTACATTTATCTTTTTTTTTTTTTTTTATCATTTCAAATTGGAAGATGATTGTGAAAAAAGATCACTGATCTCTTCTCGAGGAGAGGTACTTGTCCTCTTATTTGTTATTAGTTTCTTCTTAGTATTCATGTTTCGTCTGGCTCTTAGTTCAGTTCTTTTATGCATGTTTCATTTGGCTCTTAGTTTAGTTCTTATTATGCATGTTTCATCTACCTCTTGGTTCAGTTCTTTTCAGTATGCATGTGTCATCTAGCTCTTAGTTCAGTATGGTAGAACGTGGGTTTCAAAACCCGATGTCGTAGGTTCAAATCTTACAGAGCGTGAATCTAGTTGGGTTGTTTTTAATAGGGAAAGAAGGTAGTTGGCGGTAGTTGAGATGTGTTTTTGGTAGACTATATGGATGGATTTCTTTTTCCTTCTTCAAATTTTGGAGCTTGTTTTGGTGTTGCAAAATTATTCAACAGTGATACATTTTTCTTTGAAAACGTCTTGAACCCAGCAGACTGACAAATGTTCTAGTTGTTTTACCACATAATAAGGCGTCTAAAAAAAGTACGTGTAGACTTGTCAACATTCATACTGAGAGCCTTGCTCTGTTTAAAAAATTCAGTTTCTCTCTCTCTCTCTCTCTCTCTCTCGTCATTGAAGCTGTTTTTCTTTTGTTAGGCCTCCGACACTCTATGGAGTACCCAAACATCATAGACCATTACAAGCGGGTGACACAGAAAATGGCAGTGAACAGAAGAAAATTTTTACATCTCTTGTTTCTGAGACTAATCAACTAGAGATATCTGCTTTAGTTCCTAATCCACTGGAACCGCTTGATTTCTCAAGCATCCCGCCTGATGGTTTGGGTGTTTTAGAAGCTTGCAAAGAAGTATTGCCCATTGAAGAAGTTTCTAAAGAAGAACAATCTTTTCTGGAAGCTTCACAAGAAGCACCATCTGTTTTAGACACAACAAAAGCCGTGATCACTATTCCAGAAGCTGCAAACAAAGAGCTGATTTTAGCAGAAGGTCTGACAGAAATGCTGGCTTTACCAGAAGGTCTGAAAGAAGTGCTGCCCTTACCAGAAGCGTCTGTAGAAGCACCAGATGTTCCAGAAGCTTCCAAGGAAGCCACAGTTTCCGTCAGCCAAGGACGACGAAAACCAATTTTTAAGATAAAAGTAAGATCATCTACTTACGCCAGTGGAGCACAGGAGACTAACACTCGGGGTGGTAATCAAGAAATTGAACTTGGACAGAGCAGTTCTGTTTCAGTAGATGCACCCCAAAGAAATTTTCCCGAGACAGTAAGTGTTAGCAATCAGAATCTTGAGGAAGATAACTCGTGTCATAATCACGGGTCCCGTATGACAGCCAGTATTGGGAGTGCTAAGATTCCAAGTGATGGTTATGAGCTTGGGAAGGAATTTCAGTGTACAGCTGATTCTAGCAGAGCCTTGGCATTACCCAATCCTGACAATCCTTCATCTTCTAGCATCATCCATGACAGCAACATAGACTTGGGTGCACAAAAGTATGCGAGTCTACAAACTCTTTCTACGGGAAAATATGATCTCGATGGTGGTTCTTTTGCCACAGTGGATTCTCCGCTGCGTGGGAAAAAAGAGAAGAAGAGAGACAAAGAAAAGAAGCGGAGTCGAGGAGAACATCGGGATGATCCTGCATACTTGGAGCACAAACGCTTGAAGAAGGAAAAGAAGCAGAAGAAGAAAGAGATGGCAAAACTGATGAAAAACGAGGCTAATCCATCTCTGACCCTTAAAAAGGAGGAACCCGAAATTACCTCATCCGTGGCTAATGTCCATGATAAACAAGAGAGGCCTGTGATAAAGTTGGTAGCTGCTCCACCGAAACCAAGCGAACCAAGTCGATCTAAAGCTATTGGAGCCGACAGTAGACCAGAGCCGTCATCACAAGGTACACCTGCTGCTCCAAAAATTCGATTAAAAATAAAAACGAGAACGATTAATTAATTGTAGTTAGATTTATTTCTCGGTATTAATCATGGTATATTTACTTAGATTTCATTTTCCTAGAAGTTCTAGATTGCGAGAGTGTAACCAGGTAGTTATAATGTAATATTGTAGTTGCCTCAAATAATTATTGAAGTTTGTCTTCCTCCTCAACCTTTGGATTTAGGCTTCATATGTTTTGTCGACAAACACTTTTCTTAAATGAGACTGAAGCAATATTTAGCCAAGTGTGTGTATTCAGTGCCAAGATCAATTTTTGTACTGTTTTTTGTAGTTTATTAATTAAACTTTTGTTGAAAGAAGGCAAAGGCAAAAGAAGTAAAAACTAAAAAAAAAAATGTAATTTATAAAAATAAAATCAATTTTCCTAAACAAATAATATATGCAAAAATGGGTTCAAGAATCAATATCCGTCCATCCATATTGCATTCGTTATTTCTTCAGCTGCGACGCGCACTGCTTCATCACTTTGATGAAGCAAATCTATAAAGTAAGGTATCCCTCTGCATCAAAGTAGAGTTATCATCATTCGTACGTAGTATTAAGAATATAATTATCGAATTGTTTTTAAATTTCATTACCACTAAAGAAACTTACATGAACTTTTAATGAATGAATAGGCATAACAGTGACAATCAAATTTAAATTTGTATCTTGGCAATTGTTTGTTAGAGCCAACAATCCTAAACACAACGTTGAGAATGATAAAGTCAGAACAATTCGAATAAAACATTATGAAACAAACCAAGTGCATTAGCTGCTAAATCTAAGTCATAGGCAGAACCCTTCTTTATGCAATGAAGGAACCTGTAGAGCAAAGTAGCAAACCTGAAGAAGAAAATTACCACCATTGTATTATCAAAGATAAGAAATAAGAGCTGCATTATGAGATCTCAATGCATGAACTAAAGCTAATAAAAACAAGGTTATTGTCAAAAAAAATATTCAAATCCAAACAGAAACTTTGGAACAAAATAAAAAGAGAATAAAAAAGTTCTCTTTTGATAAAGGGTTTCCAAGTAAGCTTCGATTGACTTGAGCTTTACGGGTGAGTTGACGTCGTCATCGGATACAGATTCACCAATCACCATTGTCTTCGTAATTAACCTAGAACAATTGCGCCTGCAAAAATCGAGATAAAAAAAAACCTCAGGTAATCGGCTGTTCGATGTCATGGGGACAAGATTAGTGAATTTCTCACGTAATCGTCTAGTCCTGGTCATGGGGATTGGGTGTCTCGCATAGACATAATTGGCTCCTCTAGGTCATGAGCGCACGTTTATTGAATATTTCCTGAATCATGACAAATCAAATTAATTAGATCCTCAATGAAATAAAAATTTAATTCTGACAATCTCTAATTGGCCATAATCAATTATATTAAATCACAAATCAAGTAATTGAATCTAAAAATACCCAACCAGTCTGTTTCTGTAACTTGGGGAAAGAAATGACATTATTATCACTGCAGTTCGTTGGGATTGATTTAAAGACGATTGAAGTGGTAGTTGCCAAGGTTATGAGGAAAGAGACCGAGTGTCCTTGGGGAAGCTATGGAAGTAAGAAAACATGTCCTTGAAGATCGATCTTTGTTCAGTGAATCAATGGCAGATATATGATCAATACAATAACTCGATTACTTATCAATAAATCTACCCAAGGCAAATCAAACCCCAATTTACCGAACTGCAACTAAACCTGCATAAAAAAAACTTCCTTTTTTCAGGCGTCTCAGTGCCTGATGATAAGGAAGCTTCTGATTGTTGGGAATAAGAATCGATGGGAACAATAATAATGCCGCCGCTATAAAACGTGGAGAGTATTGATCAGAATAATTTCTAGAAAAAAACTGCTCTTAACAGTCTCTTTAGACAGAATTACCTTTCCAAGTATGTTCTCAGGAAAGACTGGTGGGGTCACAGACGATCTCACTAAAAATTCAGTCTTCTAGACAGAACTCACTTACACAGTACAATTACACCACTAAATAAACAATATGAAAAATGATAGCAGATGCGATCCGAAAAATACCAGAAATATTTTCTTACGTCGTTAAATATAACGACTAAGAAGTGAGATATAATAATAGAAATAAACAACGAAATTTTACGTAGAAACCCAAATCGAAAAAAATCACGTGGATCGAGTCCAGAAAAATATTACTATGAAAAATAAGATTTTACAATATTCTTCTAGAAACCAAACATTCTAGAAAATATTCACTAAGAGAAATTTACCACTCTTAGAACTCGCAATATCCACAAAAGCACTCCACCTATTTTTAACTCAATCTTTCTTTTCTCTCCCTCGATATAATCCTCACTCTACTATTTTTTCCTTCTTCACTGAAGAATTGCTTCCTCCTTTTTCGGATGATGGAATGCTCTCTTCAAACTTCTATTTATAGAAGCTTGAGGGAGACACAGTCCTCATTTTGAAGAATGAAAGCTGCAAGAAGAAAGAACAAACTTCTTCTTGCAGCAAATGGAGACTTTAAAAGTCTCCATTCACACACAATCTCATCATTTAAGGAGTGACCCTACAAATCTTCTCTCTCGACTTATGATGAGGTATCTTAAATCCTGAGCCTCTACAGAATTCGTGTTTATCCCTTTGCAAAGTTTTTGTCATCATGTCTGAGTCATTTTCATCCGTGTGAATCGTCTCAAGATACACTTGCTTGTTGTCCAACACATCTAGAATCCAATGATACTTGATATCTATGTGTTTTGACTTTGAATGAAAACTTGAGTTCTTGCTCAAATGAATAGCACTTGACTGTCACAATACAAGATGTACTTATTTTGTTGATGACCCTAATTCTGTCAAAAATTTTAGCATCCACAAAATTTCTTTACAGGCTTCTATAGCCGCAATAAATTCAACTTCTATTATAGACAATGCAACTGATTTTTGTCGCTTAGATTGCCATGAAACTGTTCATCCTTCAAATGTAACCAAATACCCTGATGTTGATCTTCTGGAGTCAATGTCTCTAGCTATGTCTGCATCAGTATAGCCTACTAACAAAGGCTCTTTACTTCAAAAAAAAAAAAACAAACTGAATTCAGAAGTACCTCTAAGATACTTAAGAATCCAATTTACTGCATTCCAATGCTCTCTGCCTGGATTTGAAAGAAATTGGCTGACTACTCCAACAAAATGTGAAATATTAGGTCTCGTACAAACCATGACATACATCAAGTTGCCAACTACTGATGCATATAGAATTCTCTGAATTTATGTTTTTTCTTCTTTAGTAGAAGAACTTTGTTCGGAAGTAAGTTTAAAATATTTAACAAGTGGAGTACTGACCAGCTTCACCTTATCTATATAGAATCGATTAAGAACTTTCTTGATATATTTCTCCTATGATAGCCATAATTTTCTATTTTTCCTATCATGAGTGAAACCCATCCCAAGCATCTGTTTTGCCGGTGTTAAGTCTTTCATGGCAAAAGACTTGTTAAGTTTATTCTTGAACTTAACAATCTTTTCTCTGTTTGGGCCCACAATCAACATATTGTCAACATAAAGTATGATGATTATAAATGTACCATCCATGAACTTTTTCAAGAATACACAATGGTCTAAAAAAGTTTTCATGTATCATTGATTTTCCATAAAGAAATCGAATTTTTTGTACCATTGTCTTGGGACTTGCTTTAATCCATACAGACTCTTCCTCAATCTATATACCAGATGTTTCTTTCCCTTGACAATAAACTCTTCTGGCTGATCCATGTAAATATCTTCTTTTAATTCACCATGGAAGAAGGTTGTCTTTACATCGAGTTGCTCGATTTCAAAATTGAGACTTGAGACTAATCTAAGTACCACTCGTACGGATGACATTTTCACGACAGGTGAAAAAATTTCCTCAAAGTCAACATCTTCTTCTGACCAAAGCCTTTCACGACCAGTTGTGCCTTATACTTTGGTTGCGAATTTTCTTCTTTGAGTCTGTATACCCATTTGTTCTTCAGTGTTTTCTTCCCTTTGGAAGCTGAACCAACTCATAAGTATGGTTCTCATGCAATGATGTCATCTCATCTTGCATCGCATCTAACCAGTTTTTCTTTTGTTGATGCTCCATAGCTTCCTCATAACACTCAGGTTCATTTCCATCAGTGATCATCACATACTCGTTCACAGATGATCTTTTCTATGGTCGACAATCTCTTGTTGATCTCTTCAACTAATTCAAGAGAAATCTCTATTTTTCTTTGGTCAACATCATCAGCTGCTTGATCACTAGATTCTCTAGTATTTCCTTCGTTAAAGGTTGATTTCACCAGACCAACCTTTACTAAATGCTTATAAGTGATCCCCACATATTTCTATTGACTTAAAAAGAGTTTAAGTCTAAATATGTTTTTGATGATGTATTTGAATGATAAGTAAGTAATTTGATTATGTTTATAAAATGAGAATAATGAATTAGGCATTGATTTAATCCTGTGGAAATACCCTTGAAAAGGGGTATTTTGGTTGTCTAATGAATCGGTTAAGTGTACAGGGCTAAATAATTTATTCAAGGTTACATCTGCCGATGAGTTTCAAATGCTTTCTGCCGATGGAATTTGAAGCAACACATACCGATGGCAATCACTAAACGACAAAGAAGAGTTCCTTAAACCGCTCGCTTAAACGACAAAGAAGAGTTCCTTAAACGATCGCTAAACGACAAGAAAGATTAAAATCTGCCGATGGACTTCAAAGCTTGCATCTGCCGATGGACTTCAAAGCTTGCATCTGCCGATGGACTTCAAAGCTTGCATCTGCCGATGGACTTCAAAGCTTGCATCTGCCGATGGACTTCAAAGCTTGCATCTGCCGATGGACTTCAAAGCTTGCATCTGCCGATGGACTTCAAAGCTTGCATCTGCCGATGGACTTCAAAGCTTGCATCTGCCGATGGACTTCAAAGCTTGCATCTGCCGATGGACTTCAAAGCTTGCATCTGCCGATGGACTTCAAAGCTTGCATCTGCCGATGGACTTCAAAGCTTGCATCTGCCGATGGACTTCAAAGCTTGCATCTGCCGATGGACTTCAAAGCTTGCATCTGCCGATGGACTTCAAAGCTTGCATCTGCCGATGGACTTCAAAGCTTGCATCTGCCGATGGACTTCAAAGCTTGCATCTGCCGATGGACTTCAAAGCTTGCATCTGCCGATGGACTTCAAAGCTTGCATCTGCCGATGGACTTCAAAGCTTGCATCTGCCGATGGACTTCAAAGCTTGCATCTGCCGATGGACTTCAAAGCTTGCATCTGCCGATGGACTTCAAAGCTTGCATCTGCCGATGGACTTCAAAGCTTGCATCTGCCGATGGACTTCAAAGCTTGCATCTGCCGATGGACTTCAAAGCTTGCATCTGCCGATGGACTTCAAAGCTTGCATCTGCCGATGGACTTCAAAGCTTGCATCTGCCGATGGACTTCAAAGCTTGCATCTGCCGATGGACTTCAAAGCTTGCATCTGCCGATGGACTTCAAAGCTTGCATCTGCCGATGGACTTCAAAGCTTGCATCTGCCGATGGACTTCAAAGCTTGCATCTGCCGATGGACTTCAAAGCTTGCATCTGCCGATGGACTTCAAAGCTTGCATCTGCCGATGGACTTCAAAGCTTGCATCTGCCGATGGACTTCAAAGCTTGCATCTGCCGATGGACTTCAAAGCTTGCATCTGCCGATGGACTTCAAAGCTTGCATCTGCCGATGGACTTCAAAGCTTGCATCTGCCGATGGACTTCAAAGCTTGCATCTGCCGATGGACTTCAAAGCTTGCATCTGCCGATGGACTTCAAAGCTTGCATCTGCCGATGGACTTCAAAGCTTGCATCTGCCGATGGACTTCAAAGCTTGCATCTGCCGATGGACTTCAAAGCTTGCATCTGCCGATGGACTTCAAAGCTTGCATCTGCCGATGGACTTCAAAGCTTGCATCTGCCGATGGACTTCAAAGCTTGCATCTGCCGATGGACTTCAAAGCTTGCATCTGCCGATGGACTTCAAAGCTTGCATCTGCCGATGGACTTCAAAGCTTGCATCTGCCGATGGACTTCAAAGCTTGCATCTGCCGATGGACTTCAAAGCTTGCATCTGCCGATGGACTTCAAAGCTTGCATCTGCCGATGGACTTCAAAGCTTGCATCTGCCGATGGACTTCAAAGCTTGCATCTGCCGATGGACTTCAAAGCTTGCATCTGCCGATGGACTTCAAAGCTTGCATCTGCCGATGGACTTCAAAGCTTGCATCTGCCGATGGACTTCAAAGCTTGCATCTGCCGATGGACTTCAAAGCTTGCATCTGCCGATGGACTTCAAAGCTTGCATCTGCCGATGGACTTCAAAGCTTGCATCTGCCGATGGACTTCAAAGCTTGCATCTGCCGATGGACTTCAAAGCTTGCATCTGCCGATGGACTTCAAAGCTTGCATCTGCCGATGGACTTCAAAGCTTGCATCTGCCGATGGACTTCAAAGCTTGCATCTGCCGATGGACTTCAAAGCTTGCATCTGCCGATGGACTTCAAAGCTTGCATCTGCCGATGGACTTCAAAGCTTGCATCTGCCGATGGACTTCAAAGCTTGCATCTGCCGATGGACTTCAAAGCTTGCATCTGCCGATGGACTTCAAAGCTTGCATCTGCCGATGGACTTCAAAGCTTGCATCTGCCGATGGACTTCAAAGCTTGCATCTGCCGATGGACTTCAAAGCTTGCATCTGCCGATGGACTTCAAAGCTTGCATCTGCCGATGGACTTCAAAGCTTGCATCTGCCGATGGACTTCAAAGCTTGCATCTGCCGATGGACTTCAAAGCTTGCATCTGCCGATGGACTTCAAAGCTTGCATCTGCCGATGGACTTCAAAGCTTGCATCTGCCGATGGACTTCAAAGCTTGCATCTGCCGATGGACTTCAAAGCTTGCATCTGCCGATGGACTTCAAAGCTTGCATCTGCCGATGGACTTCAAAGCTTGCATCTGCCGATGGACTTCAAAGCTTGCATCTGCCGATGGACTTCAAAGCTTGCATCTGCCGATGGACTTCAAAGCTTGCATCTGCCGATGGACTTCAAAGCTTGCATCTGCCGATGGACTTCAAAGCTTGCATCTGCCGATGGACTTCAAAGCTTGCATCTGCCGATGGACTTCAAAGCTTGCATCTGCCGATGGACTTCAAAGCTTGCATCTGCCGATAGTGCTTTAAAGTTGCTTCTACCGACGATCTTCCGCTAGAATTCAAATAGCCGCGAAGCTACCATGTGACGTCGTTTTTTCAGCATTAATCCAGAAATTTAATGGCGACGACGACTTGCAACTACAGATGGCACCGGCTACCTGATCTAGTACGGATGTTTCCCAACGGTAACATTTTTCCATTTGAAGAAAGAAGCATTCAATTTGAGCTGAAAATAAGACAGAGTATTTAAGACGAGGTTAGAGCACGAAGATCCAACTTTTTGCGAATTTTATTCTTGAGCCCTAATCTGCAAAATATTCATACTCTGTATTTCATCTACTCCTCCCGAACTAAAACTTGAGATTTAACCTTTGAGGGAGTTTAGATGTTTTGATTATTACAAAACTCAAATCTGTATGACTTCAAAGCTTGCATCTGCCGATGGACTTCAAAGCTTGCATCTGCCGATGGACTTCAAAGCTTGCATCTGCCGATGGACTTCAAAGCTTGCATCTGCCGATGGACTTCAAAGCTTGCATCTGCCGATGGACTTCAAAGCTTGCATCTGCCGATGGACTTCAAAGCTTGCATCTGCCGATGGACTTCAAAGCTTGCATCTGCCGATGGACTTCAAAGCTTGCATCTGCCGATGGACTTCAAAGCTTGCATCTGCCGATGGACTTCAAAGCTTGCATCTGCCGATGGACTTCAAAGCTTGCATCTGCCGATGGACTTCAAAGCTTGCATCTGCCGATGGACTTCAAAGCTTGCATCTGCCGATGGACTTCAAAGCTTGCATCTGCCGATGGACTTCAAAGCTTGCATCTGCCGATGGACTTCAAAGCTTGCATCTGCCGATGGACTTCAAAGCTTGCATCTGCCGATGGACTTCAAAGCTTGCATCTGCCGATGGACTTCGAAGGTCAGACAACAAATAGGGACCTCCTTTCTTCGATGAGAGTGATTATGTCTACTGGAAGTCCAGAATGAGAATATTCGTTCAAGCTGTGGACTATGAACTATGGAATAATATAGAAAATGGTCCTTACATTGCTGTCAAAACAGAGAATGGTGTGAAGATCCCCAAAGCTTCACATGGACTAAATGATACAGATAAAAAGAACTTGAGCTTAAATGCCAAGGCTATAAACACCATGTACTGTGCTCTGAATAGAGACGAATTTAATAGAGTACAAGGGAGTGAGAGTGCCCAAGAGATTTGACACTTATTAGAGGTCACACACGAGGGCACAAATCAGGTGAAAGAGAGCAAGTTAATATGTTAGTTCACGAGTATGAACTTTTTACCATGTTAAAGGATGAGTCTATTTCATCTATGTTTACTCGGTTCATTAAAATTACTAATGGTTTAAAAGCTCTCGGTAAGATTTACTCAGGTGAAGAACAGGTAAGAAAAATTTTGAGATGCCTACCCAGAGCCTGGCAACCAAAAGTGACAGCAATACAAGAAGCTCGGGATCTAAAGGTGCTCAAGCTGGAAGAGCTCATTGGCTCTCTGATGACTTATGAGATAACCATGAGGGCCAATGATAAGGAAGATCTCAAAGAAAAGGAGATTAACAAAAAGAAGGATATCGCTCTGAAAGCCTCTTCAAGCAAAAATGAAGAATCTGAGGAAGAAGTAGAAGAAGATGATGAGGATATAGCCCTCATTACAAGGAGGTTCAGCAAATTCCTTTAGAGAAATCTCATAATGGAGAAAGAAATCACATGCTTCGGGTGTGGCAAGCCTGGCCACATGAAGGCAGATTGACCACAGGCCAAGAAATATCCCAAGAAATTTAAGAAGAAGGCTATGAAGGCCACTTGGGATGACAGTGAAGGCGACACCTCCTCTTCAGAAGATGAGGAAGTAGCCAACCTCTGCTTCATGGCTCACGATAATGAGGTTAGCATTTCTTCTTGTGAGAGTGAGTCTGATGATGATGGGGATATGGTTGATGCCTTTAACGATTTAGTTAAACAGTTTGGCATGTTAAAGGCTAAATACAATACACTGAAAAAGGAAAATG
Source organism: Begonia masoniana (assembly GCA_022432975.1). Lineage (NCBI taxonomy): Eukaryota > Viridiplantae > Streptophyta > Magnoliopsida > Cucurbitales > Begoniaceae > Begonia > Begonia masoniana. Next base: position 8,676,743 of record CM039504.1, read on the forward strand.
CAAGTCTAATTGAGAAGCATGCTAAAGAAGTGAACTTGCATGTAAAAGAAATTAACATTGCTAATAGGGAATCATAGAGCTACTCATGATAAAGCAGGTTTAGGCTATGATAAGTTCAATAAGAGAAAAGTTTTTAAGAATTTCTTTGTCAAACCGACTACTTGTCATACCTGTAATGAAGTAGGACATAAGTCCTTTGTATGTCCTTTAAAAACAAATAATATGAAAACTGGCAGTAAGTTGCAATGGGTTCCTAAAGGAACCAAAACTAACACTAGGACCCAAAATATTTGGGTAGCTAAAAAGACTGTTTGATCACTGTTTTGCAGGTTGACTGCTCTCCCGGAAAGAATCAGTGGTACCTTGACAGTGGTTGTTCAAGACATATGACGGGAGACTCAACCAAGTTTGCTATTGTCAACAAGAAGAAGGGCAGTGTTACTTTTGGGGGAAACCAAAAGGGCAAGATTGTTGGCATAGACAATATAGGTAACAGTATTAATTCTGTTATTGAGAATGTGTTATTAGTTGATGGATTGAAGCATAATTTACTTAGTATTAGCCAGTTATGTGATAAAGGATATAAGGTGACTTTTAAGTCAAATTCCTGCATAATTAAAGATGCTGCAAATGACAAAATTCTGTTTACTGGTTTTATGAAAGAAAATATCTATATTATTGACTTAGATAATATTGTTTGTGATAATAAGAAATGTTTTGCTGTTAATTCCTCTAATGATAGCTGGATTTGGCATAGGAGATTAGGACATGTAGGAATGGATACCTTAGCTAAGATTACTAAGGATAATTTAGTTAGAGGGATTCCTAAGATATCCTTTGAAAAGGATAAGGTCTGTGAAGCCTGCCAAATGGGTAAGCAGATCAAAAGTTCCTTTGCATCGAAGAATGCAATTTCAACTTCCAAGCCTCTCCAACTTCTCCACATGGACCTCTTCGGTCCTTCCAATATAGCTAGTCTAGGTGGAAAATTCTATACTTATGTCATTGTTGACGACTTCTCTAGATTCACCTGGGTATTCTTTCTGAAGTCTAAGGATGAGACTTTTGATACCTTTTCTAGCTTTAGGAAAAGAGTTCAAAATGAAAAGGAACTCACCATTGTTGCTATTCGTAGTGATCATGGTGGAGAATTTGAAAATGAGAGATTTGAACTCTTGTGTCTCAAGTATGGAATTGAGCACAATTTCTCCTCTCCTAGAACCCCTCAGCAAAATGGTGTTGTTGAGAGGAAAAATAGGTCTCTCCAAGAGATTGCCCGAACCATGCTTAATGAAAATTCCCTTCCCAAGTATTTCTGGGCTGAAGCTATTGCTACTGCTTGTTATGTGCTCAATCGGGTCTCCATAAGACCTATTCTTGAGAAAACTCTATATGAGCTCTGGAGTGGAAAAACACATTCTGTTAAATATTTTAGAGCCTTTGGTAGTAAGTGCTTTATTCTCAACACTAAGGATAACTTAGGAAAATTCGATTCCAAATCTGACCTTGGAATTTTTCTTGGTTATTCACTTTCCAATAAAGCATATAGAGTATTCAATAGAAGAACTCTAGTGGTAGAAGAATCAGTTCATGTTAACTTTGATGAGTTCCCTCAACCCACAATCAATGTGGATGAGGATGTCACTTTGGAAAATCATTTGGACTCTCTTTCCTTAGAAAAACCCTCAGATTCATTTCAAGTAGAAAAATCCTTAGAACCCTCCTCTACTTCTCTAGATATTGTTCCTGTCAAGGATGAAAATCCTACTCTCCCTAGAGATTGGAAATATGTCAGAAACCATCCGATAGATGAAGTCTTAGGTGATCCTTCATTAGGAGTAAAGACTAGATCCTCTCTTAGGAATCTCTGTGCCAATGTGGCATTTATTTCTCAAGTAGAGCCTAAGAAGTTTGAAGAGGCCGAGAATGATGAGTATTGGATTTTAGCTATGCAAGAAGAGCTAAATCAATTTGAAAAGAGCAAGGTATGGGAACTTGTTCCACGGCCTAAGGATCATCCCATTATTGGAACTAAATGGGTTTATAAGAACAAATTGGATGAAAATGGGATTGTTGTGAGAAACAAGGCTAGACTAGTTGCTAAGGGATACTCTCAAGAAGAGGGTATTGATTTTGAGGAATCTTTTGCCCCTGTAGCTAGATTAGAGTCAATTAGGATGCTTCTTGCTTTTGCTTGTTACAAAAACTTCACACTCTTTCAAATGGATGTAAAAAGTGCATTCTTAAATGGTTATATTACAGAAGAAGTTTATGTTGAGCAACCCTTAGGTTTTGAAGCTTTTGACAAACCAGACCATGTCTATAAATTAAGGAAAGCTCTCTATGGTCTTAAACAGGCTCCTAGAGCTTGGTATGATAGGTTGAGGAACTTCCTTGAGGAAAGGAATTTCAAAAAGGGTAACACCGACTCAACTCTATTTACCATGCAAAAGGATAAGGATATTCTGTTAGTTCAAATTTATGTCGATGACATTATTTTTGGATCAACTAATGTCAATATGTGTAATGAGTTTTCCTCCCTCATGCAAAGTGAATTTGAGATGAGTATGATGGGGGAGTTAAAATTCTTCTTAGGATTTCATATTAGCCAATCTCCTGATGGAATTTTCTTCTGTCAAGAAAAGTACATTAAGGAACTTCTTAAGAAATTTGGATTAGAATCTTCTAAGTCTTCTAAAACTCCCATGAGTACCACAACAAAATTGGACAAAGATGAAAATAGAATAAATGTGGACATAAAAAAATATCGTGGTATGATTGGTTCTTTGTTATATTTGACTGCTAGTAGGCCAGATAATCTATTTAGTGTTTGTCTTTGTGCTAGATTTCAAGCTGCCCCTAAGGAGTCTCATTTATCTGCTGTAAAAAGGATTTTCAAATATTTGAGTGGGACTTATGATTTAGGTTTATGGTATCCTAAAGGCACTTCCTTTGATCAGGTTGGATATTCAGATTCTGACTATGCTAGTAGTCTAGTTGATAGGAAAAGCACCAGTGGAACATGTCAGTTCCTTGGTGAATCTCTTGTCTCCTGGTATTCAAAGAAGCAGAATTCTATTGCATTGTCAACTGCTGAGAGTGAATATATTGCTGCAGGCAGTTGTTGTGCACAAATGCTATGGATGAAACAAACTCTAGAAGACTATAATCTGTTTTATGATAGGATTCCTATTCGGTGTGATAACACCAGTGCTATCAACATTTCCAAAAATCCTATCCAGCACTCTAGAACCAAGCATATAGATGTTAGATATCACTTCATCCGTGATCATGTTCAAAGAGGTGATATATCTTTAGAATTTGTTAATTCAGCAGATCAACTAGCAGACATCTTTACAAAACCTTTGGATGAGAAGACCTTCAATAACATAAGAATAAGACTAGGTCTCATTCGGGTTGAAAAATTCTAAGATTCTTTCTCTGTTTGGAAAATTCTTGAGTGTTAGAGATTTTATGTCTGTAAAGGCATCGGTAGATGCTGTGTTTTTCAATAGGCATCGGATGATGTTTTGATACCGGTAGGTATCGGCAGATGCATATTTTTTGAAGGCATCGAAAGATGTATTCTTTATCTGCCGACACGTGTGACCCATCGGGTTAATCGGTTTTACACGTGTGTCTTCATCTCGTCGGGCGATGCCCTATTCTCTTTTAAACTATGTTTCTTCTCAAAGACGCTTCACATTTTGCGCTCTTTCTGAAAAACCCTGCCCTACCAGTTCTCTCTCTCGAGTCCTATTCCTCCAATGGATTTTCCAGGTTCATCTTTTCGCGCTGCTAAGGAACCTGCCAAGAAAAAGGCCAAAGTATCAGCTCGTCCTCCACGAGAGATTCCTCGTGCCAAAGAATGACCATCTCTCTTTTTTCTCTCTAATGCTGCTGAGTTAAGGTACCATGACGACTATAGGTACAAAACTTTAATCCCCAGTCGAGGGATTTACTTTGATGACTTAGCAAGAATGGATATTATAGAACCCTTGAAGGATCTTGGGTTGTTAGGATTAATTGAAGTAGAAACGTACTATTTCCCAGAGGCAATCAGAATGTTCTATGCTAATATGAGTTTTACTTCTGATTTCTCTATTATTAAGAGCTATGTGTATAGCAAGCATATTGAGATTACTCCTCAATTTATTAATGCCCTTTTGGAGTGCTGCCATTTAGATAGCCGCCCTTTCCAGTACATGACCGGCTCTGAACCCCCTTTCTTTGGTACATCTGAGGGTCTAAGTTTTCTACAGCTTATAGTTCTTGACCCAAACCATACCCCAGATCATCTCAAAGGCAAACACCTGACTGCAAGAGCCAGGTTGTTTCATCAGATGATAGGATACAATATTATTCCTAAGGGTGGTCACCATGATGAGGTGAGTGCAATGGAGCTTTTTGTTCTATTTGCACTGTATCAAAAGGCCCCCTTCAATCTTGGATATGTTGTGGTTCGAAGGATGATTCAGGCTGTGACATCCAGAGCTACCTCCTTTCCTTATAATCTGCTGCTCATGAAGATTTTTATGCATCTTGAGGTTGTCTTTCCAGAGGATGAAGACCCCTTTCGTCTTCAACCCACTAGTTTCTATTCCAAAACCACTTTGGCCAAAATGGGAATAAAGAGAACCAGAACTGGGGAGCTTGTTGTGAATGCTCCTAAAAGAAATACTGCTAAGGCAGCAGTTGCCAAAAAAGAAAAGAGAAAACTTAGCTTGCTGGAGGAGTCCACTGCTGAAGGAGGGGATGACTCTGAGATACCAGCATTTAATAATTCTCCTTCTCAATCTCAGGCTTCTAGCTTCCAACCTCCTCTTGTGCGAAGGCGTCCAGCCCCTTTCTCACGGGCACTTATTTAAGAGGAAATCTCTACTCCCTCCTCTGTGCCCCTACCCCTTCCAGAGAATCCTCCATCTCCTCCACCTGCACTTCCTTTGCCGGTTCTGCTTCCTCCAGCTCCTCCCTCTCCAGTCCAACAGACTATGTCTCCTCCATCCCCAGTCCACCAAGCTCTATCTGCTCCTTCTCCAGCTTCTCCACCAGTCCAACCACCTCCTCCAAGTCCAATTGCTTCTCAAGTCCCAATCCCTTCATCTCCTTCACCTGCATTTTTGATGCCCTCACTACCTGTCCTTCCACATATCTCTTCAGTCCCCCTCACTCCTCAAGTCCAAGTCTTCTCACCAATTCCATCAGCACCTCCTGCCACTCCTCTAACCTATCAGAGGAGATTCTCGATGAGTGAGACTCAGTATAATGAGCTGAAGGTCTCTATTGATCGCATTGAGACAGCTCTCAGTTCCATTGAAAGTAGGATTGAACAGTCTCTTGATGCCAAGTTAGCCAAGAATCAAAAAGACATACGCACAGATTTAGATACCAGTCTTGGTTTGTTGTCTCAAAACCTGGATGCTGATAGGCGCATGGTTGTTAGGGAACTTGAGTCACTCAAATCATCACTTGACAATCTGAATCTCGAACCAGAACCTGAACCATCTAGCTCTGACAGTGTTCCAGAGGCCTGCTTTGAAGATTGGTTTCTTCCTTTTTCCAGGCCTGTAGTTGCTGATGATGTGCGCTTGATGTCATTGGATCTTCAAGAGGCTGAACTAGCATTTTCCTCTCCTGCTGTTCCTACTGCTGGTCTGTCTGTCGAGTCTCCTCCATGTATGGACATGGTGGTGTATCAAGGTCCCTCTACCTCTGTTGCTCCTCAACCAGAGACTACTCCATGCCTGGAACTCGTGCCTTATCAACCACCCCTCTCTCTTGATATTCACTCACTTGTAGATGCTTAGCTCAATTCGAACTGTGAAGTGCCCGCTTGGATTAGCCAAGCTTTTTGGACACATTTTGTAACCTTCTTTAAATAAAATACTTGATTTAATGTGTACACATTTCTTGATTTTCTAATGCCATTACTCTGATGGTTTTCTGAATTGTGTTGAATCCATTATTTCTGTTGTCTCTCTGATTGTTTTTGATAATGTCAATGGGGGAGAATATATATTTGATTGATATTGGATATGCTGTGGAATATGTTACTATGATTTGTGTTTACATATTTTGGAAAAATCTGAAAATCTGGATATATGCATGTTTTTGAAACTCTGGTATGCTCTGTGTTTGCTTTTAAGAAAATATGCATTTGCTATGGGGGAGCTAGGATTATGGGGGAGAGTAACATTTAATCAAATTGATGCTAATATTTTGTCATCATCAAAAAAAGGGAGATTGTTGACTTAAATAGAGTTTAAGTCTAAATATGTTTTTGATGATGTATTTGAATGATAAGTAAGTAATTTGATTATGTTTATAAAATGAGAATAATGAATTATGCATTGATTTTAATCCTGTGGAAATACCCTTGAAAATGGTATTTTGGTTGTCTAATGAATCGGGTTAAGTGTACAGGGCTAAATAATTTATTCAAAGGTTACATCTGCCGATGAGTTTCAAAGTGCTTCTGCCGATGGGATTTGAAGCAGCACATACCGATGGCAATCACTAAACGACAAAGAAGAGTTCCTTAAACCGATCGCTAAACGACAAAGAAGAGTTCCTTAAACCGATCGCTAAACGACAAAGAAAAGAATGCTTCTGCCGATGGCATCCAAAGCCTGCATCTGCCGATGACATATCAACTTGCATCTGTCGATGGACTTCAAAGCTTGCATCTGCCGATGGACTTCAAAGCTTGCATCTGCCGATGACTTATCATGTTGCATCTACCGATGGCATTTTGAAGATACTCATGCCGATAGCTGTCAAGATTGCATCTGCCGATGGACTTCAAATCTTGCATCTGCCGATGGACTTCAAAGCTTGCATCTGCCGATGACTTATCATGTTGCATCTACCGATGGCGTTTTGAAGATACTCATGCCGATAGCTGCTTTAAAGCTGCTTCTACCGACGTTCTTCCGCCAGAATTCAAAATAGCCGCGAAGCTACAGTGACGTCGTTTTCAGCATTAACTCCAGAACTTTAATGGCGACGACGACTTGCAACTACAGACGGCAACGGCTACCTGATCTAGTACGGATGCTTCCCAACGGTAACATTTTCCATTTGAAGAAAGAAGCATTCAATTCTGAGCTGAAAATAAGACAAAGTATTTAAGCCGAGGTTAGAGCACGAAGATCCAACTTTTTGCGAATTTTATTCTTGAGCCCTAATCTGCAAAATATTCATACTCTGTATTTCATCTACTCCTCTCGAACCTAAACTTGAGATTTAACCTTTGAGGGAGTTTAGATTGTTTTGATTATTACAAACTCAAATCTGTATAAGGTAGTAGATTATCGCCCGTGAAGAATAATCCAGAATTGTAAAGGCAGTTGATCGGAGCCCAGAATTCCGATCTGTTTTTCTCACTGAGGAGAAGGTTAAGGATCTTCAAGGGGTGAACCTGAAGCGTGGATGTATGCAAGCTTTGGCCGAACAACGTAAAAATCTGTGTGTTGATTTTTCTCTCTATCTCTCTATTTATATTTACTGGTTGACTGCTTGTAGTTAGTAATCAAGAAAATTTAAAAAGGTCTAATTCACCCCCCTCTTAGACAATCTCGATCCTACAATTTCTTCTTGTCTTTAAATGTATGATCTTTAAAGAAGACAACATCTCGGCTTTTGATAATTTTCTTGTCAACTGGATCCCAAAGCCTATATCTGAATGCGTCACTTCCATATACGAGGAATATGCATTCCTTAGCTTTGTTGTCTAGCTTGTACCTCTCATCTTTGGGAATATGGACGAATGTTCTGCATCCAAATACTTTTAAATGTTTATAAAAGACATTTTTTCTAGTCCATAGACTGTTTGACACTTCTCCACTCAGAGATGCTGATGAAGATAAATTAATGATGTTTTTTGCAGTCTTCATTGCTTCTCCCCAAATTATTTTGGGAAGTTTTGAATGTGATAGCATGCACCTTATCTTCTCCACGATCGTCCTGTTCATTTTTTCAGCAACAACATTGTGTCGATGAGTCTTTGGAATTGATCTTTCGTGTCAGATCTCGTGCATCTTGCCGTATTCATTGAATGATCCCATATATTCGCCATCATTATCTGTGCGAATGCATTTTAACTTCTTTCCAGTTTGTCGCTCTGTTAGAGCATGAAACTATTTGAAAACGTTAAACACCTCATCTTTTGATTTGAATGCATAAACCCAAACTTTTCTGGAGTGATCATCAATGAATGTCACCATATATTGGGCACCGCCTAACATTTTCTGTAACGCCCGATAATTTTTAAAAGGAAAAAATTGGAGAGAAAGTAAAAGAATAATAAAATAATTGTTTTAAGTAATTTAAAATAAAAGTGAATAATTTTGGTTAACCTAATTGGTTAATTTATTTAGATTCGGGTACTTCCGGTGAAATTAAGCCGTGGGTTATAAATTAATAATGAGATTTAATGAAATTCGAAATGGTCGGAAATGAGAGAGTAAAACGGTAATTAACTAGTTTAAATTAAAGAAATAGTTTTAGTTTTATAATTATTATTATTATTTTTATTAGTTTTATAAAAATAAAACTAAACGACAGAATGGCCGAAGCCATTCTGTCGTTCGACGTTAAGCAGCGCGAGCGAATAACAGGGGCGACGATCGACGAGCGCGGCCCTCCTCCGTCCAGCCTCGACGTTTTCCGGCCAGACAACGTCGGCGGCTCCTGGGCTGCCGTTTCCGGCCGTCTTCGCGCGCAACCCGACCGGTATGCTCGTTTTCCTCCTCTGTTTTGGTTCGGTTGGTGGCTGTGCGTGGTGAGCTCGATTGAGCTCCGATCACCGGCCGAAATGGGCTGCTTCCGGCGTGGGTTTGTCAACCCTAGGGCCGGCTATTGTCGATTGGCTGTGGAGCGCTCAATTTGAGCGAAAATCAATGAAGCCCGATTTAGGGCACTCGGGTTTTGCTTAATGGAACTTCGATTTTAGGTTAGTTTGTGTTAATTTGATGTTAAGAGGATAGATTAGTGAGAAATTGAGAGAGTTTTGATGAAAAATCGAAAAAGAGAAATTTTGCGTAAAGGGGCAGTTTCGGGTTTTTGATAAATTGACCTAGCTCCGTTTGTTTGTTTTAAAATTCCTTTTGGCAGATTAAAATAGGTTATTAGAGGAGTACGTGGCCGCTAGAATCGTTCGATTCCGATAACCGACGCGAAAGTTACGCGCGTTCGAAGTTTTAGGTCAGTTTTTACCGAACCCAAACTAGTGGTCGTTTAATTAGGTTTTAGTTAGAAATCGATGGTATTATGCTTTTTAGGCTTATTAATGATTACACTTGTCATTATTTAGGTAGATTAAATGATTCGATGATTATTGGTGGATTTAGGTTAAAGTTTGGATATTATAGATTTTTTTGAAAACCATTAATGGAGGTTAAGTAAATTGTGAGCACCACGGGCTCGATGGAATGCCCGAATGGAGGAAATGAAAGTTTTAGGAGAAATTGCTTTAGCTAGGAGCTTAGTTTAAGTTTGAGATTCGTTTATTTAGGATCGATTGTAATGTCTTTTGTTTATGAAATGCTTTAGGTGGAGACGACCTTTGGACGGTGCTCGGCCTACTATGGACACCAGGTAAGTGGATGTTAGGCTTCCGGCCCTTAAGGCCCTACATCGTGTCAACGTTAGGTTTTTCTGTTTTGATGATGATTTTCTGATTGTGGGGGTTAATGAGTCGGGTAGCTTAGAATGTTAGTTGTTTGTTAAGTTCGTTATGTGTAAAGCATGTCCATGTACGTTTTGAACTGTTTGATGATATGTCTTGATGATATGTTATATGTAAATTCCCCATGCATCATGTTTTAGAAAAAGTACGAAAATGTTTTAGCATATGTTTTCACGATTTGAACGTAGAAACGACAACGATGTAAAACAAAAATGTAAAGTGTCTGAGGGAAGTGGTTCACCCTTCAGATGTAAATTGTGGAATGTCCAGAAAATGTATGATATCTGAGGGAAGTGGTTCACCCTTCAGATAAAGATTGATATGTGGAACGTCTAGAGATGGAGAAACTAATCCGCCCTCCATTGGTAGAGGATTACATGTATGTATGATGAAACGAAATATGAATGATGAAACGAAACGAAATGAATATGAACGATGAAACGAAACGAAATGATTATGTACGATGAAACTGTAGAAACTGCATATGTTAAGTAAAATGTTTTAAATTCATATAGTGCATCCCCTTACTAAGCATTAGGCTTACTGTTTATGTTGCATGATGTAGGTGACAGGTGAGAGTTCCTCTCGATGACGAAGAATAGGTGGTTGACGGAAGGTGCTCGTGGCGACGGGGTGTGTTTTGGCAAGGTCTGATGTCTATGGTTGTGCTCCGAGCGATTTTGGGTAATTAATGTGAACTTGTATTAAATGTTAAAAATGTGAGGGATTTTAGGGTGTATATTTAAGTTTAATATTCAGAAAATTTTATAGAGGATATAGGTTTAGAGTAGTACTATTTCGAATGATTCGTTAATGTATGTCCTTGGTGATGTTTTAGGAAAGCTTGTGTTTATGCTCGATGTTTGTTTTAAGGATTTGATTGGGTGTTGTTTGTGAAAGTATGAAAATGTTTAAGTATGTGGATTAGATGTTTGATAGAAAAATGTATGAATAGTCGAGTTTTGATGTATATGTAGTGGTAGTAGATTGTTTAGAATGTAGAGTCTTAATTTTAGAAATATACTGGAACTGCTTGGGTTATTTTTAACAGGTAAGGATAAGCTCGATTTTTAGAGCGATCCATGCAGTTCGTTTTCTTGAATTTGTCTGAAATTGTAGGTTATATTAGTGTCATGTTTTGATGATCGAGGAATGAGTGATTTTAAGGGATTTCAACAATCCGAGACTTCAATTTAATGGTTTAGAAGTCGAAACGTTATGAGTGATATAAAAAGAAAAATTTACGTGGTTACGAGAGTTTAAAGTTAAGGTTACGTTAGGGTTAGTTTGTTTAAGGATTTTGGGTTATGTTTAAAGTAAAAATGAAAAAGTTTATGCGAAAAATACGAGGGCTTAGGTAATGATTATGTCACGGCAAGTCCGTGGCGGCCCTGATCGGGTTGGGGTCGTCACATTTTCATTGACATTGGACCACTGACATTTGAATAGATTACTTCTAATACTTCTGGTTTCCTTGATACAAAATTCTTTTGAAATGAAACTCTGTGTTGCTTTCTAGCTAAACAGCGAATACAATTTGGCAAAGATTCATATCTGAGATGTGGCAGACATTCTCTCTTGCCAAGCAGTTGAAGTCATCTTTCGCTTATGTGACCAAGTCGTTTGTGCCATAATTCAATGGATGAGTTATCTTGCGCAACATATACAGATGCTTCGTTCACAGTCACTTGAGTCACACACAAACTAGACTCTTTGATTTCTTTTGCTATGATTAGCGAACCTTTGCTGAGTTCCCATTTTCCGTCAGTAAATTTGCTCTTGTAACCACTCTCATCAAGAGCACCGACTGATATTAGATTTAGTCTAATATTTGAAACATCTTTAAGCACCAACTCATATCCTGTGTTGGTCTGAATACAAATGTCTTCTTTTCCAATTATTCTAGAAATGTGACTGTTCTCTATTTTAACAAAGTCAAAATTACCGCTGGGTGTAAGATGTAAAATATTCTACTTTTGAAATAGCATGATAAGATGCTCTAGAGTCACACATCCAACATGATTCATTCATCATGAGGTTGACAACATCTTTGCATATAATGACATCTTCACCCTCAGAAACAGTTGCAGCCGTACTCTTCATTTCTCCTTTTGCACCTTCTATGTTTTGTTTTTTATTCAATTTCCAGCAATCCTTTTTCATGTGGCCCATCTTGCCACAATGATAGCACTTAATGCTCTTTTTACTTTTTCGACTTTGACATGTCTGACGTGTTGGCTCCAGAGAACCCACGTTCCTTTAATCTTCCTTTTGTTACTGATAAGGCCTCCACGAAAAAGTGTTTATTGTTCTTCTGTGTAATACCCGGCTGTACGGACTATTATTATTTTAATGTAAATGACATTTTGTAAATATGTCAAATCAAGTCCATTTTGCGAAAAAAAAGTGTTATTATGATCCTAATAATTAATAGGGATTTTGAGATAAATTTCGAGAATTTTAGGAGCTTAATGCTAATTTTACGAAAATTACGTTTATCGTAATATAAAGGATACTTTGGTGAAAATAGTAAACGTGGTTCGAATTTCGAACGGACAGTTTTAATGGGACCCTTATAATAAGTTGAAGTTATTGGTAAAGTAAGGAAATTTGGGGAAGTCGAATCGTTAGACAATTAACGAAACAAGCGACGAAACAAATAGAAAATCAAAGGAATGGCAAAATAGTAATTTGTCAAATCAATATTATAAAATATTGAAAAGTTTTCTTCTTCTTCACGGCTTCACTTTTTCTTCTCCCTGCGATTCCCCTTCCTTCGGCGTTTTCTCACGGCAATCTCCATTGCCGACGCTCGTTCTTCCTTCAATCGACCTCCGTTCTTCGTGTTTTCTCCTCCAATCAACGCTTTAGGTATGATTCTATAGTTTTGGAAGCTTATTGTTCGGTTTTTATGGAGTTTAAACGATTAGGGTTCGTTTAGGGTTTTGTGAAAAACGTGGTTTAGGGCTAGAAATTGATAGGTTTACCTTAGTTGTGAATATAATGGACGTATTGAACGTTATTGGACGAAGTTAAGTCGATTTATGAGAAATATTAAAGTTTGAGAATTTTGAGATTTTCGGAAAAACTCGTTGATGGAAATTTTGAGCTATCGAGCGTAGAATGCTCGATAAAATGCTTCAATGAATCAAATTAGGGCATTAAGGAATTTCCTTAGTTAAGGTTTCGTTAAATTTAGACGTTTAATAGTTTAAACTCGTTTTAACGACAAATTGTGAATTTGCCTTAGGTAAACAACGCTCGTGGACGGAGCTTGGATTGCATCGGACATGAGGTAAGTTCTCGTGACTTACTCTGGCCGATAGGCCTACACCGTACATCGAAGTCGTCTCGAGGAGTTTTGGTGACGTGTTTATTTAATTGTTTCGGTTGGGTAGTTTAGGTTCGGTTGTTCTATAGGATGTTTGCTATAGTGTTTTATAGGTTGATTGTTTTGATGGTATTTGTCGAGTTTTAATGGTATACTCTTCATGTATGTTTATATTGAACTGTTCATGCATCATGGTTTTAAAAATTTCATGAAAATAAATTTATGCACGGATTTCATGAAAAGAATATGCATGTAAAGGCAAATAAAGTATCACAGTAAACAACCATGACATGGGGTTATCGGGGATGAGGTTCCGACCTGGCGTTTCGTGGTGAGCAGGTTTCCCTCCCTTCAGATGGTGTGGGCTGTCTAACCGCTGGACGTGCCCTATCTATCTGTCGAGCGTTTCCGATAACCATAGACTGACACGTACTGATATATGAAATGACATGGACGGTTTTCATAGCATTGAGCATACATGATCATGCATTAGCATTTACGTAGAGGTTACTGAGATTTTTATCTCATAGGTGTCTTTATGGTGTAGGTGACATAGATCCAGGCGAGGAGGAATTCCCTCTACCAGACGATCGTACAGATTGAAGGAGGATGGCCTGTGGGAGTGCGCTGGGCAGCCGGTGCATTTTGACCCGTGGGGAATCATGTAAAGGTATTTTTGGACACGGTAGTTAGATCGTAGGAAAAATTATATAGTTAGAACATTTTAGGATGTTTGGTTCTGACTAGTTGATAGGTTTACGTTCTGAAGTTTTTAAACGTTTTAGAAACTTGTTTTGTAAAATGTTTGGTAATAGGGATATGTTCGGTTTTTAAACATATCCATGCAGTTCGTTTTCATGAAAATATATTTCGTTTTAAATCGTGTTTTGAGTCGTTTATTTTGGATGATTGGTGAAGTGTGAAAAAGATGAGGATATGAGTGAGTGTATTGTGATTGTTAGGATGTATGGGTGGGAAGAAAAATGGTTGGAAGAGGAAAAAGAAAAGAATGGAAAAGAGGAAAAAGAAGAAGAAGAAGAAGAAGAAGAAGAAGATGGAGGGAGGCAGAGAGGGTGGCGACTGATCGCCAGGAGTGGCGATCAGTCACCGTGAAGGATCGCCACGCTCTAGAAAATTCCAGAGCGTGTGGCGATCGATCGCCTGGTTTCGAGCGATCGATCGCCCCTCCTCGGTGGCAGGCGATCGCTGGGCAAAACAGGCGATCACCGAGGGGCGATCGATTGCCTGTTTTGGGCGATCGATTGCCCCATCATTTTAGGGACAAACGTCCCTTTTTGCCCTCTGCGATTGTTTTAATTAATTGTTTTAAGTTTTATTTAAATTGTAAATTGTATTTAAGTTTGTTAAATGGTTTAAAAGCAGAAACGGAAACGTTTTCAATTTTTTTAAAGTTTTATTTTCGCTCGAACATTAGGTTTAAGTTTTAAGTATTAAAAAAAAAAAAAAATAGTTACGAGAAAATTAGGAATAGTTAAAGGGTCGTCACATTCTGTCTGCTTTCTTCTTCAAAAACTGCAGTTGCCATATCATTGGATATCAGCTTTGTCTTTGCAGCACTGTTGGCTAAATTTTTAATGAGGTAATCATACAAATCAGGCAAACTTTGAAGTAAAAGTTCGGCTCGTTCATTCTAGTCAATTTTGTGCTCCAATGCTGTAAGTTGATAAAATAATGTGTCTAAAGTATTGATGTGGTTATACAAACTCTTGCTAACTCAATTCTCTTCTGACTGCTGCAATAAACTCTGAAAATAAGTTTTGTTTCTCTACTCTCTTCTTTTGTTGTTTTTGTGAATAAAACACACACATTAAATGAGACTAAATCTTCTAAACACATCGTTCAAGGCATGAGCCTAAAATTAAGACCTCATCATGTTGAACCAACCAGAGGGAAAAAACCCAACATTAGCTACAACAATTAAATAAGTTTTCAAAAATAATAATTAGTATATAATGAAAGAATAAAATTTAAGCCTATAATTTTAAATTTTCTACTGCATTCTACTTTTTTGTACTTGTAATTATTATTATTTAATTATTAGCCTTTCGTCCTCACTCTCATTCCCTCGCATATTATAATAGGCGCCACCCTCTGGCCTCTACTCCAGTCCTCTCTCTCTCTCTCTCTCATGGCTATCAATCCACTTCCATTGTTCTTCCTCTCTTTCTCCCTCGCTCTCTTTCCCTCCATTTTCGCTCAGAGCTTCTTATTGACTCCGAAGACCACCACCCTCCTTGACGTTGAAACCTCTCTGCAACAAACCAAACAGGTCCTCTCTTTTAGTAGCCGTTATTTTCATTCTCATTACCTCCATCGCCAAATCCATGGCAAAACCTCGCTCGCTTCTTCTCTTCTTTCTCTGCAACTGCATTCTCCAGCTTCTCTCTACGGCTCCCGTTACAAGGATTACGCGAGCTTAGTTCTCGGTCGGCTCAAGCTTGACTCCGCCCGAGTCAACTCTCTTTACAAGCAGCTTGAAATGACAATGGAGAATGACTCGAATACTTTTTACGCCGACGAAACCGGGAACACGCCAGAAGATCTGAACTCCTCCATAGTTTCCGGTACGAATCAGGGAAGTGGACAGTATTTCTCTGTCGTTGGGGTAGGAAATCCGGTCAAGCTCTTTAACTTGTTTCTCGATACCAACGGGGACGTCAACTGGCTTCAGTGCAAGCCCTGTGTCGACTGTTACGAACAGTCAGACGAAATTTACGATCCAAATTCTTCGTCGTCTTACTCTTCGCTTTCCTGTGATTCTCCTCAATGCCGGGCTCTGGAAGTCTCCGATTGCCTCAACGGCACCTGTCTCTACCAGATTTCCTACGAGGACGGCTCTTTTACCACGGGCGAATTCATCACCGAAACCTTGTCGTTCGGAAACGCGTCGATAGAAAATGTTTCCCTTGGATGTGGTCACGATAACGAGGGATCTTTTTCCGGAGCGTCCGGCTCACTCGGCCTCGGCGGCGGTCCTCTCTCTTTCACCTCTCAGATCAACGCATCGTCGTTTTCCTACTGCCTGGTTGATCGCGACTCTGATAATTCCTCAAGCCTCGAGTTCAACTCAGAGCCACCGGAAGATTCGATCACCGCATCGCTAGTTCGGAAAGGCAAATTCAACACTTTCTACTACGTCGGACTGATAGGAATAAGCGTTGGCGGGGAGTTACTGTCGATTCCTCCTTCCGTTTTCGAAACTAGCGAGACGAGCTACGATGGAATAGTCATCGACTCAGGCACCGCCATAACTCGGTTGCGAACAGAGGCTTACGAGATTTTGCGCGACGCTTTCATGAACATGACAGGGAAGCTGCCGAGGAGTGAAAACTTCGACATTTTCGATCTCTGCTACAATCTGACACTGGAGAATACGACGAAGGTTCCGACGGTGTCATTTCACTTTGAAGAAGGTCAGTTCCTGACTCTGCCGGTGAAGAGCTATCTGATCCCGGTGGACTCCGACGGAATCTTCTGCTTCGCCTTTGCTCCAACAAAGTCGCGCTTGTCCATCATAGGGAATGTTCAGCAGCAGGGAACACGTGTCAGCTTCGACTTGGCTAATTCCCTCGTCGGATTCTCTCCCAGTGCGTGTTAAATCAATTGGAATCTGTATTTTCCAATTTAGGAAATGTATCGTTATTAATAATAAAATTAAATTATTTAAAAATCATTACTTTCAACGTCTTATTAATAAAATTGAAAAATGTCAAATAATATGAAATTTAAAACCTAACAACTTAAGTACGTAAATTACAATAAAATAAATTCAAAACGGTGAATTATTTATTGATTAGAGTAAAATAAATAATTTGATCTTTAGAACCTAACTAAAGCAAAACATTAATAAAGTAACGAAATCATTAAATGTCATCTGCTTTTCATTACATTCAATTGTTGCAGCCACATTAAGAGCCCTGTTGCAGCAATTGATGATGCTACCCTTTTTTATTTGTGGAAAGAAATTACGGACCTAAGTTAGCTTACGAACATTTATTATGAAGATTAGATATAAAGAGTTAAATTTGAGATTTAATTACTCTATTTATGTAAATGTTAGTGACAAATTAGGAACTAACAGCAAAATAGTAATGTGTACACATTTCGTAGAAGAAGGCTTTAGTGTGACATGTGAAAGATAGTAGTAGCTTTTGGAAAGTGTAATTTGTCGTGTTATGGAGATTTGGTTGTACAATCCAATAGCCAAATCACACGGCTATTTATTCAGAACAAGCTGCTTTCTCATGCCTTAAAACTTCACCGCCCTTCCTTGGTTCCATCTAAATTACAACATGTGCATGTCCTAGTTTGTCTGAGTTGGATCAACGGTCTAATTTTACACTACAATCATATATTATGACGTGTCGTTGTGAAAGAATCACAATAAATCATGAAAGAGTGCGTTCATTATATAATATGATTAGATATATCTAAACAAAGAATCTAAAATTATAAATGAATCACACAAACACAAATGAATATAATTGTGAAATTCTCAGTCTTCATAGTACAATATTGTCTACTTTGGACCGAGACCCACATGGTATTAGCCCAAAAAAAGTTGTACTAGATAAGGAGGCAAATTCTGCTTATAAACCATTTACTTTTAAATCTCCAAAGTAATATGAGATTATGCACCTCATTGACATTAGTTGAACCTTCACAATCAACATAATCTTATATCGTCTTTGCTTAGTCACAAAAATAGTTGATAAATACACGAAGACGAAAAGAAATCATCACATGCCGGGTATGAGATGGAATAATGGATAGATCTTCTAAAATAGAAGAAACAAAAATGTTTAGTTAAGTTTTAATTGTCAATAGCATGAATTGCAAGATTTTGGGGTGAAACAAATATGTAATATTTTGAAGAAGAAACTACAAAATCACCAACTACAAAAAGATATTAAAGTAATAATTGCTGACAAATAAGATGAGAGAGAGAGAGAGAGAGAGAATGAACTTCACTAAAAGCCTCAGTTATTTAAACTTTGATGGGAAGACACTCAATAGGAAAAGGTAGTTGGCAACATCATGATGCATCATCATCTCGCATGCTGCCACTCCAATTCAATACCATTTAACCAATGATGATAAGAGTCACCCTATAAACAAAAGTTACTTGTATCATTGGAACAGCCTCGTAACAGTAATCTTCATCAGTTAGGACATGAAGCCTACAAAAATTATGATATCTTACACAAATGCTCCGCTCACCCTACCTCATAGAGTAAAGTCTTTCTAAGTAACTAACCATAGTTATTACTCAAATCTACTTAAGACATATCTAAATTAATTATCGTAATAATCATAAGATACGAATCTCATATAATTAAATAAAAATACGAAACGGAATAACAAAATATGGCAGACGTTCGAGGGAAAGTCTGCTAGCTCTCCCATATTTGCCAATTTGTGATTTTATGCTATAGATATTTGTAATGAATATTTTGGTTACTGCAGTATTTATTTTATGAGGTATTCATTTAATTCACTCTGGCATTTGAGTTTCAATGATCTCAATAAAGTTTTGGTTAGACCAGTTGGAAATAGGCATGTTAAATTACATCACATGTAATTTCCATGCTACACATCCATATTTGATCTGTGTCATTTGGTTATGTTGGTGTATGTGATCATTGATAGGTTTAGTTACAATAAATGTGACGAAAGCCGCTTTGGTCCTGCATTTGATATAATTGATGGACGAGATTGTTAGAGTATACTCTGTTTAGATGATAACAAAATTTGATATCATAAGGATAAGGTTATAATGTGTAACTGATTAGTTTATAATTTGATCCAAGTAGGAGATTGTTAGAATTATAAGGATTTATAATTCTAGTTGGATCTAAATTGTTAAAATATAAATTATACATTATGTTATCATCAAGTTTAAGTCCATATTAAAGTGATTTAAATGTAGTTTCAACGCACTTTAGAATATAGTAAATATAATATGGATATATTATAATGTGTAGAGAACCAGGAGTAATTTACCAATTTGTGATGGGCAAACTGGTAAATTACCCAATTAAGTTAAAATAGGGTTATGGTCCTCAATTCTCATTTGAACCCTTTGCCTCTTAGAACCTCCATCATTCTAGAGAGACATTAGAGAGGGCGATTGACGAATCGGAAGATCTACGTACCCGATCTACGGTATTTTGCAATCAATCAATGGATCCGGGTATGTCCTTCTCGCTTTATCGATTTACTTGTAATTTCTAACGTATCGATCAAGAACTGGGTTCTCGCTCTTTTCAGATTATGGAATTTATTCTAGATTCAATTACTTTGGTTATTTTTATTGAATCTAACAATTGGTATCAGAGACGGTTACGTTAGACTACAAGTAATCGAATTTTCTGGCTTGAAATCGGAAAAAAGCATCAATTTTTTTTAATTTTCGGAATTCTTTTTAGGCCTATATTTTTTGCATCTAATTCCGCTAGAATGCATGTTTTGATGCCTAAAAATTAGTTTTTTGTTGATGCACGTTAAGGTTTATTGCCCGATCTATCGTTATTTTGATAAATCGGACAATTTTGGGGTGAAAATCAGCCGGAATCGGTGAGATTCCGGCGATTTTCATTGCTGGTTCGCAGCCCCTCTCCGGTGGTTTGGGCCGTTCGGTCTGATTGGGTTAGGTTTGGTCCAAATCGGACCAAACCATTTGGGTTCGGACCCACTCGGACCAAACCAACTCGGTTTGGTTATGGTTCGAACTGGTTCCTTGGTTGGTTCAACCCAGACCAGTTCGGTTCGGTTCAGTCTGGTTCAGTTCGGTTCAGTCTGGTTCGGTCCGGTTTGGTTCGATCTGGTCCGGTTCGACAAAAAAAAAAAAAAAAACGACACGTCATAATATATGATTGTAGTGTAAAATTAGACCGTTGATCCAACTCAGACAAACTAGGACATGCACATGTTGTAATTTAGATGGAACCAAGGAAGGGCGGTGAAGTTTTAAGGCATGAGAAAGCAGCTTGTTCTGAATCAATATCTCTTAATCCTACAATCTCCTCTTTAAATAAAAAATTAGAGAATTTTAAAAGATTTAATTAAAGTATTATCTAAGAATCTTAAAAGACAGTTAAATGATGCCTATTTGACTTAACTTTTTATCTTTCCTAATAAACTTTTTTAGAACTCTATCATCATCGGCCTTATATTAATCATCAACTATGTTTTAGCCGTTACTTCGATATATAGGATGTTTTCCTATATATTGCTTCATTTCCTTCAATAAACTTGATTGATTCCTCTTTTCTTTTCAGCTCACTGCCTAAATCGTGACTCGAAAAAGTTTCAACTTGACAATAACTTTCTTTTTGACAATGCTCAGCAAAAGATTACCAAATATCTTAGTTATAATTGCAATTTTGAAGAAAGCTATTTGAGAAAGTGTTTTTTAGAGGAAGAGAGAGAGTAGACTTTTCCCCCGCAGATATCAATCAACCGATCTATTCGTTAACAAAAAGAACAATATAAGGAGATGCTAACCATGTTGTTCCAAGCATTTGGCACTGTTCACAAATGTTGCACTTTTATTGAATCCCTCCATCAAAAGAATTCGGACACCTTCCAGTCCGTCTCGAAATGTAAAATCCAACTGAAACAGCAAACGATAGAACAAAGTTTTTTTCTTGAGCATTCTATGTATTGCAACATTCACTATAACTGCATGTAATCAGTCTACATACCTCTTCCTTTTCGTGTCTATTGAAGGGGCGAAGGACAAAGTTGCTGGGATCCATTTTTCCGGGCGGTCGACCAATGCCTGGATAAAGTTTTTTAACAACTTAAATGACTGAAATAATTGTATGAAGATTACGTAATGATTTTAGAGTTTTATGGAACATACCAATTTTCAGACGAGGAAAATCACGGCTATCTTTCAAGTGTGCAATGATACTCCTCATTCTGGATCAGAAACACCAAATAATTGAAAAAATCAATGCGGAGCGCATTTTTATTTATTATATTCCCCCAAATATTAAACTTCTTTTACGAAAAAATATATTTCAATCAAGCTTCTCTGTGAATGCAGATAATCCCTGCACTCTTGCAGACGACAAAACACTTTTCTGCATGTTACACTTGCCAAGACATAGATTTTTCCTCAGATTCAATGTAAAAAAGAAACATTTTGAGACAAAAGACATCTATTATTCTCCAAATATCACATTTACAGAAGGGAAACTATAACATTCAATAAAATTTTAAAACTCTTGTATATACCTACTTATTCTCATTTATAATTCGGCAGGATATAATGGAAAAAAGTGCTTTCTCATATATGCTGGATTAAGTCAAATTATGCCTAATAATTAAAAGAAGATAAAAATTGAAGCATCAAACAGCGTACCCGTTATGTCCTCCGTGTCCTCCTTTTGGCAAAAGCCGTAATTTACCAAATGGTAAATCTAAGTCATCAAAAACCTGAAATAAAAATATGAATTGCCAGCTTCAATCAGAATCATAAACAGTGTATAGAATATTTTCATTTTAAGCTTCATTCCGTCCATAAGTCCGCATTTCTGAAAACTCAAATAACAGACTTGGTTCCCACTTTCCCTAACTGAAATAGAATATCTTGCATGGCCCTTTTTTGCTTCTTCTTTAGATACCTAGAATGAGTTATTAGTTCTATAAACAATAATAAAGGAACTATTTTTTTTTTCTCATCTTCTCTGTCAAAAGTTCTTAAAAATTAAGTTTAGAAAATGAGTCATTACCACTAATACTTGCTTCAATGGAATTTTATAATACGAAACTATTGCACCAACCTGAAAAAATGGTACACCAATGCATTAAAACCAACTAAGAATATTGTCGTCCAGAGTAAAAATTGATGCAGCATGAGGAAACCCTCTAAATAGCTTACTTACAGACTCACCACTTGAATTCATGAAAGTTTTTGGCTTGGCAAGGATTACTGGAGTATCACCAACAGAACCTGCAGTGAAGTGAACAAAATATTGTAAGCTTTTTCTCTACAAATTTAAATTATATATAAAACAAATTTACATTTCAACCTCAGAGGAATGAATGCTTTTAAATTCAAGCTTTACCATGGCTTTTGGATGTAATCTAGTTCATTTCATAAAAGTAACAATTTTAAAGAACGGCTACCTTTTCCAAGTATAGCTTTAAAAGAAACACTACTCATAGAAATCCCTTCAGCTTCAGCTATAGTGTCCACCATTTCAAAACCCACCTGAGAAAATTCTCATCATGCAGCATTAATGCCAAAGAGAAGCAAGATTACAGCATTGAAACGGCGCTAACTTCATTAATCGATGATAATTACAGGCTAAAAGTGAAACCACAAAATAATTACGAATATTATCAAATCAAACAACCAGCGCTTACATAGTTGAACTAAAAAATGATGACAGACCAGTGCATTTGAGCATATAAAATGAAAATAAAAGCAACTCGTTTAATAATGCAAAAAAGCCATGGCCTTAAATTGCAGCTTCATTAACTAACTTTTAAGGTGAAGTACATGTATAGTCTGTTCACTTATTTAAGCAATTTTTAAGATGCTTGAGCTGATTTGAAATAACATTCACTTAACTGAAAAAGAGAATAAGTTTTAAGCTGTAATACGAAGTCCATTCAGATCATAATTATTTAAATTTAGTATATTGATTTCAACCATACTCATTACTAGCACAAATAAGTTTCATCAAACATCTTTTCGCTTAAAGATTTAAACAACTGAATTAAGTTATACCCTCACAACTTTAATCAAAGAAGCTTAAGGCAAACCAAACTAGGCCTACAAATGTACTGGATGAAACTTAAGCACATAAATTATCTCAAAAATTCGATTTTTTTTTTTAAACACTATAGAGCATGTTACGCAATCATCATAATCGAAAACACAAATTTTCTACCAAGACACAAAATCGTAAACCCACGAACATTATGGCGGGTGCAGTCGTATTTCTTTCCGGGATTGCCGAGGCCAACAATGAGCCACGGCTGCTGCGGAGCCTTAGCGTTACTGGTCTCCATCGCCAAGCTGGAAGCCGAGCAAGGAGACATCGAGGAAACACCGGTACTGGGTGCCGATAAAATTCGCCAGCCGGGAAAAGAGAGAGAAGGGGGAGATATTAACGCCGTGGAAGATCTGTAACAATGGCGGCAATAAGGAAAGTGGAAGGCCGCCATCGAAGATGTGTAGGGCGGTTTGTGTTTAGACAAACTTGTTGACCAATGACCATCCAATTCGATAAAAAAAACTATTAAAAAATAATATCAATTAATTATAATAATTATAACCGATAGGGACATTGTCACACCATTTATGTCGCCATTGCCACCACCGGACGATACATGTTCATGTGTGATGATTATGTGGGGTTCGAGTGTTCATATTTTTAAATTAGTTTTAATAAATTATAAATAATTAAGAAAAAGAAAGTGAGAGATAAATTGTAAAGCTTTGATTTTTTTTTTTTTCTTGGAAGAAAAGTCGTGTCAACGAAACGGACCGGGTTATCTTCCACAAAACCACGTTTTTCCGAAACGTTACTACATAGCCGATAGCGACTCGGTCCGAAAAGTAAACTCTGATGCTGCTACATCTGTAAAATCGAACAAACCATCCAAAGCCACAAAATCTCGGTTTAAAATAATGTCGTCGTCGTTGCTCAACCGACCGAATTCGCCTCCAACTCCGATATCGAACGGGTCGTAGCTGGGAATTCCAGATATCCCGTCGAAATCGGATGGAGCCGATGACCTGGTTTCCTGAAAATTGAATACATCGTTCTCGCCTTCTTCCTCCAATCCGACCGTCGGCGGGATACCAAGTTCGTCGTCGGACGCTCCGAAGAGATAACCAAGTTCCAGCAGAGACCCGCCGGCGGCAGTGGGCGCTTCATTTCCTACCTGTCGAGGATGAATTTCTTCTTCCAGACTTCTGATTACGAAGTCCAGTCCTTGGATAGGCGAGTTCACCTGGTCGGAATCGTCAAGAATGTTCAGCAGATCATCCCGTATAGATTTCACTTCCGGCAACTCCAAGGCAAAGTCTCCGGTGGTGACCCCAATCTGTTCAAAATCCGGCGATTCGAAATGGAATTTGACATCAAAATCGTCGGCGTCCAGGCGAAGACGCTTGGTTTCTGGGATATTTGCCGGTGAGTCAGCCAAGTCATCCCGTACTCGCTTCTTGTTTTCATCAGAACCCTCCATTGCAAACACACAGTAAAACAACAATGCTTTTCTCTAAAAAAAAAGCTCCTCACTTTAATAATTCTTTCAAGACAGAAACCGAAATTATAACACCACTGAGAGAGAGAGAGAGAGAGAGATGAGATTCAGTAAGATGGTTTCAAACCAGACAGAGAAGAAGACTATATATAGTCACAGGTAAGAGAGAGAGAGAGAGAGGAGAGAGAATGGCCAACGGGATTTGAATGTTTGAAGCTTGACAAGGAGACAGAGAGATGTAGACGTGAGGTAAGACAGAGGCAAGATTTTCGAGAAAATATTAAGCAGACGACATGTTGTTTTCCTTTTTTATTTAATTAAATAAAATAAAAATAAAAATTAGATTTTTCGGTTTGTGCGATTCTCTCTCCTCCAATCCATTTAACTATAATTAAATCTTCCTTTCACGCCCGCCCGGCCCCACCGTTTCCGCCATTTTATTTTTAGTTTAATTTCTAGAAAAAAATCTAATCAAAATTAATATATTCTGGGTAAAACCGTCTTTTTGACCTACTCCCACCCACAAATTTCAAGCTGCCAAACTGGTGGCGTCAACCTTTTCTGTTACGACCCCCGATCTGCCACCTGGAAGTCTATTTCCACGTGGCACTCTGGTCATCCCTATCTCGTACGGCACAATTAATTGACCGAATCTTCCGGTTGCCGCTGCTCTATGAAACAGGGGACCCATCACGTGAGGGAGTTAATGGAAATCACCCACGTTGTCGGTCTCTGACCGATCCACAACCGTTGATATTTTCTTCTCCAAAGTACTTTAATGCCCACGAAAGTTCTATTGAATTACTCTTCTGCCATTAACTTTCATTATTAGTTGGGTCTGTTTGGTTTCGTGGACTATTCTAGACCAGTAATGGGGTGGGATATGATTCTGTCTCACTAATTCAAATCTCACGAACGACATCTACGTCACCTCATAAAGTAAATAATATTTTTAATAAATTTTAAATTATTTCAATATAAAAATAGAATTTCGAGCAATTGAAAAGATGGAATTGACTATATTTTGCAAATAGGAGGAATCATTCGAGGGTAATATCTAATTTATGTTTTTAATTATATTAAAAAATACCAAAACATTAATTATTTTGCACTTAAAAAACAAAAATAGTTATAAGAATTTAAGTAATGATATTGGATACCTACTTTGGAGGACCCCGAAATATTCATACCCACTACCTTTGGTCGAGATGATATTTATAATTGATGCCTTGTTCTGTTCTGTTACCTCAAAACCACATGTGACAAGCATTATGAGCCATGGATATTTTCTGACAAAAATAATAAATAAATTATTGGAAAAAAATAGGAAATTTTTTATTGAAATTTTTAGAATTAAGTGTGCTTTAAGTTCAATTTGAGAATGACCCGTATTTTAATATTAAGATTTTATAATTTGAATCTCGAAATTTAGTGACGCAGTTCTAACTTAATTTTCAATAGTAAATTTTTTTTCTGCCCGTGTTATTTGGATTTTTCAATTCAATTTCAGTATTGTTATTTTCTGACTATTTTTTTCTTTTATTATTGGATTTTTCAACACAAATAAATAATTTCAATTATTATTATTATTTTTTTTTTTTTTTGCAAAAACATGGTAAGAGATTGTGTTTATAAACATTTTTCTTTTGTTTTATGTGAAGTTCAAACGTCTCCTTTTCAACTTTTATTGCGAATAGAACATTTGAACCATTGATGGAGCGTCTTTCTTACAAATTATTCAACTGCTAACATTAACAATTATTTTTTTAATGAAAAAGAATCGTGAAAAGGGAGAATAATTTATTCGTGTGGACGAAATAATATAAATAAAGATTATATGGGAGGCCATGAAAATAGACGTTTCCAGAGAAATGTCAAAGTTTTACTTGAAAATATCTCTCTCATTTCATGGAATTTGCTTAGCATTCAAGCAGAAACTCTCTCTCTCTCTCTCTCCCTCCCAACAAAAAAAAGCATAGAAATTACATAAAAAAAATTAATTAATTAATTAATTAATTAATTAATTAATTAATTAATTAATTAATTAATTAATTAATTAATTAATTAATTAATTAATTAATTAATTAATTAATTAATTAATTAATTAATTAATTAATTAATTAATTAATTAATTAATTAATTAATTAATTAATTAATTAATTAATTAATTAATTAATTAATTAATTAATTAATTAATTAATTAATTAATTAATTAATTAATTAATTAATTAATTAATTAATTAATTAATTAATTAATTAATTAATTAATTAATTAATTAATTAATTAATTAATTAATTAATTAATTAATTAATTAATTAATTAATTAATTAATTAATTAATTAATTAATTAATTAATTAATTAATTAATTAATTAATTAATTAATTAATTAATTAATTAATTAATTAATTAATTAATTAATTAATTAATTAATTAATTAATTAATTAATTAATTAATTAATTAATTAATTAATTAATTAATTAATTAATTAATTAATTAATTAATTAATTAATTAATTAATTAATTAATTAATTAATTAATTAATTAATTAATTAATTAATTAATTAATTAATTAATTAATTAATTAATTAATTAATTAATTAATTAATTAATTAATTAATTAATTAATTAATTAATTAATTAATTAATTAATTAATTAATTAATTAATTAATTAATTAATTAATTAATTAATTAATTAATTAATTAATTAATTAATTAATTAATTAATTAATTAATTAATTAATTAATTAATTAATTAATTAATTAATTAATTAATTAATTAATTAATTAATTAATTAATTAATTAATTAATTAATTAATTAATTAATTAATTAATTAATTAATTAATTAATTAATTAATTAATTAATTAATTAATTAATTAATTAATTAATTAATTAATTAATTAATTAATTAATTAATTAATTAATTAATTAATTAATTAATTAATTAATTAATTAATTAATTAATTAATTAATTAATTA
This sequence comes from Begonia masoniana, assembly GCA_022432975.1. Lineage (NCBI taxonomy): Eukaryota > Viridiplantae > Streptophyta > Magnoliopsida > Cucurbitales > Begoniaceae > Begonia > Begonia masoniana. The sequence goes on from CM039504.1 coordinate 8,703,998, forward strand.
ATTAATTAATTAATTAATTAATTAATTAATTAATTAATTAATTAATTAATTAATTAATTAATTAATTAATTAATTAATTAATTAATTAATTAATTAATTAATTAATTAATTAATTAATTAATTAATTAATTAATTAATTAATTAATTAATTAATTAATTAATTAATTAATTAATTAATTAATTAATTAATTAATTAATTAATTAATTAATTAATTAATTAATTAATTAATTAATTAATTAATTAATTAATTAATTAATTAATTAATTAATTAATTAATTAATTAATTAATTAATTAATTAATTAATTAATTAATTAATTAATTAATTAATTAATTAATTAATTAATTAATTAATTAATTAATTAATTAATTAATTAATTAATTAATTAATTAATTAATTAATTAATTAATTAATTAATTAATTAATTAATTAATTAATTAATTAATTAATTAATTAATTAATTAATTAATTAATTAATTAATTAATTAATTAATTAATTAATTAATTAATTAATTAATTAATTAATTAATTAATTAATTAATTAATTAATTAATTAATTAATTAATTAATTAATTAATTAATTAATTAATTAATTAATTAATTAATTAATTAATTAATTAATTAATTAATTAATTAATTAATTAATTAATTAATTAATTAATTAATTAATTAATTAATTAATTAATTAATTAATTAATTAATTAATTAATTAATTAATTAATTAATTAATTAATTAATTAATTAATTAATTAATTAATTAATTAATTAATTAATTAATTAATTAATTAATTAATTAATTAATTAATTAATTAATTAATTAATTAATTAATTAATTAATTAATTAATTAATTAATTAATTAATTAATTAATTAATTAATTAATTAATTAATTAATTAATTAATTAATTAATTAATTAATTAATTAATTAATTAATTAATTAATTAATTAATTAATTAATTAATTAATTAATTAATTAATTATTATAATGAAGATGTATATATGAAGAGATACGTTTGAAAATAGAGTAATGTTACGTTTACTCTATTATTCTACTATGTTTAAAAACTCGCTTAAATGTGACAAGCTCCCCTTGCCCACGATAAAAATAACAATCACAAGAATAAATTCCTATGACACTGTCTATGACGCTTAACAGTGTCTTAGGATATGATCACCCAGAACAGGCTTCAACAATTCAGTCTTTGATAAGACTAAATCAAATAATCACATACACCACATAGAACCAAGGGTGAAGAAATAAGAACGCCCAGATGAATAGAGAATTCCCCAAAACACAAAATTGGCGTCGGCACCTTTAAACATAAAAAAAAAAAAAAAAAAAAAAAAAAAAAAAAAAAAAAAAAAAAAAAAAAAAAAAAAAAAAAAAAAAAAAAAAAAAAAAAAAAAAAAAAAAAAAAAAAAAAAAAAAAAAAAAAAAAAAAAAAAAAAAAAAAAAAAAAAAAAAAAAAAAAAAAAAAAAAAAAAAAAAAAAAAAAAAAAAAAAAAAAAAAAAAAAAAAAAAAAAAAAAAAAAAAAAAAAAAAAAAAAAAAAAAAAAAAAAAAAAAAAAAAAAAAAAAAAAAAAAAAAAAAAAAAAAAAAAAAAAAAAAAAAAAAAAAAAAAAAAAAAAAAAAAAAAAAAAAAAAAAAAAAAAAAAAAAAAAAAAAAAAAAAAAAAAAAAAAAAAAAAAAAAAAAAAAAAAAAAAAAAAAAAAAAAAAAAAAAAAAAAAAAAAAAAAAAAAAAAAAAAAAAAAAAAAAAAAAAAAAAAAAAAAAAAAAAAAAAAAAAAAAAAAAAAAAAAAAAAAAAAAAAAAAAAAAAAAAAAAAAAAAAAAAAAAAAAAAAAAAAAAAAAAAAAAAAAAAAAAAAAAAAAAAAAAAAAAAAAAAAAAAAAAAAAAAAAAAAAAAAAAAAAAAAAAAAAAAAAAAAAAAAAAAAAAAAAAAAAAAAAAAAAAAAAAAAAAAAAAAAAAAAAAAAAAAAAAAAAAAAAAAAAAAAAAAAAAAAAAAAAAAAAAAAAAAAAAAAAAAAAAAAAAAAAAAAAAAAAAAAAAAAAAAAAAAAAAAAAAAAAAAAAAAAAAAAAAAAAAAAAAAAAAAAAAAAAAAAAAAAAAAAAAAAAAAAAAAAAAAAAAAAAAAAAAAAAAAAAAAAAAAAAAAAAAAAAAAAAAAAAAAAAAAAAAAAAAAAAAAAAAAAAAAAAAAAAAAAAAAAAAAAAAAAAAAAAAAAAAAAAAAAAAAAAAAAAAAAAAAAAAAAAAAAAAAAAAAAAAAAAAAAAAAAAAAAAAAAAAAAAAAAAAAAAAAAAAAAAAAAAAAAAAAAAAAAAAAAAAAAAAAAAAAAAAAAAAAAAAAAAAAAAAAAAAAAAAAAAAAAAAAAAAAAAAAAAAAAAAAAAAAAAAAAAAAAAAAAAAAAAAAAAAAAAAAAAAAAAAAAAAAAAAAAAAAAAAAAAAAAAAAAAAAAAAAAAAAAAAAAAAAAAAAAAAAAAAAAAAAAAAAAAAAAAAAAAAAAAAAAAAAAAAAAAAAAAAAAAAAAAAAAAAAAAAAAAAAAAAAAAAAAAAAAAAAAAAAAAAAAAAAAAAAAAAAAAAAAAAAAAAAAAAAAAAAAAAAAAAAAAAAAAAAAAAAAAAAAAAAAAAAAAAAAAAAAAAAAAAAAAAAAAAAAAAAAAAAAAAAAAAAAAAAAAAAAAAAAAAAAAAAAAAAAAAAAAAAAAAAAAAAAAAAAAAAAAAAAAAAAAAAAAAAAAAAAAAAAAAAGGGAAGGATCTTGGAAAATTATACTTATCATATCGAGGCACTGGAATCTCCTCACGTCAAATTCAACCGTTTCTCTTAATCATTCAAATAATAGATCCAAAATAGGAGATATCCATAGCAGCATAACAGTAATCAATCTCCAAGAATATTGCAAACTCTTAAAATATTCAATCTCACACACCCAAATTACTCCCCCTTTTTGCCATAAAAAGACAAACGGGACAAACATTGTCAATCAATCCATAGTTCAAGTAATTGCATAGAATCCATCAAACGAAGAATTTTTGCACGAGAATTCACGACACTTCAGTGTGTATATCTCTGTGAGATGCATAGCGGTATGAGCTTCTATTTATATTATTCTTCAAATTTCTCGAGATGCAGGGGTCTCTGATCGTCCCCATGCGTCCACTATATAGCATTTATCTATCAGAGTATTCGTGCTCCAAACGTTCGCATAAGCTTCAGTTTGAATTATTGTCTCTAAACAGAGCTTCTACAAGATTCTTTAGGTGTCTGTTAGGGGCGTCTGCATTGATAGATCAAGGTTAGTGACTCGTTGTTATAAAGTGTTGTAACACTTCGTGTGACACCAGTTATAAATACGATATCGGACAATAATAAAATGCGGAAATTAACGACACAGGAGGTTGTTAAGCAGTTCGGCAATCAGCCTACATCTGCGGGGCCACGCCCAGATATGAAAACATTTCACGAGTTCAACCAAGGTTACAAGACACTCGGACTAAAACAAAATAAGACTCCCTCTTATCTTTGATGCCGCCTCCTTCAACCTTTACTAGTGAAACTGTTTTGCGAGCTCCCCTCGACTTAAATGTGACAAGCTCCCCTTGCCCACGATAAAAATAACAATCACAAGAATAAATTCCTATGGACACTGTCTATGACGCTTAACAGTGTCTTAGGATATGATCACCCAGAACAGGCTTCAACAATTCAGTCTTTGATAAGAAGAACGCCCAGATGAATAGAGAATTCCCCAAAACACAAAATTGGCGTCGGCACATTTAAACATAAAAAAACAAGTCTTTTTATCAAACGCAAGGTGCAGATCTGTTTCTCTCACTAATATCTTCTTGAAACAGACTTTTCATTCAAAAGATCCTTTCCCACGAAGTCAGCCTAAGGATCCGAAAACTCTGCCAAACAAACTTGTCGCAGAGACACTTTCTATGACCACTTTAGGAAAGTATCCCAAATATTTAGGAATATGAACCAAGTTTGTTACGATTCCTTTTTCAACAAATCTTATTTGAATTTACGAAATATTCTGCCAAATATTATCTCCAAAATAGATGGATAGAATAATATATATATCCCAAAGAATATAATTACCATAAACATAATTTCCATAACTTACCAAAATCAATAAGTTGCCAAAACATACTGCCAACCCATAATAGCATTAACAATCTCCCCCTTTGGCATTTTTGGCAAAACATAAACTCCCCTGAAGGAGAGAACTTGAAACTCCCCTGAATGAGAAGTTCTTGAACCAGACAAATCACTATGATGTCAATTCAAATAATAGATCCAAAATAGGAGATATCCATAGCAGCATAACAGTAATCAATCTCCAAGAATATTGCAACTCTTAAAATATTCAATCTCACACACCCAAAATTACTCCCCCTTTTTGCCATAAAAAGACAAACGGGACAAACATTGTCAATCAATCCATAGTTCAAGTAATTGCATAGAATCCATCAAACGAAGAAGACAGAATTAAGAGTCATAGTAAGTACAGGCAGATATCTAACCAGTTTTATCAAATGAATCAGAAAGTGCTGCAGAGACATTTTGTGAAACATTTGCAGAAGAGGAGGCTTTAGAAGGTGTTTTCTCAGATTCATGGGCTGGATCTGTTGGATTTGAAGGATTTTGGACAGCTGAATGTTGAATCAGTTCATCAAGCAGATCCGTCAGAACTTTCTTTCGAGTGTCTAGGGCCTGCAATTCATCTTTAACAATCTTAATAGTTCGAGAAATAAGGCTGTTCTCAACAACATTACCAGATTCGGCTACATTGTGTATATCATTTACATGTTCTCCTGAACGAAGTTTATGGCTAATTCTGATTTCATCTCTATCCATAGTGAGGCTATCGGAAGAACTAAGAGAGATTTGTTGAGCAGATAGAATACCAAAAATTAGACAAGGAAACGGTAAAGCAGACCTGCTGTGCTTCCCATTAATGTGCTTCAAAATTTGGTCAAAGAAGAACTGGCCAATGTCAAACGGGATGCCAGTGCCAATTTGAAATAGTAGACGAGCCATTTTTTTGTTGACTCCAGTAGCATGAGATGAGGGGAGCCAGTTGCGGATTGCAATTTTGTGTAAGATAGCAAATTTTGCTGAAAGCTGAGAAGCAGGAAAATCTTTAGCACGTGGCCAAATTTGTCTAACGCCCCCTGTGACACTTGTGATGATATTGTCAAAATCCGGAGAAAACGGTTCCGAGTCAGTCCAAAAGCTGCCAATATAGGTGTTGATAATAGAAGGACTGAATTCAAATAGTGAGCCTCTCAAAAATACATGTCCAAAATCAGCATGTTCTTTATCAGTAATAGAAGAAGTCAGATTGCAATAAAATTCACGAACAATCTGAGCAGAAAAAGGTGATAGACCTTTGAAAGTTCTCCCGAGACCTTGACTGATCAGGAGATTCACAAGATCCTTACATTCTTAAAGTCCACCATATGAATATTTCTTTCGCTCCAAAGACTCTTCATGGACACCATACTCCAGAGACTAGCATGATAAGGAGTTCTAAAAATTTCTGATTTTTCAGGAGATTTTGAAGACTTACTGGATTTTTTCTGTGACATTTTCCGTGACACTTTCTTTTGTTTGGAAGTGGAAGGAGAGGGGATTGGAGCTTTACCTTTTCCTTTTTCTTTTCTTCCAGTATTGCCCCGGGACTTGAGAATATTTCTGCTTGGTGGTTTATTCATCAGTCTAGCAGACTTCTTGGTGGGGACACTTTCTTCCCAGACACCTTTGAACTGGTTTCTTCACCAGAAGACAGAGATTGAACCTCAGCGATACTATCCCATTCTTTATCAGACGATTCTTGGTCGATTAGCGAAGGTGCGATTTTTCGTTTAGAAGGTAAGACGACCTTTGAGCGAATACGAGGAGGACCATACGAAACTTTCAGATGTTTCAAACGTGCCAGAGGATCCTGGCTTGTACCGCACTCTTCTTCTGAAGGTTTGTATTGGCTAATAGGAACGGCATCAATAACATTTAGAGAGAAATCATCAAAGGGAGCCGATTGTGTACCTGCTTTGTGAAACGATTTGTGAGACAGATTCTCACTATCAGAAGAATCATCACTGTATCCCACTAGATTTTCCATAGATGATCGAAATTAGATCCTGGAGAAGAGCTGAGAGTGCGACGGCGACAAGGTGAGACTGATCCCGAGTTTGAAAAACCGAAGCAGTAAGATGGTGAAAAAAAAAAAGGGTTTTCACCGATTTGGGAAAATATCACAAGAAGCTCACTTCAAAATAATACTGTAGCAATTTGGGAAATAACCCAAATATATATCCAGAATAAAATATCAACAGATTTGCATCAGAATCCCATAAATATTTTTTTATCTCCATATTTTCTGAACTCCCGCAAAGATCTTCATAAATATTATGGAAATAAACCATAAGTCCTTTCACAAAATAAGCTCAGTTTGTCGCATACGTCATGCAGAATGTTGAAGACCAATAGCTCAGAAATAGCAAAGAATTCGCCATGTATAAGTAACACATTTTTTTTTTTATTTAAGAATGCAAAAAAAATAAAAACATAACTCACAAGTACTTTCTTCAGAGAATGCAAAGGCCCAGAGCTGACCTTAGTTCTTCAAATCTCAAGCTATCTAATGCTTTTGTGAAAATATCTGCTGTTTGCTTTTCTGTTGTCATATGTTCCAAGATAATAGTTTTGTCTTCAACAAGTGATCGAATGAAGTGATGTCTGATGTCGATATGTTTTGTACGAGAATGCTGAACTGGGTTCTTCGAAATATTAATCGCACTCATATTATCACAATAAAGTGTCATGACATTCTGTGTAACACCATAATCTTTCAGCATTTGCTTCATCCAGAGAAGCTGGGTACAACTACTACCAGCGGCAATGTATTCTGCCTCAGCGGTTGAAAGAGATATCGAATTTTGTTTCTTGCTAAACCATGAAACCAAATTATTTCCCAAATAAAAACATCCACCTGATGTACTCTTTCTATCATCAGCACTTCCAGCCCAATCAGCATCACAATATCCTACAAGATTTGCGTTAGTGTCAAAAGAATACCAGATCCCATAATCGGTTGTTCCGCATATATATTTTAGAATACGTTTCACTGACGCTAGGTGTGACGCTTTAGGATTTGCTTGATATCGAGCACATAGACCAACACTGTAGCATATATCAGGTCTGCTAGCTGTAAGATATAGGAGACTACCAATCATGCTTCTGTATAGACGGCTGTCAACAGGAATTCCTTTATCATCTTTAGACAGTTTCTCATTTGTTCCAATCGGAGTTCTTCGTGGACGAACTTTTTCTAACTGAAATTTCTTCAACAGATTCTTGGCATATTTGCTTTGAGTAATAAAGATACCTTCTTGTGTTTGTTGAATCTGGAGTCCAAGAAAATAGTTGAGATTGCCAACCATACTCATTTCGAATTCTCCCTTCATTTGGTCAATAAATTCATCTACCATTTTCTGTGACACTGAGCCAAAGACAATGTCGTCTACGTAAATTTGAGCAATTAAGATCTGACCTTTATGGTGGCGAATGAACAGGGTTTTGTCTACTCCCCCTCGCTCATATCCCTTGGATAATAAATACACAGTAAGGCGTTCATACCATGCTCGTGGAGCTTGTTTAAGTCCATACAACGCTTTCTTCAACTTGTACACATGATCCGGATGATGAGGGTCTTCAAAACCCTTAGGTTGAGCAACATACACTTCCTCATTGAGAAGACCATTGAGGAACGCACTTTTAACATCCATTGGTAAAGTTTGAAATGCATGACACATGCAATGGCTAATAAAAGTCGAATGGATTCAAGGCGAGCAACCGGAGCGAATGTCTCGTCAAAATCAACTCCTTCAATTTGTAAGTAACCTTGAGCGACCAGCCGAGCTTTGTTGCGAATAATGTTTCCATGCTCATCACTTTTGTTTTTGTAGATCCATTTTGTGCCAATAACATTTGTATCGGGAGGGCAAGTAACTAAGTCCCAGACCTGGTTTCTAGTGAATTGCTCTAGTTCTTCTTGCATAGCATTAATCCAATGTTCATCGAGAAGAGCTTCTGTGACATTTTTGGGCTCAAATGTTGAAGTGTAACATGCCATTTGAATCATATCCCGATAATTTACTCTAGGCTTGTCTCGAGTTTGAATACCATCATCAAGTTCACCAATAACATCATCGGCAGAATGATTCTTTTGAACACGTGTAGATGGCTGTCTAGTAGCAGGAATAGCTTCATCACGCATGTTGATTGGTGCAAGCAGATCAGTGACATTTTCTGTGACATTTGCTGGAACAGTTTCGGAGACAGTATCTGAATCATTAGAGAGGTCTTCAGTAGAGTTCTGAGAGGAATCGTTTATAGAAATATCAACTGAATTCAGAGAATCATCGACCCGAACATTCACAGATTCAATAACTTTCTGAGTCCGCTTGTTGTAGACACGATAGGCACGACTATTTGTAGCGTATCCCAAAAATATACCTTCATCACTCTTGGGATCCATCTTTCCTCTATTCTCCCTGTCAATAAGAACAAAACACGTACTTCCAAAAGGATGAAAATAACCGAGATTTGGAGTTTTACCTTTCCACAATTCATAAGGAGTCATTGTCGTTCCTCCACGTAGATAAACCCGATTGATAGTGTAGCAAGCTGTGTTCATAGCTTCAGCCCAAAATTTCTGTGGAACATTTTTCTCATGTAACATTACGCGTGACATTTCTGCTATTGTTCTATTTTTTCGCTCAACTACTCCATTCTGCTGAGGAGTTTTTGGTGCAGAAAATTCATGAGAAATTCCAAGTTGATTGCAGAAATCTTCAAACACAGAGTTCTCAAATTCTCTTCCATGGTCACTTCGAATTCGAACAATCTTCACAATAATGCAATCCTTCTCTCGCTGAAGTCGAAAACATAAGGCTTTAAAGGCACGAAAAGTGTCGGATTTCTCTCTAAGAAATTCTATCCAAGTGTATCTTGAAAAATCATCGACCACCACATATGCATAACGTTTTCCTCCGAAGCTTTCAACTGCCATAGGACCCATAAGATCCATATGTAATAATTCAAGAACACGTTTAGTTGCTGGTGTTTGAGACATTTGATGTGACACTTTAGTTTGTTTACCAATTTGACATGGTCCACAAACTTTATCTTCATCAACATTTATCATGGGGACTCCACGTACTGCTCCTTTTGAGATAATTTGCTTTAACATTCTGAGATTGACATGACCCAGCTTGCGATGCCATAATAAAGTGTCTTCCATACTTGATCGAGCACAAGTAGATGATGATGGAATGAGATAGCAATGATCAGAAGACCTTATTCCTTCGATGATGCATTTATTTGTATGATCCGAGACAACACATTTGTTGCGAGTGAAATGCACCTTCAGATCTTGATCACACAACTGACTTATGCTGATAAGATTCGCTTTCAAACCTTTTACAAGAAGAACATTTTCCAGAGAAGGCAGTCCAGGAACGTCTAATGTTCCCTTTCCAATGACATTTTCTGTGACGCCGTTTCCAAAAGTTACTTTTCCCAAACCTCCTGATGTAATATTCTTTAAAAATCGTTCTTCACCTGTCATATGTCGTGAACATCCGCTGTCAAAGTACCATGCTTCAACAGATGCTGCCTTTAGAGAAGTATGAGTAACATTACATTTTAAAAAAGATTTCTGGACCCATTTCTGTTTGGGAGATCTGTATGAGGAGATATATCCAGCAGCACCTTTTCTCAAATCATTAAGATAAACAAAGCACCTAGGGCGAATATGACCTTGACGAAAACAATAATGGCAGATTGGAATAAATTTGTTACCTTTAACTTTAGAAATATGGAGATTGGACTTCATCTGATAACTGTCTTTATGGTTTGATTTCTGTTCAGTGTTGTTGATGGATATTGCAACTTTCTTCCCTTTATTTTCAGCATCGATATTTTGCACTTTTGGAGACATTGAACATTCTCCTTTGTAACCAATCCCAGAGATATCATCACAAGATCTTCTGGCCATAAGAATATCATCAAGAATAGAGGAACTTGAGTTTAGCATTCTGACATGCTTCTTCATGTGATTTAGTTCATTTGTCAACTGCTCTATCTCATTCTGGCTAGATTTCTGTTTTGCTTTCAAATCAATAACACAATCTTGAAGACTTCCATTTTCATTTTTCAGATTTCCAATCTGTCTTCGAAGATGTTGATTTATTTCGACCAATTCTGTCCATTTTTCATGAAGCTTCTTGTATTCATCAATCAGATTTTCTTTTGTATCATCATCGCTATTTTCAGACATACTGTCAGAGACATTTTGAGTGACATTATCAGAACTTGTTGTTTTGGCTTTAGCAACAAGTGCCATATTTTGGTTTGAGATTTCATCTTCTTTTTCTGAGTCACTCTCACTCCACGTGGTGTTGAGAGAAGTCTTTTTCTTCTTCAAGGTATTTGCACATTCAGCCTGAATATGTCCATAGCCATCACATTCTCTACATTTAATTCCCCTGTTATTCCATACCTTTTCTGAAGGTTGACTTTCGTCTTTGGGCTTCTTATAACTTGTAGAGTCATTCTTGGTGTGAGTGACATTTTGTCTGACACCGCGATTATTTCTACCAAATTTCTTCAATACTCTGCTGAAATTTCTCGATATCAATGCTATGGATTCTTCCAGATCATCTTCATTACATTCTTCAGAGTTCTGCATTTCAACTTTTAAAGCCAACCCTTTCCCTTTCTTTGTTTCCATATTTTCGTCGAGATTCATCTCAAATGTTCTAAGGGAACCCATCAGCTCATCTAATTTCATCATGGTGATATCTTTTGCTTCTTCAATTGCAGTAACTTTATAAGCAAAACGTTGAGGCAGAGATCTTAGAGTTTTTCTCACAAGCTTCTCTTCAGAAAAAATTTCACCAAGAGCAAAAGCTTCATTCGCAATGTCACAGAGTCTTTCATTAAACTCGGCAATGGTTTCAGCATCATGCATCTTCAAGTTTTCAAATTTAGTTGTTAAAAACTGCATTTTTGATAGCTTTACTGCTGAAGTACCTTCATAAGTAGTCTGAAGAATATCCCAAGCCTTTTTAGCAGACACACATGTAGAAATAAGTTTGAATTGAGATGGATCAACACCATTGAAAATCGCATTAAGAGCTTTTGAGTTACTATTGGCTAGAGCATCTTCAGTCACAGACCAGCTTTCTTCAGGTTTAATAGATACAACTCCAGCTTCGCTTGTAGTCGTTGGTGAATCCCAGCCTGTTAGAATAGATTTCCAGGCTTTCTCATCAATAGCCTTAATAAAAGCTCTCATTCGAGCTTTCCAGTAAGCATAATTGTTTCCATTTAGCAAAGGTGGACGCATTGTTGAACCTCCTTCTTTCATAGAGTCCATCGTAGCAAAACCAAGATCAAGTCCCGCGGATCTCGCCTAAGAAACAGAGACGACTCGCTCTGATACCAATTGATAGATCAAGGTTAGTGACTCGTTGTTATAAAGTGTTGTAACACTTCGTGTGACACCAGTTATAAATACGATATCGGACAATAATAAAATGCGGAAATTAACGACACAGGAGGTTGTTAACGCAGTTCGGCAATCAGCCTACATCTGCGGGGCCACGCCCAGATATGAAAACATTTCACGAGTTCAACCAAGGTTACAAGACACTCGGACTAAAACAAAATAAGACTCCCTCTTATCTTTGATGCCGCCTCCTTCAACCTTTACTAGTGAAACTGTTTTGCGAGCTCCCCTCGACTTAAATGTGACAAGCTCCCCTTGTCTCAGATGGCAAGCTCCCCTTGCCCACGATAAAAATAACAATCACAAGAATAAATTCCTATGACACTGTCTATGACGCTTAACAGTGTCTTAGGATATGATCACCCAGAACAGGCTTCAACAATTCAGTCTTTGATAAGACTAAATCAAATAATCACATACACCACATAGAACCAAGGGTGAAGAAATAAGAACGCCCAGATGAATAGAGAATTCCCCAAAACACAAAATTGGCGTCGGCACATTTAAACATAAAAAAACAAGTCTTTTTATCAAACGCAAGGTGCAGATCTGTTTCTCTCACTAATATCTTCTTGAAACAGACTTTTCATTCAAAAGATCCTTTCCCACGAAGTCAGCCTAAGGATCCGAAAATTCTGCCAAACAAACTTGTCGCAGAGACACTTTCTATGACACTTTAGGAAAGTATCCCAAATATTTAGGAATATGAACCAAGTTTGTTACGATTCCTTTTTCAACAAATCTTATTTGAATTTACGAAATATTCTGCCAAATATTATCTCCAAAATAGATGGATAGAATAATATATATATCCCAAAAGAATATAATTACCATAAACATAATTTCCATAACTTACCAAAATCAATAAGTTGCCAAAAACATACTGCCAACCCATAATAGCATTAACATGCATTTTCTTTGCCCATATGCAAATTGAACGGCGAAATAACACTACCTCAGGATTGGGGTTCTAGAGATCACATAGGGCATCCTTGGTGGGTGTCCATGGACCAAACTATTATTGGGATTGAGTGTCAACAAATTCTTCTATTTTGCACATGGCATGGGACCACGCTTCCACAAATTTTTGTAGGGCATATGCATTGAGTGTCTGCGATCAGAACTGCTCTCAGGATTGAGTATCCATGAGTTTTTCATTCAAAAGATCCTTTCCCACGAAGTCAGCCTAAGGATCCGAAAACTCTGCCAAACAAACTTGTCGCAGAGACACTTTCTATGACACTTTAGGAAAGTATCCCAAATATTTAGGAATATGAACCAAGTTTGTTACGATTCCTTTTTCAACAAATCTTATTTGAATTTACGAAATATTCTGCCAAATATTATCTCCAAAATAGATGGATAGAATAATATATATATCCCAAAAGAATATAATTACCATAAACATAATTTTCATAACTTACCAAAATCAATAAGTTGCCAAAAACATACTGCCAACCCATAATAGCATTAACAATATTAAATGCGAAATTAACGACACAGGAGGTTGTTAACGCAGTTCGGCAATCAGCCTACATCTGCGGGGCCACGCCCAGATATGAAAACATTTCACGAGTTCAACCAAGGTTACAAGACACTCGGACTAAAACAAAATAAGACTCCCTCTTATCTTTGATGCCGCCTCCTTCAACCTTTACTAGTGAAACTGTTTTGCGAGCTCCCCTCGACTTAAATGTGACAAGCTCCCCTTGCCCACGATAAAAATAACAATCACAAGAATAAATTCCTATGACACTGTCTATGACGCTTAACAGTGTCTTAGGATATGATCACCCAGAACAGGCTTCAACAATTCAGTCTTTGATAAGACTAAATCAAATAATCACATACACCACATAGAACCAAGGGTGAAGAAATAAGAACGCCCAGATGAATAGAGAATTCCCCAAAACACAAAATTGGCGTCGGCACATTTAAACATAAAAAACAAGTCTTTTTATCAAACGCAAGGTGCAGATCTGTTTCTCTCACTAATATCTTCTTGAAACAGACTTTTCATTCAAAAGATCCTTTCCCACGAAGTCAGCCTAAGGATCCGAAAACTCTGCCAAACAAACTTGTCGCAGAGACACTTTCTATGACACTTTAGGAAAGTATCCCAAATATTTAGGAATATGAACCAAGTTTGTTACGATTCCTTTTTCAACAAATCTTAACTGCCATGAGAAATTGAAATACAGTTCAAGATATTTTAAAAATGAAAATAATTGCATGTACACCCAGGCTTTTTGTTTTCCCAAAAACAAAACAAAAAAAAAAAAAAAAAAAAAAAAAAAAAAAAAAAAAAAAAAAAAAAAAAAAAAAAAAAAAAAAAAAAAAAAAAAAAAAAAAAAAAAAAAAAAAAAAAAAAAAAAAAAAAAAAAAAAAAAAAAAAAAAAAAAAAAAAAAAAAAAAAAAAAAAAAAAAAAAAAAAAAAAAAAAAAAAAAAAAAAAAAAAAAAAAAAAAAAAAAAAAAAAAAAAAAAAAAAAAAAAAAAAAAAAAAAAAAAAAAAAAAAAAAAAAAAAAAAAAAAAAAAAAAAAAAAAAAAAAAAAAAAAAAAAAAAAAAAAAAAAAAAAAAAAAAAAAAAAAAAAAAAAAAAAAAAAAAAAAAAAAAAAAAAAAAAAAAAAAAAAAAAAAAAAAAAAAAAAAAAAAAAAAAAAAAAAAAAAAAAAAAAAAAAAAAAAAAAAAAAAAAAAAAAAAAAAAAAAAAAAAAAAAAAAAAAAAAAAAAAAAAAAAAAAAAAAAAAAAAAAAAAAAAAAAAAAAAAAAAAAAAAAAAAAAAAAAAAAAAAAAAAAAAAAAAAAAAAAAAAAAAAAAAAAAAAAAAAAAAAAAAAAAAAAAAAAAAAAAAAAAAAAAAAAAAAAAAAAAAAAAAAAAAAAAAAAAAAAAAAAAAAAAAAAAAAAAAAAAAAAAAAAAAAAAAAAAAAAAAAAAAAAAAAAAAAAAAAAAAAAAAAAAAAAAAAAAAAAAAAAAAAAAAAAAAAAAAAAAAAAAAAAAAAAAAAAAAAAAAAAAAAAAAAAAAAAAAAAAAAAAAAAAAAAAAAAAAAAAAAAAAAAAAAAAAAAAAAAAAAAAAAAAAAAAAAAAAAAAAAAAAAAAAAAAAAAAAAAAAAAAAAAAAAAAAAAAAAAAAAAAAAAAAAAAAAAAAAAAAAAAAAAAAAAAAAAAAAAAAAAAAAAAAAAAAAAAAAAAAAAAAAAAAAAAAAAAAAAAAAAAAAAAAAAAAAAAAAAAAAAAAAAAAAAAAAAAAAAAAAAAAAAAAAAAAAAAAAAAAAAAAAAAAAAAAAAAAAAAAAAAAAAAAAAAAAAAAAAAAAAAAAAAAAAAAAAAAAAAAAAAAAAAAAAAAAAAAAAAAAAAAAAAAAAAAAAAAAAAAAAAAAAAAAAAAAAAAAAAAAAAAAAAAAAAAAAAAAAAAAAAAAAAAAAAAAAAAAAAAAAAAAAAAAAAAAAAAAAAAAAAAAAAAAAAAAAAAAAAAAAAAAAAAAAAAAAAAAAAAAAAAAAAAAAAAAAAAAAAAAAAAAAAAAAAAAAAAAAAAAAAAAAAAAAAAAAAAAAAAAAAAAAAAAAAAAAAAAAAAAAAAAAAAAAAAAAAAAAAAAAAAAAAAAAAAAAAAAAAAAAAAAAAAAAAAAAAAAAAAAAAAAAAAAAAAAAAAAAAAAAAAAAAAAAAAAAAAAAAAAAAAAAAAAAAAAAAAAAAAAAAAAAAAAAAAAAAAAAAAAAAAAAAAAAAAAAAAAAAAAAAAAAAAAAAAAAAAAAAAAAAAAAAAAAAAAAAAAAAAAAAAAAAAAAAAAAAAAAAAAAAAAAAAAAAAAAAAAAAAAAAAAAAAAAAAAAAAAAAAAAAAAAAAAAAAAAAAAAAAAAAAAAAAAAAAAAAAAAAAAAAAAAAAAAAAAAAAAAAAAAAAAAAAAAAAAAAAAAAAAAAAAAAAAAAAAAAAAAAAAAAAAAAAAAAAAAAAAAAAAAAAAAAAAAAAAAAAAAAAAAAAAAAAAAAAAAAAAAAAAAAAAAAAAAAAAAAAAAAAAAAAAAAAAAAAAAAAAAAAAAAAAAAAAAAAAAAAAAAAAAAAAAAAAAAAAAAAAAAAAAAAATAAATATTTTCAATCCAAATCGATGAAATTCAATCTTCAACCAGCGTCCAGCAAAAACATTGCTTAACATTGCTTAACCAGCAAATAGAAGCGATTGAAAAACTTACAGAGAGACGAAGAGGCAGGAATGAAAACGAGGGAGGACCGCGTTTGATCCGAGAGCCCGAGATGATTGTGTGGTCTTGTCTTCAAGGGCACCTCCGTTTTGTTAGGTCGTCGACTGTCTTCCATCGGCACTCTACTTCGCTATTCCGGCGGTCACCTCGAGTTCGATACTCCCAACGTTTGAGGAGTGTAGTGCGACTGGCGACTGCGAGCAGGCTCGTAGACAAGCGCGATAATAGAGCCGAAGTCTGAATTGCTAGGCAGTCCCTCCTCAGCGCTGGAGTCTGACTCCGATTCGGACTTCAGCTCTGGAGTCTGGACTCTGGACAATCCGAAGAAAAGTGATGAAGAAGTAGGGTGAAGTCCGCTTAAATTGTTTTCAGTTTTCACTTCTCTCTCTATCCCCACCTCCCCCACCCCCCCCCCCCCCCCCCCCCCCCCCCCCCCCCCCCCCCCCCCCCCCCCCCCCCCCCCCCCCCCCCCCCCCCCCCCCCCCCCCCCCCCCCCCCCCCCCCCCCCCCCCCCCCCCCCCCCCCCCCCCCCCCCCCCCCCCCCCCCCCCCCCCCCCCCCCCCCCCCCCCCCCCCCCCCCCCCCCCCCCCCCCCCCCCCCCCCCCCCCCCCCCCCCCCCCCCCCCCCCCCCCCCCCCCCCCCCCCCCCCCCCCCCCCCCCCCCCCCCCCCCCCCCCCCCCCCCCCCCCCCCCCCCCCCCCCCCCCCCCCCCCCCCCCCCCCCCCCCCCCCCCCCCCCCCCCCCCCCCCCCCCCCCCCCCCCCCCCCCCCCCCCCCCCCCCCCCCCCCCCCCCCCCCCCCCCCCCCCCCCCCCCCCCCCCCCCCCCCCCCCCCCCCCCCCCCCCCCCCCCCCCCCCCCCCCCCCCCCCCCCCCCCCCCCCCCCCCCCCCCCCCCCCCCCCCCCCCCCCCCCCCCCCCCCCCCCCCCCCCCCCCCCCCCCCCCCCCCCCCCCCCCCCCCCCCCCCCCCCCCCCCCCCCCCCCCCCCCCCCCCCCCCCCCCCCCCCCCCCCCCCCCCCCCCCCCCCCCCCCCCCCCCCCCCCCCCCCCCCCCCCCCCCCCCCCCCCCCCCCCCCCCCCCCCCCCCCCCCCCCCCCCCCCCCCCCCCCCCCCCCCCCCCCCCCCCCCCCCCCCCCCCCCCCCCCCCCCCCCCCCCCCCCCCCCCCCCCCCCCCCCCCCCCCCCCCCCCCCCCCCCCCCCCCCCCCCCCCCCCCCCCCCCCCCCCCCCCCCCCCCCCCCCCCCCCCCCCCCCCCCCCCCCCCCCCCCCCCCCCCCCCCCCCCCCCCCCCCCCCCCCCCCCCCCCCCCCCCCCCCCCCCCCCCCCCCCCCCCCCCCCCCCCCCCCCCCCCCCCCCCCCCCCCCCCCCCCCCCCCCCCCCCCCCCCCCCCCCCCCCCCCCCCCCCCCCCCCCCCCCCCCCCCCCCCC